>JBBBDQ010001696.1:0-175000 GCA_037127315.1 Ascarosepion bandense
TATATATATATATATATATGCACACACAGACATATATATAACACGTCTCCAATATTGAATTCTCTATCAACGCACAGCGTAGGATTCCCATCCCAGACCATGACACAGACGCTGGGCACAGACATATCTGCAAATCTCATTCCTGCCATCACCCTACAAGAGGGAAGAGTGCAAGCGACCCCTCACCTTCTTACGATTCCTACAGAGAAGGAGTACAGACAACCTGCAAAGAAAGACGTAAAGTCGTACGCTTCAGCCCTGACATTCACGGAAAACCGCCTTCGTAGCAAAGTCTTTTCCGGCTGTCATTGGCGTACGTGGAAATCCTGGCTCGAGCACCACCAGGGATACTGATTCCTCGTAGGGCCACTGATTCCACGTAGGGCCAAACTGCACGCCCTGACCTTAGCTGGCAAAGAAAAGTCTCCAACGACAAAGTGTAAAGTAGCAGCGACAGTAGACAACTCTGACGAACTGACTGAGATAGCGTAAAAGCGTGCGACCGCTTTCTGTTCACCTGTACCACTGAACTGGGATAGCGATACAGGAAGCTGATTCACCTGCAATAGACGGGTTTGAATCCGGCGGCTTACAAGACAGCAGGCAGGTACTTACGGCCGACACTTTCGAATGTCTTAGACTGATCCAATTGATCAGTGCAGCTTGCGCGTCGTCTTTTACACCCTCTAGAATCATGTGGATCAAATGCAGTTTGCTCTGAATTGTTCGTCTCTTCTCTGCAGAGGTCTGCTCGGGTCCCAACTGCCTGCAAACACCCCACCAGAATCTTGGCCAACATATTAAATTCTATGTTTATTAGAGTTATGGGCCTGCAATTTTCTAAATTCAGGTCACTATTCTTGTTTCTTTTCAAGAGCGGGATCACACTACTGGAGGTCTGGTTTATGATGGACCCCTGCCGGAACCAGTTGTTGAACATAAGAGTAGAAATTAGCACAAAGATGTGAAACAGCCTCAAGTAAAGGAGACTTGATACTGCCGACCCTTTTCAATGCCAATTAGAGTTTTCCTTTTGTTAGCTCACTCTCGCAGTTAACTGTATCAGTTGGCAAAAGCCGAGGAAAGTTAGCCAAATAGTTACGAAACTCTTCGTCGCAGTGTTCATTTTTCAAATTATCTAGCGAGAGTCATTCGCTGTAAATTATTTTCTCTATATTTTTGTTGAAGATTTTGTGCAACTCACAAATTTTAGGGAAGTTCTTATCAAGTTACTTGAAAGTTTTTTTCTCTATGTTTGTTTTTACTTCTAATGTTTAAATAAGCTGAATGGGTTAAACCAAACAATATTTCTTTTCCTTTTAGTGTTTTGGATTGGCTGATATGTTTGGGGTTAAAATTCAAGTTTGGTTTTGTGCCCCTCTTTTATTAACGCTTTCTTTTGTTCTTCAAAAATATCTGTACTCGAAGAGTTACTGGATTCAGGGCATTTAATTCTTTTTAGAATATGTGTTTGATCAGTTTTTGAGTGGTTGGTTCTAGCATTTACATATTTTAATTTTCTACTAGGTTTTATGTACAGGGAGGTGCTTCTATTTTGTAAATTCAATTTCACGTCTAGATATTGAACTAATTTCAAAATTATATCTACCTCGATATCAATATCAAGGTTTCTGAAGATTTTATACACTTCTTTCCTTGTTTTATCCTTCACTTTTCTGTTATCTGGGATTGCCATTAATTCGTCATCGCTTTACAGGCCATCGACATTTATATGGATTATTTCGTTTGATTTATATAGAGATCCATCAATTCGGAAAACTCAGCACCGTCAAACGAACCTTAAAGATACCAAATGCACCATTTTATGTCTTTTTTTTTCATCCATATTTCATCATTGTGGAAAAGAATAGGTTTAGCCAACGCCTCTTCAACCTAAGAGTAAAAGCAATAAAAATAGAAGAACTGAAATCAGATTTTTAAAAAGATTGCATAACCACTAACAACTGAAAAGTTACATGAATTGTACAAAACTAGCTTAGCCATGTGTAGAAAATAAAAATAATGGGAAAACCCTATTTTATTATGGAGTAATTAAAAAAAGGCTATGCCTTACAACACTGGAAATATTGTGTTTTTCTTTCTTTTTTATAATCATATCGCCCCCAAGCAAGGAATTTTACTGCCACCGTTTTGCAGGGGGTTACATAGGGGGAAAGTTATGAGAAAGAGTAACAGGTTAGAAGGGGTGTCAGGAAGTGGGTAGGAAAAGGATGATTGTAGCCATAGAGTGAGGAATCAGTTTATATATTGATTGTAATGTAGAACTGAACCCCCACTTTATATCCACATTATAATAGTATAGAAGTTTTTTTTTTTATAATCATATCGCCCCAAACAAAGTATTTTACTGTCACTGTTTTGCAGGGGGTTACATAAGAGGAAAGTTATGAGAAAGAGTGACAGGTTATAGGGGGTGTCAGGAAGTGGGTAAAAGAAGGATGAGGATACTAAAGATAGTTGAAAGGACGGGGAAAGGAGTATGAGAGAGAGAGAGGATGCAGGTTAGTGAGATAGGAGTTGACTAATGACTTTACATTTAAATTCGTGGAGATTGTATCTGTTGGGGAAGCAAGTAAATGGAAAGGAATTCCATAGGCGGTAAGTGCGAGAAAAGAAGATGATGGAGTAAAATTTGCATTTACAATTTATTGGTTTCACAGTAAAAGGGTGGGACCTAGTTGCTAATCTTGTGGCTTGTGTAAATTCATATATAGGAGGCACCAGGGAGCTAGGTTTATCGGAGCAGAAGCTGTGAAAATATTTGTAGAAGAGACATAAGTAAGCCACATTGCGCCGGTGAGAAAGTGACTGTATCTCAGCTGCCAAGTCGGGATCTATTACATTACACATTACAATGTGCAGATTGTCAGGATGAAAAGCTAGAAAGTATGTCGTATCTTAACCAAAACACCTGTTAAATGAGAGGTCTGAAAAAGTGCAAGTTGTAAATATAATTTATAAGTTGTAATATATGACAGTGTCCGGACTGGCTCAAAAAGACGACTATTAAGATTGTACGACGTGACCTCTGGAATCTAATCACAACGTGGGACAGTGACCCGTTGTTGCAAACGACGTCTTGTAATCCAGCTTTTGTGGCGATGGGTGCCAACCGTAGAGAAGCTTGTCGCCGACCGACCGAAAAGTATTAAAAACAGGCAAGAAGTGATTTTGCAGTTGAAGTTTTGAAACGGTCAACCAGAATTAAAAACAGACGAGAAGTGATTTTGCAGACAATGTCTTGAAATGGCCAACCAGAGTTAACGGACAGGAAGTGATTTTGCAGATAACAAAAAGAAAAAAGAAAAAAAGAAAAAAGAAAAAAGCAGCTGAGACCCAGCTCGGATCGAAGAGCCAGTACGAAATACGGAACCGAAGACGTCTTACCGCCGTTGCCAGTCTTACCCACCGCACTCAAAGACAATCCTTCGGCAGTTTCCGTAAAGCTTTGGTGTGAAACGAAACAAAAACATTTTGAATCGCCACAAACTTAAAACTTCGATTGAAGTGAAATGATATCGCCAACCAGAGACTTGAATTAATGATAAGAAGAAAAACGCTTCGCAAATTACTTCTAGGAGAAATTGGTTGAAACTTCCGTTCCGTTGCCAGCTTGATAGGAACAGGGTTTGGGAAGAAGACGATTAGTGATTGTTTTACTCTATTTTCTTTTTGTATATAAAGGCTTTTCTACAACTGATTCAGGCGTCATTCTAATTATTTTTGTTGCAATTTCGATTACCCAATTGTGCTCGCGCATCCAGCTTGGTTTAACTTGGCAGAGAGACATCTAGCGAGAATTCCACGGGACTTCCTTGAGATCAAAGTTCACAGCGTGGGCAAGGGAGATCACCGTTGGAAGAGTCAACTTGAAGACCAGCTACTGAATCGACGCCAACGACCAGCCGAGGGGAGGCGTCACAGTTCAATACAGTTATATTGTAGAACTTGTTTAATATTAGAATTATTTCGAACTTTTGTTCTCATCTTAGTTGATATAGGTATTATAATAGACACAACGTTTCGACCAAGTACCTTCTGGTCATCATCAGGTGTCCATAGATTTGCTCCAAAAATATACCACTTCGGGACAGTAATGTAGTGGATATAGCAGTTGGTTGTATATATATATATATATATATATATATATATATATATATATATATATAAGTAATTAGCTCCTCCGTCGATTTCGATGTATTAGGATCCGATAAACTCATTCAGTTTTTTTTGACCTGCAGATAAATGCACTTATTGAGCGACAGCGAGCATCTTGGGTTATAATTACAGAAATATATGCTGAGTTTTTTTCGCAGTTGTTTTTTGCCCCTCTACCGATCAATACGACTAATATCGAGTTATGATGCCGCTCTGGCGCAAATATCTTCAGTTACTTATATCCAGGTAACTCACCTGAAGTTAGTACGGGGCACTTTGACAACTGAGTGGTTACTCTTTAGCTTGTCTAAATACCTGAGCCCCAGATGTCCCACAGTCTTTTGTCTGCTGTCAAACATGGGGTCCTTAAGCATTCTGTCGTCTCTTATGCTTGCAGCATGACCAGCCCAGTTCAATTTGAGACTGCACCATGAAAGTCTCAATTCCAGTATTTTGCAAAATCTGCATTGGACACACTTTCCATAACAGTATAGCCGCAGTACGCACAGAGACAACGTTTGTGGAAGACATCCAGCTGATTGATATGAGACCCATATGAGGTTCACAATTCTGAGCCGTATAGTGTGATCAAGACTTCTGCATTATAAACCCGTATATGTTGTCCAATTTGATACCTCTCATATTCCATAGGCTGTGGCAAAACTTTCTAAATGCATTTGTAGCTTTTGCGATTCGATTATTAATTTATTTATCAAGGAATGCATTTGCATTCAGCTCGCTTCCTAAATCTAAATGACTTCATGTAATTCAAGTTCTTTTAATCAATCCGTATAAAAGTGTCTGGGAATTAATGGACTGGTTTAGGCTAACTGACACTCTGAATCTCCGTTGATAGAGAAAGCGGATGCTGGATTACCTCCGTTTTCTTTACGCATTTTCGTTATATTAAGGCCAAAAGCTTAGCATGAAGTGGAGTAGCGTTTAAACAAATTCTTGTGCTTCCTCTAGGAATGTTACCACAAGTTTCGCATTATCCAAAAATAGCAGGTCACGAATGACGACACTTTGAATAAATGTTTTATCATTTGAACCACTGATGGTTGAAAAGGCCACCTTTGGTTCGAATTATATATATATATATATATATATATATATATATATATATATATATATATATATATATATCCAGTAAAGAGGTGCTGGTTGGAAGAGCAGACGATAGAAAAAAAGTGCTCCTATGCGATCAAAACAACAGAACTGAATATGCAAAGCCAAAATATATAAAGAATACACATTTTTTTTATTTATAATAATTTTTATTACTTCAAATATTATTATACTGTATACTCGCATTTGAAATAGACGCCTCATTTTATTTTTACTTTAAACAGTGTTTATTAGGGCTGTCGGCCAGCGTATTTATTAAATCAGAAAAGTACAAATAGAACCTTCTTGATTAGTGATGCTCTTGGTAGCTAAGCAGTCAAACTCACCGGATCCAATGTTGTTTTTCTACAAAGGGTGATCAACATAGGTTCGATCCCTTCCAGGGAGCACATTTTTTTAATAAGATTTCTCGAATATTGCGTTTTGATCGTGTGGAAAAACATAAAGACATATGAGAACCCTTTTTATTTTCAGTAGGATAAAGAAAGAAAGAAAAAACAAATTTAACTTTTGTAGATAAGAAAGATTAAAAAAAAGGAAAAGTTTTGAAATTTCTAAAATCTTACAAAAGGCAAAAAATATGATGACCCGTGAAAAGAGAAAAAGAACACACGCTAAGTTTGAGTTAATTACGCATTTTAATATTTGACAATAAAATTCATATTAATCAATTGATTCTAGTAAAATTCTTGAGATCATCTTATATTTTTGTTGGCTTAAATGTTTTGAATTTCACCTTAAAATATCTATATTAAAAATATTGATAATAACTTGTTTTGACCGTGTACGCTTAGGGAAAATGTCAATTTATACATAAATCCATAAGATATAGAAAAATATATTTAATTAACACGATATCCAATATTTCTTAATAAATTATTTCCTTATTTTACAATGATTATTGTCTCCTTAATTTTCTAAAAACTGTAGTCTTTCATTCATTAATTTAATTATTTTTTCTTGTTCGATGTTAGCTTTACGTGCAGCATTTACTCTTGCTTCCTAGATACATTGCTTTCCATTCTCATATACATATATTTTAATGACAGACTATTATTATTACATTAGATTAATACCTTAAGAGATTTTGAATCATTCCCTTAAGATGGTTTCTTTGAATTCTTTTTCTTTTTCTTTTGGCAAGGTGGGCAATTATCAAATTCTCAAATAATGAAGCATTAATATATTTAAGTCAAATCATTTTAATAACGATATGTGCTGCTAAAAACTATTTG
The DNA here is from genome assembly GCA_037127315.1 of Ascarosepion bandense. Lineage (NCBI taxonomy): Eukaryota > Metazoa > Mollusca > Cephalopoda > Sepiida > Sepiidae > Ascarosepion > Ascarosepion bandense. The sequence goes on from JBBBDQ010001696.1 coordinate 6,543, forward strand.
TAATAATTTTTTGCTTTATTTGGACACCATCATTTCCTCCAAACAAGGCAATAAACCCAGTAAGATGCGACGGGTTACCGAGTGTGACAGAATGTGAAGAAAAAATCTTTAAGGAGAGAGAACAATAAAACAAGAATTAAAAAGATAGAAGATAACGATTGACATTGCATTAAAATTTTTGAAGATTAAAGTTGAGTAGGGAGCCTAGAATAAAGACCCACAAATGAGAAGAGCGAAAGAACTTACGTTTACCTTCAGCCATTTCAACTATAAAATGTTGAGAGATAGCTGCGAGTATACTGCACTTAAATTCGTTAAAAGTGGAATGCTCATCGGGAGAATTATCATTAAAATATTTATAGAAAAGGTACAGGATGCTAGGTTACGGTGCTGAGAAAGTGCCTGAAGTCAAAATGCCAGATAAAAATCATTAACATTACAGGTTCTTCTTTTGATTTTATCAAGAATATCTAAATACATAGCAGAACCACCAAAGCAGATGTGACAGCAATATTCATTGTGTGGACGAATAGTTGATTTATACATGTTTCTGGTGAGAATTAAATATCTAGCATGACGCAGTGAACCAGCTTTGCTAGCAGTAAACCTAGAAATTGGTTCTGTATAATCTTTACATTTCATGTCGGCTGACAAAGTTAGCTCGAGAAAGCACAATGAACCACACTTGTTGAGGTTAGCATCAGTCATACTGATGGAAATTGAAAAAAGTTCGCGAAGACGATTAAAGGAGAAAAGCAGTTTCCATTGTGATATTAACAAGTCATTCCTTACTCCGTTTATCAACAAATTGTAAGTAATGTTTTTTTTTAAGATCAGCTGCCAATTTGACTTCGTCGAACCGATCAGACTTATTAAGATCGGAGTAAATAGATACCGGGTTTCTGAGTTCGAGAAGGTGGTTGATGAAAATTAGAAACAGTGTATATCCAAAGATACATCCCTGGGGGACACCCGCATTAATGTAAGAAGATCTAGAAGAGTGGCTGTTCAAGACAACTTTCATTTTACGATTTTATAAGAAAAAAATTGTGCAGAAATACAATAACCATTAACCCAGCATATTAAAATCTGTCAAAGGCAACTGTACGAGCTTCATTATTCTTATCGAAAGCTTGATTGATTCTTTCAGCAATAACCGTTAATCCATCAAATTCGAAGTTAATTAAAGCCTTTAGAACATTGTCAAAAAGAGGTTGAAGACTAATAGGTCGATAGTTAAAAGGGTCAAATATTGCGCCTGAATTCTCAGAGAATGTACAACAGAAGAGTATTTCCAACAAGTTGGAATGCAAGAAACGACAAGACGTTTATCGCAGAGTTTAGAGAGAACAGGAGACAGTACATGAGCACACTTCTGAAGGACTATTATAGGGGTCATCAAGTCTACATTGTTTGTGGGATCCAGGCTAGAGATGATAGCAGAAACCACATCACATCAACTTATTCGTATCACTGTCTACAATATTAGCTTAAGACATTATTCCACCTACTCCTGTTGTTTCCGAACTCTTTTTGAATGATTGTGTTCTTGAAGTACCTTCACTCTTAACCAGCATTCAGGTTCATCCAATATAACTCTATGTTTATCACCAAAAATTTAAAGTTATAAAAACAGTTGTCATCTATTTATTCACCCAAATTACACGTTTATGTAATATTTACTTAAATGTAGAAGTTTGGTTGCTTTCAATGTTTTTTAAGATTCTGCATCTTTTTTCCTGGTTCAAAGTACCAGCTTCTTTAGTTATTGTCTTTCGCTGGTTAGAGTCCATTTTTCTTGTTTCTTACTCTTATGAATTTTATTAATTCGTTTTTTGACCTTTTAAAAATCAATTTCTTCTTATCATTGCAATAATTTTTTCAATTTGTTTTTTTTAATTTTTCTATGAACTCTTTTCAAACTTTTGCTATTTCCAACTTTGTTTTGCCATTAATCAATAATTTAAAATATTTCTCTTTTGAGATTTCCTTTCATTTGTTTCTATACCAAAGTTTATATATCTAAAATTAAATGAAAACAACAACTATACAAATTCTATATATACAGGGTGTCTATAAAGCTCGTGTGTATTTTCAAAAAATTTATAACTTTATTTGCATTTGCGATAGAAATAATTTGTAAAAAGGATTAGAAAGAAGTAAATCTATATTTTTTAAGGTTTTATTGAAATTTTGTTTAAGTTTCCACAAGTCCTCCATCATTATCAAAACAAAAGGTAATGCGATTTTTCAGTTCACGGAAAACATTTGCTAACTAATTTACAGTAATGCCTGAAATCCCATTACTTATTTTAACTTTCAAATCTTCTAATGAACTAGGTTTGGTTGTCTACACAATTGTTTTCATATGTTCCCATAAAAAAAAATCTAATGAAATCAAGTCTGGCGAATGTGGAGGCTAATAAAATGGTCTGCCCCTTCAGATTCATCTGCTTACTTATCTAAAAATTGTTGCAAATTTTGTAGAATAATTAAATAACTGTAATTAAAACTAGGTACATTAAACTTTATAACATTATGGATAGCCTATAGATGTATTCTATATTCTATATATTCTACACATAGAATTACTCAACAAAAATGACAAAATAAAAGAAAATGTTAAAGACAACTAAACTAATTAATAGTAAACGACAACCCAAAGATTTAAAAGCCATCCTAACCTCATAAAAATTCGAACAACACACAACACAGGGGTCACAAATGTAACAAAAAACGAAGTGAAGTATGCAACATAATAATAGAAGGAAACACTTCAAGCTCGAAAATACATCTACATTCGAAATAAAAACGAATCTGAGCTTCAACTCGAAAAATGTAGTTTATGCTCTAAAATACGATAAATGCACAAAAATATACGTGGAGGCGGCACAATGTTTTAATAAAAGGGTAGCCCTTCAGAAAAGTAACATCAAAATAGCAAATAACAGGAAATTGTATGTCTCCCAACAATTACATGAATGCAGTAGAGGTAAATTCAAAGTAATACCTATCTACCAAAATGCAGATTATGACACACTCATAATGCAGGAAGAAATATTCATAAAAAATACAAGCCTTTGCTTAACAAAACAACATGAAAAACCTAAAACACACACACACCGATAAAAAACACACTTACACACATACATACACACGTACACGCACCAAATTCAAATAGTATCCCCAAAGCAATGAAAAGAATCAGATGACCCATAAAAACAGTTTTAAAGCATAAAGACGAAATAAAAAAAACGCTTTCTCTCTCTTTCTTTCTTTCTTTCTTTCTTTCTTTCTCTCTCTCTCTCTCTCTCTCTCTCTCTCTCTCTCTCACACACACACACAATTCAAATAGTACTCCCAAAGCAATGAAAAAAGAAAAACAGATGACCGCTAGAAATCAATTTCGCAAGTCAGTGAAACATTCCTCGATAAGGAAGGCTCTGTCAGAAGAGTGAAAAAAATGCTAATGTGAAAAAGAGCCAACCTCACAATCTCTTCAATTCTGGTGGTCACCACTTGATTTATCTATTTATCTATTTATACACGATAACTTGGTCAGAAGAAACTTAACGTACTAATGTGAAAAACCATCAACCCCCACAACCTCTTCAACCTGGTGGTCACTACTTGATTTATCTATTTATACACGATACATTAGCCATCAGAAAAGCAAACGGATCTCGATACGTATAGTCATAAGTTTATTCGCCTGAAGAGAGTCAACTTTAGATTGGAAACACGTGTAGCATCACAAATACCATTATAGACACTTAATGTATCATAACATGTATAATAACGACAACAATAAATCTTCACTTAAAAAAACGTTCACGGCCTCTCACACTTTTCATTCTATACCAATTTCTCTCGTTGGAATAACTCTTTCAGTTTATATATATATATATATATATATATATATATATATATATATATATATATATATCGGCAACAATCTCTCTTTTATGCAAGTTTAATTAAAAATAACAAGAAAGTGCTATGGTTAAGATTTCGTATACTTTTACATGTGATCTTATAATTTTTTTCATGACGTAAATTATGTAAACATTCTCTAAATGTTATATTTCTCTAAGCGCCTAAAACGCATCCCTGTTTTACCCACTCCGAAGTTTTACCATCAAAGCTGACCACACTTTGCTTGTTCTAGTAAAAGAGGTGATCACATTCAGCAACTGTGGGAGACAGTCTATTTTCATAGTAAATGAATCAAACCTTTCCTGATAACAAGTTTTAACTCCTTTAAAAGAATAATGACTATATAATGCTATATTTTGACTTGTTTGCCATATTTATTTATTATTTCTTAGCCCTAAATACACATTGGGATTCTAGATAAATGTGATCAACAAGGACTTGGAGTAGAGTTAAAAAGACTCCAGCAAAGACTAGAAATGTTTAGCATAGATATACTCTGATACTTATTGCAGGGTTATTGGTCTCCCTTGTTTTTACAGGGTATTTATAAATTTGAAAAGTTTTACTCTATTCTAGATAACGCCAATTCTCAATGCAAATCGCAACAAATTACAATCGTCATAGGAAACTTAAATGCAAAATAGGTAAGGAGATATACGGTGAAATAGTTGGCAAATTTAAACTAGCAACGCGAGAAAAAATGGATCCAATGGTGCATGGCAAAAGATCATGTAGTATCCAATCCTAGTTTCAAGTAAACCAGGAAGAGAAACAAATAAATCGGCTGTATAGTGATCAATAAAAGATTCAGGATTGTATTATTACGCAACGAAAGATACCCAAGTACAGACTGCGCGAGTGGCCGCCTTCCAGTGGTATGTAAATTAGTGCTTGTTTAATGATTGAGTACATGCCTCGGCGTAACTGGATGTTGTCCCTTGCTACGAACAGCTTTCTACAGACTTTGCTAATTAAGGTGACGCTTGAGTCTAATCAGCTCGCTGTACTTAGCATTGATAACCGGCTCTAATGTAGAGATGTTAGCCTCAGCCTAACTTTTGATCTTCTGTTCCTTCATTTCATAGGTCACGGCAGCAGCATTGTAGATTTTGTTCTGAATGTTGATCCATCATTTGCATAACAAAAGCTCAAATCCCCAAACAAGTTCTACTAAATATGTCTTATAAAGTCATATTATAATCGGAGGCATGTTATATTCATAAAATAAATAGAAAATATCCAGAAACGTTTCATAATATCGGATGATTAATACCAATTTCATTGCGTAAACATTGATTTGCTTGAAGAAAATCTGATCTAGTGAGAGTGGAATATAACAAAAGCGAAATTACAAAATTCTTTAAAGAGAAGAAATGTCAAGGAACATCAAAAAAGTAAGAAAAATGAATAGAAAGCGAGTGAAAGAAGATAAAGTTAACGTAGTAAGTAGAGAGAAGTAGAGAAAGAAACAATAAAACGATTCTAGATTCACGGTCTTGTGTAACAGAAAAAAAAAGAATTTATATGAAAGGACTCAATAAAATGTGAGTTGCAAGCGATCAGAAACTTTCTGGAATTTGCTTTCACACATGTACACTGCATTTACTTTTTTTAAATGTGAAGAGAAAAGAAATTAAACTGAAACATCTTTGGCTATTTTAGGAGAACTTTAATGGTAAAGAAACGGTAATATTTCGTTGTATTTGATTTTCTTTTATAGGTAAATAAAAATAGAAAATACTATTACTTTCATGGGCTTAGAAATGAACAAGAGGCAATTATCACACTTAATTTCCTCAGATCATGAAATAAGAACTTTGCCAGAGATATATTTACGAAGAGGAAATATATTTATTAAGCGTAAAAAACATTGTGGAAAAATTTCAGTAGACATAAATAAAAAAATAATCAATGAGACAATTTCAAGAAACTTAAAAATTAATCGGCCGATCACAAGTATGCTTGATAATATTGTTAGTTATTCATACCTATATCACAAAAAATCACAAAAAGGTAATTTAGTAAGATAAAAATCAGAAAATTGTGTAATTTCATTTTTACAAGTGATAAGAGCCTGTCTACTTTACAAATTCTCTGCGTCAGTACTTATACTTCATGGACGAGTCCAAGTACTACTTTGGAAAGTGTTTTCATCTCCACAACAAATCCCTTCAATTTCTTTAAAACATGCTTTTTCTGATATAGTTCCAGTTCCAGTTCCAATGTTTCAGTCGAATTATGCTTTCGATTACATGGCGTTGTATTGAAGTATTCATTTTAGGAAAAGGTACTTCAAAGGTATCGTAATGTATGTCCATCAGTGAATTCCATTTTAATAGTTTTTTATTCTGTGCATATCTCGATCTCAGTTGATTTATATGTTGAAATCGTTCAGCTTCGACAATGTACATCATACGACCAAAGCGTTGAATAATTTTTTCTTCCTTTTAATTTTTCTTTCTGACATTAAAGTTTTAAAGACTTCATCCCTTATAAGCTGGCAGTTTTTTAAATCTCTTTTGAAGGTGTCAACAAACTACTTAGCTTGATCATTCGATCTCGGATGATAAATCAGTGTTGTCAAGCATTTAACCGTGTTGGTTTTGCAGAAATTTGTTAACACTAGAAGTAAATTGAATTCAATTATCAGATACCACACTTTCAGGTTCAGACTATTCCTGATAATTTATAGGTGGTGCTTTTCCTGTTAAATAACAAACTTTACATTTTCTAATTGTATTTTGAATATCTTTATCCAACTTTGTGCAATAAAAGTTACTTCTCATCAGGGACATCATCCTCACAATTTTCGGATGTCCTTGGTGGAATTGTTTCAAAATCTTTTTTCTTTTATAGTAATAACAAAGTTACATCCCTTTCCACGAACAAAATTACTCCATCAGAAATAGAAAATGCAATATTATTGTTACCAAGGTTAATTTTAGTTTTACTCTCTTTCGACTTAATGTCATTCATAGATTTTTGAATAAACATTTTCTTTTAGAATTAATTTTGATATTCTGACCGACAATTCTTTAATAATGTTACACACAAGGCTTTTAATTTCCCTTTCTGATTCCAACAAAACAATCACGTTATCTTCAAAATATTTATTTTTGATTGTCTGGACAAGCCATCTGCGTGTCCCAATTTTGTGATGATATAAATTCCATCTAAAATCATAGTTCAATAAAATCTTATCTCAATACTGTAGTCTGTCTGTATGAGTGGGAGTCGGTTTCTTCGGCACTAATATACTTAGAATAGACAATGATCAGTTTGCAAACTGAATTTTTTTACTAATACCATCTGGTGAAGCGTTTTACCGCAAACTTATAGCAAACGCTTCCTTTTCAATTTGACTGTAGTATTTTTTCCGTATTTGTGCAATTTCTTGAAGTGTGAGCGTTAGTTTTACCATACAGTCTTGAAATGTATGGCGTATTACCGCTCCTATACCGTATTCGCTCGCTTCTGTTGCTAGTATTATTTGTCACTACGAGTTGCAATGTGTCAGCGATAACTCTGAAGTTAGTAGATTTTTAAATCATAACAATTTGCCAATCCGAGAATTGATTGTAGGGCCACAAAATTTGTTGGAGGAGGCATTTCTTTAATGGCACTTATTATAGCGGGAGCTGGTCCTCTTTCTTTTCCTTTTACATCGATTATCTGACCTAAATATTAATCTTATTCATAAAGAATTGACATTTTTGTTCTCCGATTTAGAACTCGTAATCATGTAGTGAAATACTTGATGAATCAGTTTTACGTGGGTATGTTCGTAGCACACTTAAATAGTATATAATCTATGTAAGCGACAGTCTCGTCTAGTCCAGTCGACATACTATCCATTATTTACTGGAAAATACATGGGGCTACTTTTACACCGAATGGTAATCTTGTAAACTCGTAGAGTCCTATATGTGTAATAATAATCAAATACTACTGGCATTCTTCATCCACTTCAATTTAAAGATAAGCCTAAGGCAGGTCAATTTTTGAACAAAAGATTACCACTATTTAATTTGGCAAATATATCGTCTGGAGTTGGTAGGTAATAGACATGTGGGAGGAAGTAGTCATTCAACCCATTTGAACAATTTGAACATCAACGAATCTTATTAATTTTGTTTCTAATATAAACCATTGGTCTGGCTCATTCTGAATAATCTATTTTTAAAAATAATTCCGACATTTTCTAATCTATCAAGTTTAGTGTTAATATACTTCATCACAGCAAAAGATACATTTCTTTTCGGCTTAAAACTAGTAACATTTTTTCTATACTTTTGATTGTATATTTTTCAAGCTCCTCTGAGAAAATATTCGTGAATATATTTTTACCTTACTCATTGTTTCTTTAGCTGTAATTTTGTTCTCTAAAGAACGATTAACTTTTCTACACAATGAATTAATCGGTCAATTCCACAGTTCAAATAATTCTATCCAATTGATGCCTGGTAACTTCGAGTTGGAATTTTGTTATACATAAACACCCGTTTTTTTAGTTTACCCGCCAGAGTAATGTTATGCGTAATTTTCCAAGTAGAATTAATTTCTTGCCTGATATTCCTCCTGTAAATTTCTCGTATTTTTTTCAAGTTAGGATTGCTGATTGTGTTCCAAGTCTGGTCATCAAATTTCTTTATGTCACTACTCGTGCCCAACTGAAATTTTACAGTAGCGCTAGTCATTTTTACTGTCACGAATTTTCTACTATATGAACTTTCTAGTTTTTTACCTGGAAGCACGACTTTCAGCAGTTAATATGTGCATTTTTTTGTTTTTCGACTTGCAGTAAATACGCTTGTGACCTGTTTTTGCTCAATTAAAACATTTAATTTTTAAAGGTTCAGTCGTTTTCAAAATAAAGTATACCACTGTCACAGTTGTTAGGTTGTTTTGCAGATTTATTTCTTTTGGTATCACTGTCTTGTTTTGAAGTAGCTGAATTTCTGACGTGTTTTCTGCTTGATTTTTGCGGTATCGTGACAATTTGTGACACTATTCCACAAAATTCTGTATTAAATTTGAATCCTGTTCAAGTGTTGTGAGAATTCTTAAGTGTATTTTACTCTGTCTGGATTTAGTTCATCCAGTTTAAATTTTTCACACTCAGGCTTGATTTTACCGGCATATGTGGCCAAATCTCTATCTTCGTTTTTACTAAGTTTCATTCACTACCAACGGGTATAAAAAAGTGAATACTTTTTACCAATAATTTTTGCTAATAGCAAAACTAAGCATCAGAAAATCGGTTAGCGCATTTAGAAACAAGATTGTCTAATCATAAAAAATATAGTTTCATAATATTATTTGGAAAGCCTGTGCACAATTACAATATTTTACAAATATAAAATTCTAAGCAAAATTTTGCGATTAGTTTAACAAACGGTCAAAACAGATTAATTATAACATGAATAAAATCATTTACAAAATATAAAATATAAACAAAATAGAAGATTGTAGCAGAATTTTACAGGGAGAATAAAATTCAGTCCAATAATCGTACGTCTCAAGAGCTCCTCCTTAACGATTCGTAGACAAACTCTCTGACTGTAATAAACTTACCTGTTTTATAGAACCTATTTAGGATAATGAAGCGCGAATTTTATTCAGAATGTACAGATCTTTCGAGATTTACAATGAAAGCGAAAGTTTATGCAGGTCATGCGCGTAAATTTCTCTTTTCTGCAAGTGGAACAGTGTAAAGTCAAGTAAGCATTTCTTGTATATTTTGGTGGCTGTTTTTATACTTCATCTTTCTTCCCTGGAAAACGGTGCACATGACGCGGGTTCGTTTTCGGGAACGTTCATTTAGGTGTTCACTACACTGCCTCCTGTAACACTCACACGTGTGCTTCTTCTCAGAAACAGAACTATCGTCTCGTCTCTGGATGAATCACTTCGCGACGAGGCAGTAGGTTCAAGGTTACTTGCTTCTGTAGACCCATCAGTTACATACTCAATCTCTACTAATCTTTTGCTTTCTAAGGAGTACCTGATATTATCACTCACTGACGTGTCAGACCCGACAAAGAAGCATAAATCTTTTACTTGGTGTGGCATTTCATCAACGAGTATCGTACGGGTGCACTGTTCCTTACACTCAGTATCAAGTAGTCAATCGGGTCTACGGAGTACTCACCCATACCCTGTCTGCTAGCGTATAATATACTTCTCCCCGCTCCTGTTTTAGTAGTGGTATTTTGTCAATGCCTGTGCTTGAACCTTGTAGCGATTGATCTTCTTAGTAGGCGCAGATGAGGGCGATATACTGTTCTTTGGCGTAACATTGTGCCAATATACAGCCTCCATTATTGTGCATTGTTTCCTTGCAGCAATTCGTTTGACGCTGCAGGGACAGTGTTCGATTATTCTGTTGCCGGAGGGAACCTATACCCAACGAAAATGAATGTGGACTCCTCATTTGATGAAAAATTATTTGAACAGTCTACTGCCGAATGCGGTATCATTATCAGCAAGTATTTAAGCAGGAGGCCACGTTCAAATAATAAAACTATCACATTTTTAAATTCCTTGACTACTTTTCTAACTGTTGCTTTTGAGATTGCAGAATTAGTCGGCTTTGGAAAATACAAAGTCCATCTGTTATATGGCCAGACCTTATCCGATCTGCTCTGCATTTACTGAAGTTGCGCAGACAAGTTTGGTGGGTTCTATCGATTTTTTCTAATGTGTCAAGACACCTCCGTACCACTCTTTAAAAGGATGCTACTCTGTTCTATTAAGATTTGACTAATTAAACGTACAGAGATAACTCATATTTGAGTATTAACTTTTCTAATGTATTAAGCTTACTCCGAATGAGCATCTCATTTGAAGTGTTTGTGTGTATCCTAGCTTTTCCTGAAAGTGTATCTGATATCCACCCATGGACACATACAGACTCTGTAAATAGGTACAGTCCTCTTGCTTTCCATTGAAAGGCTAAGTTGTCACCATTAAGTACAGCGTCCAACTTTGATATATTTATCATTTTCTGGACATGATCAGCATGTACCCCCACTACTTTCTTATTTGACACAAGGGTAACTCCAGTTACAAGTGATCTCGCGTTTACTCACGCTTCAAATTTATCTCCGGCAACACGTGCGTGATGTTCCTGTTGTACCCTGGTAACAAAATGTATGGTCTTATTTCTGAAAGAGCGTCCGTTACCTCACTATCCCAACAGGTAGTAACTGTCGTTGCTCTATGTTTAATGAAAGTGGTTGTGACACGGAGCTATCAACCAACACGATAGTTTCTTACTAGTTTTCTGCATAGTGATAATACACTTTTACGCGTCAGAATTGCAGGCATTCTATGTATTTCACTCCCGCACTTCCACTAAAGCATGTCATACCACCCCGACTTTCAAACCGACCACCCGAGTATTGTTTGTCAAATGTCTAGGCCTTTGCATGTTAGACCAAAGTCAGCAATATGTTGTCTTACGTAAGCTGTGGATGCCACATCCTTGTTGATATACATGTCATTAATATAAGCGTAAGTAGCCTGTTGAACAGGCTCATTTTCCACCAGCACAGTATTTGCAAAGACTTTCAGTACAGCCGTTGCCACATCGGGTTCAAATAACATTTGCATTAAGTAGTATCTCCGTTCTTTGTATACGACCGTTTGAAATGACCATAATGAGCAGTGCACATGAATTTGCAGATACGGATACAAACGGAACTGGCATTCAAGGCAAAGAATTGCCCATGCATCATGCAAACCATGTAGTCTTTAATAGGCTCATACAGCCATTGTACGACTGGGAAGTGAAAGAAGGTGTGTTCAATAGACTCTCCCATTGCACCGCAGTGGACTCATTCTGAGAAACTAACCAGTCCCACTGCGAAAGACATTTTGCCGATCCAGAACAAATTGCCAGGTGAGTGATGCCTCCTCATTAGTGAGGCATCTCAACTTGGGCGTTAAAAGCCATATTAAGCGAAACTTCCTCTTCGTCAAGCCGAGCAACTCGATCAAACTATTGTTAACCCTAACACCTGATATAATTCCTTTATCGAAAACAATCGAATATCAGAGGCCAGCCTGTATCCGATAAAGAACTTTCAGTGCATGATAGCATTCACGACAATATTTTTTGTTGCGAACAGCGAATCTCTTCTCCAGCCGAGCGCACACTTCTCAAAAATGTGAAATATTTTTTGGCATCCTCCTTCTAGAGGTTGTCATTCTCGTAGTCCAGTGTAAATATCTTATCAAAGAAATTCAATCACAAAATTGGTTGAAGCTGTCTGCCATCCCTTGACCGCCCACTGACAGATGGAAGTAACAGACCTCGTTGTTGTGTCATATAATGAGAAACAAAGCTTTCACTAGACTATCTAGCTAGGCGGACGGGAGTGGCAGAACTGACAGACGGTAAAGGATGAGAAGGTAGATGTATGCAACGCATACTTCGGTTCTCCCCTTCATGGAAAGCCTCTTTCGTAGCCATAGATTTACTATGGCTAAGACCGTGTCCAAACTTTTGGCCAATTCTTCTTCAGCTGGAGATCGAGACCGAACCAGACGTCGAGTATCTTGCAAGGCCCCTTCGTCCAACTGAAAAGGCACGGGAGAGAACAGCCTTTCCACGAACCCAACCAAAAGCCTATAGACTTATCGCGGTTAATTTTGACGCCTGACTTCCAGCTTCGTCAATGTTGTAAATGCTCGTTACAAGCGTTGAGACGTTATCAGCATAAGCGCTGTACCTGGCTGTGTTAGTGGCATCAGGTAACGTAATCCCGCTAAGGACAGGATTCGCCAGCAGCCAGCGCAGGAAAGGCCCAGTGCAAATACATAGAACAAGGGCGAGAGGCGGACAGCCCTGGCGAATGGCTGTTTTGGTGAAAGTTTTGTTTGTCTCTAGGATGTCCGGGTCCACCCGGCAAACATAATTTCCAGTAGGATATATCTTTTTATGTTTAATTCTTTTATAATGAAGTTCTTTGAGCTTCCCAGATTTATTTTTTTACTGGTGTAGATGTTGTTTGTGATGGTCGTAAGAAAGGGGTTTGGGGGATTAGAAAATTGGGTGGTGGACTAAGTAGGCGGGTAGGTGAATTCATTTTTTTAGGAGGTAAATTTTGGCAGTGGGTGAAATTCAGTGTAGTGACATAGATTTGGTCTTGAGCTTGATTTTTGTGCTTAACATGTATATTTATTTGGGGAAGATTTTTTTCTGGGGAAGTCATCTTCTTCCACTGGTTTGTTCTTGATTTCCAGTTTCCTCTTTAGTATAATCAGTTTCTCTTTTTTCATTTAAAGGGCTCACATAATAACAGTCTTTGCATCGCTGGTTTTTTCTTCCTCCATAAATTAAGGGCTTCGAAGAGAATCCACTCTATATCAATCATTTTCCATCTCCACCGTTTTAGATTCTGAAGCTTACACTATTTTCTTGCTCCTTGTTGTCAGTGTTTTGTTTGTCTCATTCATAAGTTTTGTTTGTCTCATTCATAAGTAAAAGACTGTGATTTAATGTGGTCTGCACATTTTTTTCTTTTTGAGGCAAACTGTGGAGAGATATCCATTCTCACCGCATTGCTAGCAAGCTGGCGTCTGTTCTGACGCGATAAGTGACAATTTTATGCCATTTAAAAGCATCCAGTTGGGGACTGCGTTGAATGATTTATGGTCCATCATTACATAATATTGCCATTGGCCTATCTTCTTTTCTGACATCACCTCAATTAAGTCTCCGCATTGCATGAATAATGCTGCAACTTGGTTACCAGAGATGAAACAAGGAACTGTAATTGCAGCCCTATATATTCAAATCTTAATATGCAATCTTTGCTTTGCCCGTCCTTCTTGGTTAATGCGATGCATTTTTCTGGGATAGACAATAGTATTTTCCACATCGGAAAATCTTTTCCTTAGACAATTTTCTGAATTTTAACACAAAGCTATGCTAAAATCGTCATGACATAGTTCTTTTTGGTTTTAATGATCTTATTTAGATTTTGTCGATGACAAAAACAAAACTTATTCTTTTTTCTTTTTCCAAATCTGAGGTTTTTATAATGAGTTCATCATGCGTAACTTGCCAGCTTACAAAATTTCACAATGTCTATGACACAGTGAGGTAGTGACCTCCACGTGAAGGGCAGGCCAGTAGATAATTTTCTGTCTTTATTTTCTTCCAGCTATTATCAATCAGTGAGGTTTGCCCTTTTTTGCTCTTACCTGGTTCCTTTTTCAGGGGTCGCCAAAGGTGCTTTGATAGTCAATATTATATCATCGTTATCCATTATGGAGAAGGTAGTCGAGAACCCCAAGATAAACAGCAGGGGCGCCTGACCAAATATGACAGCAGTATTCAATGCACGGGCGGATGGTAGATTTGTAAATATGCATCATGTGTTCAGAAAAGATCTTCCTGGTCCGACACAGGGACCTGACTTTCTTATCAGGTTTGTTTTGTCTGCATCGGCAGATTTCTTGGCGAGGCGGGAGTAAATGGTGGTGTCAGCGTAAATGCCTACTTGAGATCTGATTACATCAAGGAGATCGTTGATAAAAATCAGAAAAAGCATACGACCTAGAATAGAGACTTTAGAGACACTCGAGAACGTATGATAGGATCTGGAAGCATGCTCGTTCAATCCAATTTCCATTATGCGATTCGATAGGAACGATTTCATTAAGTCAAACAAGCGTCCAGATATACGCTGAAGACTAACTTGCCAGACCCTGTCGAATGCTTTGGAGATATCTAGGGAAACAGCTTGAGCTTCGCCTTTCTGATCAAGAGCCTGGTATATGTACCCAGTGATGGTCGTTAGCATGTCAGCTGTAAACCTGGCGAAGCAGAAGCCATACTGTCTGTCGGAGAACAGCCTGTAGGCTATGACATGTTGAACCACTTCAGCATTGATGATGGCCTGGAACATTTTCCAAAAATCGGCAAGAGGCTGATAGGACGATAATTGGAGTGGTCTGAAGGTTCTCGCGAGTTCTTAAAAAAACAGGAACCACAGATGAGGAATTCCAACAGGCAGGAAAGCAAGAAGTAGAGTGAAAGTAGTTGTAGAGTTTAGAGAGGACAAAAGAGAGATCAGGAACAAGATGATGACTTGAATTCTTTCACCTCCGCTCGCCTTATGGAGGTCAAGTTTTAAAATCATTTTAGAGACCAGTGAGAGGGTAATATAAACGTCGCTAGGTTGAGCCTCAATTCTAGGTGGGAAGTGATGTGTGGATATTTCAAACGAATTAAGTGATGAGTTGGAAAAGAATCTGCGAATAAAGCACTAAGCATTGTCATCTGTAGCTGTGACGACCTCATATTTATTTTTTAAAGAAGGAATGGAAAGTTTACTGCCGTTTAACACACTTTAACAAATCCCCCAGTAGTCTTTGGAGCCAAACTTGCGAACTGCTATACGCTGCTTCATTATGTCTTCAAACAACAGCTTGGAGGATCCTCTTACACTCATTGAGAAAAGAGGCAAATATGTGCCTATTATGGTCTGACGCGTGGCTCTGATAAAGCCGGAAGTAGTGATTTTTTGGACTATGGCGACCAAACAGGCAGGTGAGAACCAGGAGGGAAAATGGGATTTAAGGTGGAACTTCCCGACTGGGATGAATGCATCGATGCCAGCCTTCACCTCGGAGGAAACCTTAGAAGCATAGTCTTCAACTGGGAGACGAAACACTTTCATCCAAGGGACGTCGCATAGAAAATTTCATAATGCTTCCAAGTCCGCCCTTTGATAGCAGTAAGAGATTCTGCTGGTCGAAGATTCCTAGTTGAAATGTGAGTGTACAGAGATACTAACAGAAACCCCAGCGTGATTAGGGTTGCCAAGAAGGAAAAACTGTATTGCATGGCAGGACTCAGGGATAGAAGTAAAGAAGACATCTAACAGAGAGACTTGTCCTTCACGCATAATGGGAAAACTTTTTGAGAAGTCTACCGCTTGCGTGAGAGTCTGAGTGATCGCAAAGTTCTGGCTGTGGATGGCAGCAAGATCAGTAACAGAGTTTTCCAGCCAATTGGCATGGTGGGCATTGAAGTCACCAAACATAAATATGTTGGCGAACTGGTACGAGGAGGCAATGGCCTTATCTATATTATCATAATATACTGTACAGCAAGGAAGAAGAAAGGAGCGATAGAGAATGAAAAGATAGCTAACTGAGTTTAGTAGAGCCAGACGGAGGCACATGTGTGGATGGTGAGAAGATTCAAGAGAAACCTCCCTAACCAGAGAGAGCTGTTTGCTGACATAGACTCTCAGGCTATTCATACAGACGCTGAAGCCCTTCCTAAAGAGGGGAAGATAATCTTTGATCGAGAAATGAGAGGAGGGGGTTTTGAGATAATGTCTCGAAACAGTTTCACATTAAAGTTGTTAGTACCCGAATTTCAACCTAAACGATCTATGTCGGTGTTAAGGACAACATTCCAATCACCCGCTACATCAACCCGACAAGATGTCGTAAAAAACAGCTCGATCCGCCGAAACAAATCAAGCCATTTTGCATGGTCATTTTGCGCATAAACTGCAAAGAGACGAATAGCCTTATCAATTATGGCACCATCCATCACGCAAAGCTTTCCCACCGGATTCACAAAACAAGAACACACTCCGCATGACTTGTTCACTAGCCAGAAAACTTTTTCAAACGCTGATCAAAATATGCTGAAAAAATGCCCTTAGAATGTCTCATGATCGTGTGTTGAAAACCGGGTTTCCTGCACCCAACATGCATTCACACCACGACGATGACGATGGCGAGTGAGCTTTGCCCTGCGAGACTCTGACCTCAGGCCCATGGCATTTACACTAGCCAATCAGAGAGCCATTATTGAACCGATTAGGGTTGCCTTCCTGCATTGAACATGGCCGGGGAGAGAGAACCCCCCAACCTGTCCCATCGAACCAGTTCCAATCTTTATGTTGATAGAACCATCAATGTTCCAAGGAAATTTTAACTTAACAGGCTCTATAAAGGAAGGATTGCATAAAAAGAAGTATCCTCCTCGAATAAAGTTGACTTTTTTAAAAATACATTTTCTCTCTGGTGTATGACAAAAGCGGAACTGTAAGAAAATGTTCGTTTACTTTCGCCAATAATCTCCCAAACTTTCTGTGAACCCTGACCCGATCTGACCAGAGTCAGTAGTCTTTTCCCCTTTAATAAGATGTTTGGTTCTTTGACGCTCAACTTAATTAATTTTCTGAAGTTAAACAAGGCCTTATAGTTCTTTTCCTTTTTCGATAAAGTCAAAGCTCTTTCCGCTTGTTCTTCCAATACCTTTGACCCATCCTACTCTGTATTAAAAACGAGTTTTGTCCTTATTTTTTGTCTTCCATTTTTCAGATTCAGAGAATGGGCTTCGTCTTTTCTTTCGTTTTCCTTTTTACGTACAGGTATGAGACAGTAATAGGAGCTAAGATCAACCACGACAAGTCTGTTGGTTTGCGGTTGGGTGCGTAGAAGGAAGTCCTCTCCCGACACACTTACGCTGGAAGGACAGGCCTGTCAAGATACTAGGCATCTAGCTACAGTTGAAGAAGAATTGGTTGGAGGTTCGAGAAAAGGCCGAGGTGGCAGTTCGTCTATGCTCTCTTCAAATGGGAGGGAGGAAATTTCTGCCTCGAACATCCACCCCACCTTACTTTACCAACTCTCGGTACTTCCTCTCGTGCGTCGAACTAGTTTTACTGGTTCAAGTCTAGTTTTAATTCTTGTGGTGGTCTCATAATGTGCGTCGCGAGGTCTGTTGCCTCCATCCAGCTGAGGACGGTCTAGTAATGCCCAGTGTTGAGATTCATCAACTGACGCTACGACTTAAGTTTCTGGATCGAATGTGTCTGCATGACAAGGTTAACGGGTTCTTCTAAAAGGAAGACGCTTTTTCGACTTTGAAAGTTGTGTATGATGGCGAGGAGGAGGCCCGCCATAATTCTTACTTCTATCGCGAGTGTCGACTTGCTTTGAAAGACTTGACATGATTTGAGGAAGGACTTTCCGACACCTTACCTTTGTCTCCTAAGGTACTATATCATGCGTTAGTGCCGAGGGCCGCATGAGACAATCTGAGGGATGAGTTCGGTTTGACGAATGAGGAGTTTAGCTTTCTATGGTTTTGAGTACTCAGAGGTGTCTCATTAACAAAGAGGCATCACTCACCTGGTTGCTGTTGTGGAAGGCTTTCTGCGTTGGCAAAAGGCTCTGTGCAGTGGAGTTGGTAATTACGCCAAAGTGCGTGAGCTGCGGTGGGGCGTTAGAATACTTGGAACACATCTTTAACTGAAACGTTGTTCGACTGTTGTGCGAATTGATTGATGGTTAAGTAGTTCACTTTTTGGGTGGAAAGATTTTGTCCTCGAGGTCAGTTCCGTTTGTAGCAATGTAGTGGCGCATCAGAAGAGAAATTAACACTATGTGTTCTTGTGTTTGTGATTTAGACGTCTCGACAGAAGGAATTTTAAGAAGGTGATAAGTTTTCCTTTTCTCAATGGATGTTTTACTCTAAACACCAGCTTAAAAACAAAATAACATCGGAAAGGAGGCGACTCGTTTTATTAACATTTGGCAAAAGCTGGGTGAATGCTTCGCGTTTGTTTCGTGTGAGAGGGGCTAATTTAGAGTGGCATATGGAGGGGACACCTAATTTAAACATTTTCCAACCCAGCCCAATACTGATTTAATGTAGGACATTATCGGTTTTGTTTTAACTATATAATTTAACTTAACTAGGTTATGGATAGTCATTGGATCCCTTGTATCTCCCCTCCTTTTTGTAACTATAGGACTTAGCGGTTATGGATGGCATTTGGCTGCCTTTTATTCCCTTTTTATCTTTAGTTTACTCCCCATCCCATCTTCATGACAGGGATAGCATTTCTATGGTAACTGTGAGATGCTTTTCGTTTCGAGCGCAAGATTTTAAATTTGTCATTGTGTCTGAATGTGTGAGTAGATGTGTGAGTGATTGTCAAACGTATGCATGCGATTTTATTTTATTAATCCAACAGTATTTTTCGTCCTCTTAACTGCTATTTCTACCATAGTTGAATTGTGGAGTCTTCCCTAAACTAACACTATTTTTGGTTAGTTTTCTAAATATTTTGCCTTATCATTAATTGGGGAATTATTATTTAAAATTTTTATATCAACCCAGCAAATATTGTACATAGCGTGTTTAGGTAGAAATTCCCAGAGCAAATGTGGCAATATGGTGCTTGCGTGAAGTAGTGCTTTGTGGCTGAGATATTATGGTGAAATGAACAATATATGGACGATTGGGTCAGCGACAGAGGCTAGTTAAGTTAATGATAAAGTGAAGACTAGCCTTCCCCATTTTACCTTGGGACACATTTATACATTTTGTGTAAGATATACCGAAATTATCCGGGTCATACGCGTCATTTTTCTTTTGGACAGATCAACACGTGGTATGTTATTCACTAATGCAAATATTTCTTGTAGTAGGATTCTTTTTCTGGCTGGCGTTTACACATTTTTCTTGGGAAACGGTGCAGATGACGAGAGTTCGTTTACGACGATGTTTATTTATGTATTCACTACAAAAATGTTATTTTTATTAGCATCGGTGCAAACCATTCATTTACCAGTATTCGAGGATTAAAAAATATTTGTCTATATTTCTGAGATGAGGTAGTATTTATATCCACTGGATAAGGATACATGGCCCAGTGGATATAGACGTTGATTAGTTCCTGTGACTTGACCCAAAGCATTGTGAGTTCAATACCAGGATACAGCAGTGGTGAACAAGTAACTTGCAGGGTTAGAGGGAGATAACTCATAACTTCTAATCGACTCTTTACGCAAGGAATGAGGATGATATACCTCGGTGATTGTAATAAAGAGTTCGGTTTGAAATTCCTAGCACCCGAAGAAGACCGGAGCGTACAACGGCCAAAACGTCATACAAATGGCAACAGAGACGAGTACAATAGTCCGAATAATGTAAATACTGGAAAAAAACGAAGATAATAAAAATATGGATTCTTAAAGAAGCAATTTTTTATGAAGAGTGTTAACCTGAACATAATGAATTTTATGTGTTTAAACTTCAGGGAGATTCAGAAATTCGTCTGATGCATAAGACATATTTCGATTTGACGACATGATCATTATTTTAGAAAATTGAAAAGCTGGGATAAGACTGACAAAATAGATTGTTTCCTTTGATATTCTGAATTTTATTACAAATCAGAAGGTTTTGATTTCGGCTTTTGGTGGTGATCAAAATAATTTTCTTTTATGTTTTTGCCTTTTTCAGCTAAATACAACGGAATAATAATCAAATTTCTAATATATACCTATTTCAATTTTTCCAAATAAATGCCATTCCAATTTTAAAATGTTTATAAAACGCTTACGAACATTCTGTAAGTCGTTTCTTGAAAATATCAGTTAATAAATTTATTTTCATCAGTAATATGAAATACGAAAGAAGTCTTTTACTTTTCTTTCCATAAGAACTAAATTATCGTCTGTTAAAATGGAAAACGGAGTATTTTTGGTCTGAATTTTTCTTCAGTCTTTGCCGAATCAAAATGTTGCATCTAATCGAACACATGATCGAAAAGGAAATAGTATTTAATAAACGGAAATTATTTTATCTGTTCTCAAATTTTAAAGAATACATTTTTGCATGAATATGGAATTGTCTATGACCGGAGCACTTTTCAATTGTTTTTGTAGGCGCTGGAAAAAAGAATTTAGTTTTTTTTAATGATTATTTAGTTTTATTAAAATATTCTCAAGAAAATGAAAATAATTTTTACTGGATTTCGAATATATGTATGTTGTATGCATGTATATATAGACGCATGTATTTATGTATTTAAGTTCAGCGTATCAAATATATGTTGAATGAATTCGTCGGTCTTTTTTAAAAATCAATTACAAAATTTGGGTTTTACCCGAGCTTAAATATGATTCACTCGTGCTGTTCACAAAAAAGTAACTGCCTCTGCCTGCAAGAAGTCACATTAGCTGAAGAAACTAACAGCATTTCATTTCATTTCGAGTACATATACCAGGCACTCGACAGGAATGGCGAAGCCCGAACCGTTGCATTGAATATATCTAAGGCGTTCGACAGAGTTTGGCATGCTGGCCTTCTATGTAAACTGCGGAGCTATGGTATAACTGGACATTTGTTTGAACTAATCCAGTCATTCCTCTCTAACCGCACAATGAAAGTGGTATTAAACGGACATGCCTCTCAGAACTACCATACAAACGCAGGTGTCCCCCAAGGCTCCATCTTAGGTCCTACACTCTTCCTGATATATATTAATGATCTCCCTGATTCCATAAGAACCCAAATAGGTTTGTACGCCGATGACACCACAGTTTACTCTCGCCTCCAACAAAAATCTGGTGTAGGCGTCAAAGCTAACCTCTCAGCCGAGATTGAAAAAGACCTCCAATCCATATTGGACTGGGGTAAGAAATGGCTAGTAAATTTTAATGCTTCTAAAACGAAGCGACTGTCAATTAACCATCATCGACAATCTCACCTACCTCCCATTAGCATGGACCAGGCTTGCCTCCCAGAGAGTAAAACACTACGCCTCCTTGGTCTCACACTTTCAGCGGACCTCAAATGGAATGACTATATCGAATCCATTGCTAAATCCGCTGCTATGAAAGTCGGTTCTCTGTGTAGGGCCCGGAAGTTTTTTCCGTCTAAATCTATCCTGCACATTTAAAAATCTACCATCCGCCCGTGCATTGAATACTGCTGCCATATCTGGTCGGGTGCCCCTGCTGTTCTCCTCGGGCTTCTCGATAAGGTTCAGAGGAGGGTCTGTAATGTGATAGATACCGACTTGGCAGACCGCCTGCAGTCTCTCTCCCACCGGCGAGACGTGGCTTCCCTGTGTCTCTTCTATAAATACTTTCACAGCTTCTGCTCCGATGAACTTAGATCACTGGTGCCCCCTAAATACGAATTTGCACGAGATACTAGATTAGCAACTAGATCCCACCCTTTTACAGTGAAACCCATAAAATGCAGCCGTAATTTCTAGTCCAACAGTTTCTTTCCTCGCACTTCCCGACTGTGGAATTCTCTTCCAAACGATTGCTTCCCCGACGGCTACAATCTCCAGGAGTTTAAATGTAAGGTCAATACACACCTCCTAACACACTAACCTGCTCCCATTCTATCAAGCACTCTTCCCATCTGCCCGACCCTCATCCTCGTTATCCTTACTCATCTGTCACCTTTCTCCTGACATTCCCTATGTCTATCCACTCCTTCTCTTTACCTTCCCCTATGTAGCCCCATGCGCAATAGTGGCAGTGGAATGCCTTGCTTGGGGTGAGATGATAAAAAAAAAATAAAAAAATAAAGTTGAATAAAAAAAATAAAAAGTCGGATCAAAAGTAGGTAGAAAAATTTAGTGATCTTTACGAAGCAGTTCTCGGATGCAAAGCGCAATCAGACAAAGTTAATGCTATCATCCAAGAAGCTGAACAGTGAACACTATTGCATATATTTTGTACAACGAATAAAAAAGTGAGGATTTCCGTGATTGAATTTCAATAAGTTTTCAATTTAATAATTTTATAAGCAATACAGAATTTTTAAAACAATTCGTAACTGAACAATTTTGGTAAAAACGCCTCGAAAGCTTTTAAGTAAATAAATCAGTAAATACATTTTTTTAAATAACACTTTTTTTTAAAGAAAAATAAAATTACCAACATAATATTTTTGAAAGAGAAAAATATTACCAGCAATACATTAATTCGGCAGTGTGTCATGGATAACCAAAGTCCCTACCGCTTACAAGTTTTATTCGTTTCATCATCAGAATTATCATTAGGAGGTTTTAATCAGTTGGTTGATAGCTGGTTGGATTTGTGTGAATTAGTGAGGAAGAATAAAATATACAATTTGTATTTTAAATTAAAAATTTATTAAAAGAATAGAATAACAAGAATAAGTAGCAGTTGATGTTCAATGAGAAACAAGTAATGAGTTAAGGGGATCAAGATTTGAAGAAATGTTTGTAGTAGTAATTTGTTGGAAAGAGTTTATGCGTACGTATGTATAAGCGTTTATTTGGTAGGAGTGTCTTTGGATGGAGAAGAAGTAAAAGGAATCAGTACACGAGAAAGAAGGAGAAAAAGAACAGTGTGCGACGCGACCTATGTCCGGGTCTTGGTTGAAGTTTCTCCCGTTACATTTTAGCTGTTTCGTCTCGCTGATCTCATCTGACTGACCGGCGCTGATTTGATCAAAGCCTTTATTGTCATTCTGATTTTCGTACTGGATCGCTAAGACCCTTTAGTCTTGCAAATGGCTTCCATTGGTCAAGAAATCAGTTTAACATCTACTTGCGAAACGTGCTTTCGACTTTTTCATTAAGCACATGGTCAATCTTTTTTCTATTTGGGAAAAACTAGAATTTCACACGTCATTGTGAATTTTTGTAAAAGTGAAGAAGAAGGTTGATTTTAATTCTTAATTTCTTATCCTCTAAAATATCACATAGAGTATAATGAAAAAAATCCAAACCTTACAACGGTGGTAATGTCTGCAAATTGTGCCAAGAAGAAAAGTTAGCCATTATGTTGTTTCCAGAACATAAAATTACTAAATGAAGATCAGAAATAATGTCCACATGTAATCACACCGAAAAATGCATTCTAGGATCATACAAACCTGAATGAAAGTGTTTAAAATTCTTAAGTAACCCCTCCATAATGTTGAAATTTTCGGTTGTTTAAAAATTCCAGTCGTACGTACGTAAAAATCGCTGTTATATAACCGACAAGTTGCCGAAATAACTCGTTTCCATATAAAACTTTCAACAGTAATACATCTGACACGCGACAAAACAGTTTACAAAAATACGTCAATGAAGCCTGATCTCCAAACTGATTTCTTACAAAGGGTACTCATGCTATTCTTACGGATTTATTGTATAATTCTTGTTGGCATTAAATAACCCATTGGAGTTTATATGCATTAAAACAAACCAAACATCTTCCTCATTTTTCCCGTCAAACAACGAAAGAACAGATCTGGTATGTTGTTGGGAGAAAAGGATAAGAAAATAAAATAAGCGCTGGAAGATTTCTAGTCTTGTATGGGAACTGGATATAGTGGCATCCATGACGTATAAAGTGGATTTTAATATAATGTATTTTGAATGGATTTCTGCTTTGATGATGCCACGAACAGGGAGCGCCCGGGTGGATACTTATGCGTAAATTCGGACTTAATTTGTTTGCAAGTTTCAATTTGCTACACATAAACAAAAGTCATATCAGGAAGCTAACCCTATGCTGTTCCAAAGTCAAATATATATATTTCTTTAATCATTTTTTCCCCAAGCTAGGTAGTTTTAGTGGGACCTAGTTGCTAGTCTAGTAACTCGAGTAAATTCATGCAGAGGAAGCACCAGGGAGTTAATCTCGTCGGAGCAGGCGCCTTGAAAGTATTTGTAGAAGAGACATAGAGAAACCACATTACGACGGTGAGAATATGACTGCAGCTGAGTCGGGATTGATTACATTACAGATTCTCTGTTGGATTTTCTCAAGAACTCCAAGGTGAATAGCAAGGGCACCCGACCAGATGTGATAGCAGTATTCCATACACGGGCGGATGGTAGATTTATAGATGTGTAGGATGGATTCAAACAAAAAAACCTCCTGGCTTTACACAGTGAACCGATCTCCCTAGCAGCAGATTTAGCTATGGATTCGATGTAGTCATTTCACTTGAGATCTACTGAGAGAGTTAGGCTGAAGAGGTGCAGTGTTTTGCTTCCAGGGAGACTAGCCTGATCGTTGCTAATGAGGGTAGGAGCGGTTGTTTGTGATAGTTAACAGATAGAGTTTCGTTTTGGAAGCATTAAAATTCACGAGCCATTTCTCACCCCAGTCTCCCACAGATTAGAGGTCCTTTTAAAGCTCAGCAGCGAGGTTCGTTTTGTCAGCCTCAGCGGATTTTTGATCGAGGCGAGAGTAAACGGCGGTGTAGTGAGCGTAGATGCCTACTTGGGATCTGATCACATCGGGGAGATCGTTGATGAAGGAATGACTGGATTAGATCAAACAATCGTTCAGTTATGCCATAGTCCCGTAGCTTGCCTAGAAGGCTAGTATGCCAGACTTTATAACGTTTGGAGATATCCAGGGCAACAGCTTGAGCTTCGCTGTTCTTATAGAGAGCCAGGTATATATACTCAGTGATGATCATTAGCATATCAGCAGTAGTGAAGCGGAAACCATACGGTTTGTCAGAGAAGAGACTATGGACTGTAAGATGTTGAACGACCTCGGCGTTTATAATGGCCTCGAACACTTTGCCAAAAATCGGTAGGAGGCTGAAAGGGAAATAATTAGAGGGGTCCGAGGGTTCCCCAGTATTCTTGAATATAGGAACCGCAGACGATGATCTCAAGCAGGCAGGAAAGCAAGAAGCAGAGAGGCAGTAGTTATAGAGTTAGGAGAGTTTAGAGGAGAGTTTAGGGGCACATTCCTTCAGGACAAGCATTGAGATTCCGTCACCTCCTCTCGCTTTATGGGGGTCAAGCTTTGAAATTATATTAGAGACAAGCGAGGGGATAATCTAGACGTCAGTCAGTTGTTCCTCAGTTCTATGTGGGAAGTTGGGTAGTTTCTCCAGATGAATCTAGTATCGAGTTGGTGGAGAATCTGCGAGCAAAGCACTCAGCTTTGCTCGCAGAAGAGGTGAGGACCTCAATTTCATTGATTAGAGGGGAGATTGGGGGCTTACTGTTATTTAGTATACTTTTACAGAGCCGCCAGTAGTCTTCGGGGCCAAACTTATGGGATGCTATGCGCTGCTTTATTTTGATAGCAAACAGCAACTTAGCTTCATGAAATATCTTCTTGCACTCATTAAGAACAGAGGTAAAAAGGCGCCTGTTATGGTTCGATGCTTAGCTCTGATAAAGCCGAAAGAAGGGATTCCGGTGGGCGATAGCGGCTGAGCAAGCAGGAGAGAACCAAGTGAACGAATGGTGTTTAAGTCATAATTTCCTGGCTTTAACCCAAGAGGAGATCTCGGACGCACGGTCTTCAACGGGAAGACTAAAAACTTTGTTCCAAGGGACGTCACACAGGAAATGGCGGAACGAGTCCCAGTTTGCTCTTTGGTAGCAGTAAGTTATTCTGCTGATCTGAGATTCCTGGGTGGAGTGGAAATGGAAGAAGATACCTTCCAAGAAAGCAGAGCTGCTTGACATTGCAAGAGTCAGGGATGGACGTGAAACAGAGATCTAGCAGTGAGTCAGGCCCATAAGGGTTATTAGAGAAACGCATGGGGAAACTCACCACTTGCACAAGGGACTGAGTGATTGAAAAGTTCATGGTATGAACATCAGCAAGATCTGTGACAGTGTTTTCCAGCCACTTGGCATAGTGAGCATTAAAGTTTTCAAACACAAATATATGGGCGAACGGATAAGAACGGATCATTCGTGATGAAACAATCAGGAGATGATGGGGAGCGGTAGAAAAAGTAAAGATAGCTAAACGAGCTTAGTAGGGAGAGACAGAGACACATGTCAGAATGATTAGAGATTCAAGAGAGATCACCCTAGCTAGAGAGAGATT
Source organism: Ascarosepion bandense (assembly GCA_037127315.1). Taxonomy (NCBI): domain Eukaryota; kingdom Metazoa; phylum Mollusca; class Cephalopoda; order Sepiida; family Sepiidae; genus Ascarosepion; species Ascarosepion bandense. Next base: position 33,105 of record JBBBDQ010001696.1, read on the forward strand.
TCCACTAACATAAACACCAAGCCAATGCATTTGGTCATGTGAGTCCTTCCTGAAGACGTGAAATAATCAGGGACATAAAACTCAGAAGAGGAGATAGAAGGGTCAAGGTTAGTTTCACAGAGGGCTAAGATGTCAGGTGAGTTTACTTAGAGGAAGGATTCAACGCTGCAAATGTTGGTACGGAAACCTTGTATGTTCACAAAGGAGATGTTGACGGGTTTTTGATGTATAGCTGATTTAGTATTGCTTTATTGACTGCATGTAGTCATAGTTAAATAATTTTATTAAGGGAAAGGACTAGAGTAGTATCAGTCGGTTGATGTATGCAACATATGTGAAGAAAACTGGCGCAGACTGCAGCATAATGTAGCCTCAGGGTTGCCCACCAGAGGCTCTTGCAGGGACACCCATCCATGCGCGACATGGCACTACAAGAAACCCCGATATTATTCAACTTTTGATCAGAGCAGCCTCTCAAGACGCTACGCAAGAGTTCGGGCTTCTAACTACCAGTTGGAAGCAGCTACCAACCAGGAAACTGCCAATCCAGTAGCCTCAGAATGCAGAAACGTTGCCACCATCAACAAACATTGCAAAAAGCTTGCGACAGTAATACCATTAGGGCCAGAGTAGAGTTAAGTCTGATACAAGGGAAGCCAATTCAATTAATGATGAATTTATTAGTGACCTAATAAAACTATTGCTAAAATATGATTAAAATCAATTTTCATAGGGAAATCACCATAATGTTAAGCGCTTTATTTTAAAAATTAGTCAGTCAGTTAAGTGCCATACGTAATACATGATTGGATATCATGTCACTTGTGATCTATGAATGTCTAAGCATAAGATTTTCCCGTACTAGTTTGCCATTACTTCCTTCAGTAGACTGGTTGCCAATCAAGGCTATAAAATAAAATCTATTCTGCTATTTAATCCATAGCTGAGCGGAGAAGAGATGAATTCATACTTTTCCAAAGAGTATTTGCGTGCAGATGAATGTAACGAATTCAACTGGAATTCGAACTCAGTTCTATCGATTTTCCATTCCGAGCTGATGTCCATTACACCACAACTCACATCATTCCATACACACGAGACTAATATCCTTTGACCAAATAAGGTTCAGGGCTGATCAGGTAAGAGAATGCATAGACAAGCCAAATACGGGACTTGATGACATTTTCCAATAGAGATGAACTTTGACCTGTATCACAAATGACCATAGACAAAAGACATTGAATAACCTAATAACTACAATATTATGCACACATAATCAGGACCTATCAAATATTGTAGGGGCATTAATATTAATGAATAAAAATAAAAGTATAAAATAAAACTTTCACATTAAAACATTGTTTAAAATAAAATAAATAAAACCAAAATATTAAAAGTTCTCTAACATGCAACGAAAAACTTTACTGCCCGAAAAACGGATTTTACGCGTCCAAAAACACCGAACTCACTCTCTTCGCGACTAACCGTCAAAGGGTGAAGACGTTCATTTCCTCTCCTCAGCAAATTGCTAGTCATAAGTCGAAGTGACTTTTTTTCTCTATTAGATGCAACCTCAAAACACATATAACAAAAATATACACACATCTGTAAAAAAGAAATAAATAAAATTATATGATTTTAATTTAACAGTTTATATGCTTTAATATAAATTCATTGCATATTTTTTTTTATCGTGAACATGATGTCATTCCTGCTGGTATGATGTGAGTGACCCCGCATCGTCATTGTAGACACGGTAGTAAGAGATAGGAATAGAATTAAGTGAGGTGACTCGTTTACATACAAAGTGACATGTTAATGCAAAGAGAGAGCGAAGTGCATGAACAATATCTTAAAAGTGAATGAATCAGTTACTGAATATCTTCTTCATTTGAAAAGGACCGCTAAATATTACGAATATGAGAAACTGAGATCAGAAAATCAGTCAATCAAAATGAAATTAGTAAATGTCCTTCAAAATGCGGAGTATCGACAAATGACTAATGCAGTTATAACTGGGAAATTTATCACTAGAACAGTCGAATTCCTTCAGCAACTAGAATTGATTAAAGATTTAATTCAATAAAAGTTACGTATCTGGTAGAGAAAATGGATACATACGCTATAGAGAAAAAAGACAAAATAATGTGGAGTTGGTCAAAAAGAAAAACAAAACTGTCCGGCATATAAAAAAGACGTAAAAAGGTTTCAAAATTAATAATTTTAGACGTATGCGTAAATCCAGAGAAACGTCGAGATCGTCTAATAAAATGAAGAAGAAATAAGTATGACTTCTTATGATAAAAAAAAATGGAAAAGGGTTATTAATAATATGAATCAATTATAATTTATTGGACATACAATTTGAAACGGAAATTAACGCGACTTTGATACCTAGAAATGTTTGGAAGAAAGTAGGAAAACCAAGGTTAAAGAAAGCCGTGTCCAATTGAATCAATTTGACGGATCTGTGCTAAAAACGTTAGTCTATTTTGAAACCTAAGTAGAACTAAAAAATAAGATTGACATATTACCATTTATCGTTGCAAACTGTGAAAAGAATCACAGTCTAAGAGGAAATTTGACAAAAGTTGTGAACAAAGTCAAGACAAAAGAAACTGGAATGTTAAAATGTATGAAGCAAAGTTCAGTAAAGAAAAATCCTCCCTCCCCCACCCATATTTTCAAGAAAGGAAAGTGCCAGTTCATCTACTACCAATAGTTGTGAAAAAGCTAAAAGATTACTGGAATAAGATCTGCTTGAATGAGTTCTACTGGGAGGAAGCAAACGTGTCTCCCCGTTAATAATTTTAAGAAAGAAAGATGAAGATCTGCTCATTTAGGTTTACTACAAAATAGTCATAAATCACAAAATGTCTGCAGATTCATAGTTTATCCACAATAAAGAATGGGATTTGAACTCCCTTGCGGATATGAAAGTATTCTTTAAAATTAAGTTAAAATCAGCATGCCATCAGATACATAAGGAAGTTTCAACAACAAACTCACCAATAGGCTTAAGATGAAAAATAATGCCGTATGGAATTAAAACCGCAAGTGCGATTTTTCAAAGTGATATAAAGCAAGTAATTAGTCAGTTAAGTGCCATACGTGATATACCCTTGGGCGATCATGTCTCGAAAGAAACATGACTGACTGGGTAAAAGATTATCCCGCAGTAGGTTCCCATTGCTTTCTGCGATAGACTGGTTGCCAGCAAAGGTCATAGAATCTTATTTGTCCTGTTATTTAACCCATAACTGAAGGGAAGAGACGGATTAATATGTATATAATTTTAAAGGTCATGATGTTGCCAGTATTTAGATATTATATCTTTCTATTGACTAATCTCTTACTCAAATCATGTATTTCTCTCGTCGTTTTCTGAGGAAAACTGACTAATAGGCTTCTCTATTTGATATACTTCTTAACCCCTCTCCCTTCTCCCCGCTCTTACCGAGCTTTACAATACTTCCTTTTTGCTAAGTCTAGTAGCCACTGCAATTTCGTTGCATCATACATTAAACAGGAACTGCTGATCGGGATTCACTTCGTCATTTGTTTCGTGACGATCCTTGGACTCACATATTTATCCTCCGAATTGAAACTGTGCCACTGAGGTTTCATCTTGGGTCAAAGCTGACATTAACGCTCTCATTCATTCTCGGAAATACCACATAACGCTTCAATTCTTTTCATGTTTCTCACCAATATGTTCAACTGCTATATCACAGAGGAACCATTATTTTCAGCTATAACAGTGTGATAGCTCTGGTCATAACAGGTGCCTATTCGTTACTGCTCGTAATGTAATTGAGTCCTCGAAAATGCAAAGTCCTTGTTTTCTGAGAGAATGAAGCATCGCATAGTCTATAACAGCTTTGACTCTCGTGATTACTGGGAGGTCAGTATTAGGTTATTAAATAAAACCAAAGTTTCTATTCTTCCTCTTTAATCAACTAGAAGTGTTATCATCCTCTCCTGTTAAAGCTGAATGCTATGCCTGCAAATTATTTTCAATCTTCTTTAATAGTATTTTATCGGGTGAGCTCTTTGCTATGGTACCGAGACTTTATAAGTTTAAGCTCAGTACTAAAATGGCGTCGATATTTTAGCAGTTTACAGTTGAGGTGGCTAGATTAGGCCGTAAGTTCTATGTTAACAGTTTCTTTTCTCAGTCAACTATAACCAGCCGCAATATAAATAAAGTGTTAAACATTATCTACTGTCCTCTTGATTACTCTTTTCTCTTTCTGCTCATTATTAATGTTTTTGTGACTAATTCTTCCACACTCCGTAAATCCTGGTGCTTTAGTGGCTTTGTTACCTTGATTGGGCTGATACTGATTAATATATATATATATATATATATATATATATATATAATGCGATTAATGAATCTAAATTACGCAAAAATCAATGTAACACTGAGATTTCAATTTAACAAATATATTTACACAAAAATACCTTGAAATACTAAAGAGTAAATTTATTAAATAAATTCACTATTGGCTTCAACCACAGGCTCGAGACGACTTCAGAATCTCCTGTAACTCTTCAAGATGGTCTCCTTGCTTAAGTTGGTGAATGCTGTAATAATCCTTGCCTTCAGTTCATCTTTGATTTTAAAAAGAGTTTTGTTGGTCTCTCGTTTAACACGATAATCAAAGGAGTTGCAGCCTGTGCCCAGATTTATACCTAAACACCCTGAAATGTTAAGCAGTACAGCATGCCGTTTTTCAAATTCTGGCGGAGGGAATTGCTCTTTTTCTCACAGACGGTGCCCAACTGACCCTACTCTACTGTGCAGTTCACAAATCAGCATCAAACAACGCGCATGTGCGAAATTAAAGCATAAAATGTCGACAAATTACCGATCGCATCTTTTTTGCGGAAATTCATTTAAGTTTACAACCGATTTTGTGAATTCGGAATGAATGCAAATTATGTTTTAGTTTTATCAATTCACGCTAAACTGATTATTAAAATATTTGCCATTTCAGAACAATTGCAGAATATTTGACATTGCAGAGCTTTTTGACAATAATTAAAGTCGATAATGCGTCATAATTATCGATTGTTTCCATAATCCAATGATAAAGAATTCGAGATTAGCATAGGAAAGATCACTTAAATTCTCACTAATTCAAAATGTTTTAGAATAAATAAGAATAAATAAATAAATTTTGGGGCTGTAATCGTAGTTTTAAAACGTCTTCACTTTTGCGTTTTGTTTCGTGAGTTTCCATATTGGAAGTAGTTTCAAGTTTTGAATCAATTTCTTACTGACCTTGTGATGATGACTTTTCATGCCGAAGTTAACAAAGTTTTGGTTTTGTCTTAGAATGGAAAGCAGGTCAAAATTTTGTGTATTTTTATATAGTATGAGGCTTTATCTGAAAAGTTAAAATTTTACTCGTTTCTAGGTTTTGTCTGAAAAATGGAATGAATGAAAATGAAAACGACTTATATGTTTATTTTGAGGCTTTATCTGAAAAGTGCAAATTGGAAAGATTTAGAGGAGTTTTTTTTATTATTCTAAGTTTTTGTTCGCAAGTGGAAAATTGTTTTGGTTTACTGGTTTGAATTTGATAAATATGAAGAGAGCTTTTATAGAATGTTTGCTTGTTTCACTTGAAAAACTCAAAACATCATTTGGTTTTTAATTCTTTTTAAGCTTTGAATTAAGATCCTATTTTAAAGTTTCAAGCTTCGATTGAAAATAGCTCACAGAGAAGAGGAATTTTATCTCTTTTGGAGGCTTTCTCAGAAAAATACAAATGAACTTTAAGAGTCTTTTTACTTGTTTGAAGTTTTCTCGAAATCGTTCAAATTGTAATATTAAAAAATGTTTTTTAATTTCTATAGAATATTCGCTTGAAATATGCAAAATGCTATATTAAAAATATTTTAATACGTTTTAGTCATTTGAAAACTGTAAATTTCTTTGAAATACATGTTTTGTCTGATTAAGGAAAATTATTACTTTATGAGATTTTAAGAAAAATATTTTAATTATTAATTCAGGAAATTCAAATTGTGATCTTTTTGGAGGGATTGGGTTAAGGTTTTGTCTGAAAGTGCAAACATTTAGAACATTTTTTAGTTGGCTTGACATTTGCCTCAAAAGAAAAATTAGCTTCAATAATATTTTTGTTATTCCTAGGCTTCATCGAAAATATATAAATATTGACATTTACGAGAATAATTTTTACTTGTTTTAAGACTTTTCTCTAATGATAAAAAAGAGTGAATAGAGTTTAATTTGTTTTCGGTATTCGTTTCATGAATGCAAGTTTTAACTATTAAAAATACTTTGTTACTTCGATTTCCACTTTAAATCTGACGAATGATTTTTAAAAAAATTTAATCTAAAATGAACAAATTGTGACCTTTTACAGTTGTGATGCTTCGTCTGTAAAATATTAATTCTAAACTTTAACAGGATGTCTACATATTTCGGTTCTTCCTTTGATAAACGCACAGTTTGAACGCTAACAAAATATTTTATTTTACGAGAATTTGTCTGAAAAACGCAAAACTAGAATTATTATACGTTCTTTTTAGTTTTCGTTTGAGAATGCAAACGACATTTAAGATCTATCTATCTATCTATCTATCTATCTATCTATCTATCTATCTATCTATGTACACACACACACACACACACACACACACACACACACACACACACACACATATATATATATATACATTATACATATGCACACAAACACACATACATATAAAAAATATAAAAATTTAATGAATATTATGAAGGGAAATATAAGTAGAGCATTTAAATAGCTAAAAAAAAATTAACACACATAAATACATATATACACACATACGTATATACATATATACATATATACACACATATATACAAATATACACATACACACACAAACATACACATATACATAAAAATTATAAAAAGGAAAATTATTATCCGTTTATGTAAAATATTCAAATACAAAATCATCATAACATCTTGCTACTTTTTCAACAATTTAATCGGAAACATTTACAGTCCTTTCCTTACACACATACACATATACACCTATTTCAACTAACGTTAACTTTCAACATACACTAAGCCACATAAGCCTTTCTTCATAAGCACACTCATGCACCATCACACACTTTACCATCCAAAATATTTCTCACAGAGATTTCTAAAAATTGTCCAATGCTTTAATACTTGTAACACGTATATTAAAACACACACACACACACACACACACACACACACACACATATATATATATATATATATATATATATTAACTAACATTACCGTCCAACATACATATAAGCCGACAAGTGTTTTTGCACAAACATACACATATACTATTTACCATCTAAAATATTCCACACACATGCATTTAGAAATAATAATCTATTGTTTTAATAAGTATGACACATATGTGTTAAAAAAAATAACCCAAAATCGCAAGATACCAGTAGCGTCTCTTTGTCATTTTTGTTCATTTTTCTCTCGGTCTTTAAAGAAGATTTAAAAAAATGAAACATGTTAGATTTCTTATTTTTTAAAAGTTTTCTATCATTTTGTCGGATTCCGATATATATATATATAATCATTTAGTTTTTTGTCATAATAAAATTAGACTAGTACACAGTTGTATTAAAAGTATTCAATACAATTATATTGTAGAACTTTTGAATATTCCATATTTGTAAACGAGTTACTACACAATCACGGCTTCTACCTGATATCACCGTTTTTTAAAGAATGCTCACGTAACAGGGATTTTTTTGAACGTGCAAAAGTTAGAAAGTTTTTCATCCATGATTGTATGATTGTTACGTGGGCATTCTTAAAAGAACGGTAAAATTAGTTATTGTAAATTGCCCGAAGACACCGGAAGGTAGAAACCGTGGTTGAGTATTAACTCATTTAGAAATGAAATATATATATATCCGTTCATATCTATCTGTCTATCTCTCTATGGTGTCTATCTCTATTGTGTCTATCTCTCTATCGTGTCACATTATCTAAGTATCTATGGTGTTTTCTCAATCTAACTTATTTATAAATGGAACTTTGTCTGTGTGTGGGTGTATGTGTATGTGTGTGTGTGTGTGTGTGCGTCCGTCCGTTACCTATAGACTCCGAAACGGCTGAACCAATTTTCTTGAAAATTTACACAGTTGTACTATAAGCGTCTGTGAGTGTTCTTAGCTAGGTTTTGTGTCGAGGTACCCCCGATAAATATCGAAAATCGAAAAAGTCGGGTTATAGAAGGAGTCGTCCGATTTTAATCAAATTTGATACACTTATAGACAAAGACATAAGAAACAATATTCAGAAGTTTCAGGGTGGCAGTTCTTACAATAGTGCAGAAAATCGATAATATATATATATATATATAAGGCATGATGTTTGTATGTGTGTCTGTTTATCTGTCTGTATGTCCTTTATACAAATCCACAATTTTTATCCGATTCTCACCAAACTTCATACAAATATTCTTTAGGCTGAGTCTGAGCTCCAAGACCATGGATTAGTTTTAAAGCTTTCATTACACCCGAGCAACGACGGGCTATACTGCCAGTTTGTTTATAATTGTCTTTCTGTCTCTCTGTTCATATCTATCGATATATCTATCTATTTATTCTGCTCATATCTATCTATCTATCTATCTATCTATCTATCTATCTATCTATCTATCTATCTATCTTTTTTTATACTTTTTTTTCACTTTGGATAAGACATAACTTTTGCTAAAGGGTTTCGTTTAACAATAGTTTGAAACTCCGAATTTCTTTTAATTTAATCAAATTATTTCATATGATCTGATTTTAGATAAGCAGATTTTTAAATATATAAAACTTAGTCGTCATTGAGGATTTAAGTTGTAATTTTGCTGGAAGTGGTTAAGTTGAGATATTCTTAACTTAGAATTTTGTCTTCCTTTGTTATCTCGGCTTCATACTATCACAGCAATCAAATATCAACAATCAATTTATCAACTGATTAACAACAGAGTAAAACACTAAGCCTGACAAATAAGTAAAATGAAAGGGCTTCAAGTAAGCTAGTGTTTAATTTTTAGATACATCTTAAAATAATTTAAACAAAAAACAACGCAACTATTTTTCAAGACTTATGCAATATTTTCCCCTTCTCTGGCTCTAATTAATTCCCTTCCGCTTCTTCACTCACTTTTGCTTCGTTGTTTGGCGTGCATGTTAAAACAAATGCAGAATTTAAACACATTTTTTGAGAGTCTCGTGTAAAATCTGTCATCGCGAAAAGATGCGAATCTCAACCTATTCAAACAATATGCAGATTTCGACTTACCTGATTTTGTCTTGGCTGTTTTGCGTGACAAATTGAACTATATCAGCTTTTACAATGTAAAGTATTAATTTATCTACAATTCCGTCTTAGCACAGTTAGTTTGACTAGATTATCGAGAAAAGGTTCTTAATAGAAAAGTTTGAATATCGTTATATTTGTACCTGTTTTACTGTAATCCCATGTGAACTTTGCTATTTTCGAGTGTGCATTCAAAACTATTTCTAATAAAACATGTACATATTTTACTACCGTTTCTTAGTGTGATAAAAATGTATAAATGATGATTGTTTCTCTTTGAAATTACCATCATTTCTTCATGAATTTTAATGGTAGAATTTTAATGGTAGAATTTTAATGGTAGAATTTTAATGGTGTAAATAAAGAAAAATTAAATTTAATGAAATAAAATGTGTGGAAAAATGATTAGGTTGGGTTTTATACATAAATACAGATGTATGTGAGAAAGTAGTAAAGTGTGTAGATTTCGGGGTGGAAAATATATTTTGCTTAAGAGTACGTTCATCAACAAATACTTTTAGAAAGATAAAATCACTGGCATAGAATCAGTCGGATCAGTGATTATTTCCTTTAGAAGAGAAGGTTAACAGCGGTAAGTAACTTCTTTTTTCTTGAAGTGGTAATACGACAATCTAATGATCTCTGGGATCTACCATCAACTAGGCGGCAAAGTTTTTATGTATGGCAGTGTCTATATGATGTTATGATGGCTGTCAACTTATTGAACGGGTACGGCTATCGCTGACAAGCTTGCTCAATGGTCCTTGAAGCCAGCAAATGACTTTCAGGGTCTATTCCAGATGTAGCAAATAAAGTTATTTTGTACAGGACCTGACCAGCTTTGTAGATTTATTCATGTGACGGGTAAGATCGTAGCTGTTTCTGCAGGTTTTCCGATTCGCCCTGTAGGTTCAGTCATTTCTAGTATAGTACTGATACTCATTTGTGAAAGACCTACCAATATGATTCTTCTTGTGGTTAAAGAGACAGATTCTGCCAAACGTATTGACGGATTGCTGCATCAATGATTTTCCATTTCTCAGCTGCACATTTGAAATTTACTCAACTCATTGCATATTGTTGGAAAATGTTAGTTCTTTTCATGCATTGTACACCTGAACCTGTTTTGTTCATAAGTAGCAATATCTCACTATACGTAGAATGCAGTAGAGAAACTCACCGTAGAGCAACTGTTTGGGCATTCTGTTGACGTCAAGGCGGATGACATGGCCTGTCCAACGAAGCAAGTCTGGCGTGTGGGTTTTCCACTATATTCTATAATAGATTTTAAACAGCAGAGGTAGAATGTCTCTAGAGTGTGTAAGTGTCTAAGCGATTCACAACCTGTGTCACTCTGGAGTACAGCAGACACTTCATTTACACAGGGGTATTACAGATTGTCATCTCTATGCACTTCTTGGTTCCTATCTGAAACCAGACGCCTTCTTCACACGAGCAGGTATTTCAGTATCAAGAGGGCAGTATCAAGTTAAAGCGCTCCCAATTATGTGAATTGGTTTACTACTTTCAATTTGTGGTCATCCACAATTATGGATGTGAAACTTGAGTAAGTTAGAACAAGGCTAGTGTCTTACCCAGACAGAAAATAATATCGAAAGATTTGACGAAACGCAACAGTTTATGCCTCAGAGCCTGTATTTCAATGTCTGTTGCTCATTTTCCTCGACAAAGAAAAGATTTCGAACAAAAGCTTGGAATGTTTCAGATTTAGCAAAGACGCGTCGGGTGTATATAAATTACATTTATTTTTTATTTTAAATTAATTGAATTTACATTGTAATACGGAAATTTCTGTTTTGAGATCATTAATGTTGACCCATTGTTATGAAAACGATTTACATTTAAATGCAGAAAACAATACGCTTGATATTTAAAGAGTCAATATGGAGGGGAAAACAGAAAAAATTAGATATTATGTGTGTGCTTAATTTAATTAATCAGAATGAAGTTCAACTTTTAAATTTGGCAATATAGATCATATGTTTGGAAAATACAGGGTTTCTTTCAAGGTTAACGGAAAAGTGTCAATCTATTGAGCCACTGTCTAGACTGCTCTTTTCTGGTGTGATTTCTCCATTATTGTTACAAGATTATTGTCTTAGCTTTCTCTATATCCCAGCATTTTTAAAAACAAAAAAGAAAACATTTTTTCATTTTGATCTGAGTGAAAGGGACCTCTGATATGATTAAACTGTTTTTATTTCGGTTCACAGGGCATTTTTCCTCAATTTTTCAAATACTCTTGACTTGCATAAATTTTTAATTTCTATTTAACTAATATTATATCATAACACCAAACAAATTACCGGATATATGTAAGCTAATCGATATTTTTTATTAAAATTTTTTAACCATATTTTAAGGTGAACATTTTGCAATCTTTAGATAATTTCATTTCGTTTATTTAATAGATTTTTATTCTTAAGAAATTAAAAAATATATGGCTTTTCATATAGACACAAGGAACATGGGCCGTTTAAGACTTACATATTGTAGCTTTTTGTTAATTTTCGGGGTAAAAATCCCGAAACATAGAATTTCCGTGTCACAATGTAAATTAAGTTACGTTTAAATAAAAAAGAAATTTAATTATAATTATATTATGCTCTAAGATATATGTTACATTGAGCACTTTTTAAAAAAAGTAAATACCGGGGAACTCGGAATTCTAAAACTGTTGGTTCTCTTCACCTGGATATATATATATATATTCGAAATGATTTGTTTGAACATTATTTTTAATCGATATTCACATTTAAGTAGATATTCTGTTTTTTTTAATTAAACAGTACTATATACTATTTCTTTCATTTTTTTTAAGGTGAATTCTTTCACTCTCATTTACACCTAGGTACTTATAAGCTTCTTTTGCTCTAAATCTTTTATTGTTACGGGAGGGTCTAAGTTAATAGAGAATTTTGTGAATATTGAGCACTTTATTCTATAAACTATATATATATATATATTGTATTTTGTATCTGTTTGTATGAATGCACCTCCAAACATCCACTTTGATGTGTATAAATATTCTAAAGAATTTATAGATTTATTTTTAATGTGACATTTTATTGCTCCAAATATTATTTTTGTGGATTGATATAGTAAAATGTCGGATTAAAAATAAACCCATTAATTCTTTGTAAGTCTCTTTGATTATGTTTCGGGTGTGAAACTGATTAGTTACAGGCTTTTGAAAATAGATGAACAATTAAGTGTACATTCCTTAAAAGCATGAATAGAATCTTGCTGCTCTGTTTTCGAGTAAGATCCTTCTAAAATACGCTGTTATAAAAAGGACGTTTATTTCAAACAATGTTTAATTAGTAATAAAAATGTCAGATTAAAAAGAAATCCATTAATTATTAATATATATATATATATATATATATATATATATATATATCGCTCATTCAGTAAAAATGAATTTGAGCACTCTAGCTATTGGGCGCGTAATATGATATGCGCTAAAAAGACTGCCTTCTTCCACTGAACGCCCCGTGGCCCAGGGATAGAGTCGCCGACTGACGCCAATTCGGTCGGTTTTCGAGCCTGGGTTATGTAGTAATCGGAGTCTAACCGTACTGATGAGCTGTGATACAGTGAAACAGATCTGTCTGCAGATGACAATATATATATATATATATATATTAAAAACAGAAATAGGATTGGTCCAACGAGAGAAATTGGTATAGAAGAAAAAGTGCGAGAAGCCGTGAATGTTTTGTTTAAAGTGTACATTTATTGTTGCTATTATTATTGATATTACTTGCTTTTTATATGATGTGCTAAGTGTCCATTATGATATTTGTGTTGCTAGACGTGTTTCGAGTGTAACGTTGACCCTCTTCAGGCGAATAAACTTGTGACATCACATATTGAGATCCGTTTGTTTTTCAACAACTATAACTAACCACTATGCACGGCAATATCAGCCACAACTCTAAGAGTCAAGACAGGAGTTACTGGACATTAGGTTTATAAGTCCCCCCAAAAAGGATAACATCTATATCTACTAGGCCATATGTCCTTTATAACAAGAACAACTGAATTTTTGGGACTTATAAACCTAATGTTCAGTGTGCCCCCTTTTTTATTAGGTTTCATATTGCAATTTTTTATGTTAGTAGTTTTTTTCTAGTATTTCTGATGGTAATGGTTTTTTCTAGTATTTTTTACCAGAGCTCATATTGCAATTTTTTTACCCTAATGATTTTCTCTAGCACTCCGTATTACTGGTTCCAATATTGTGTTCATCTCTATGTTTAGTCGGCTTAGGAGATTTTTAAGTGTAGCATATGTGCTGATTCCCTAGGTTTACGTAGTTTCCATTGGCGTTCTCTATCTATTATTTCAACTTCATCCCATAGCGAGCGGTGATCCCCTTTCTCTCTCCGTATGTAGTCAGCTACGCCTGATTTTTCTATCTCCTCTCGTGTTACAGTCTCACGATGTTCTTGTAGCCTTACTTTAAGTGGGCGGCCTGTTTCTCCTTTATATTTCTTTCCACAAATACATGGAATAGCGTACACACAGTCCTTAGTTATGACCTCCCCCTAACCCTTACTCGGGAGAGGTACCTGCAATGTGTAGAACCACTTCTGAAGATCGTCCTGATGTTATATGGACGACAAATCCTTTGTATTTTCTCCGATAACACCTTCACATAGAGTAGACAGACCGAAGCTGTTTTCTGAGAGTTGTTATCATGCACCCTCCCTTCCATGTATGTTGGAGTTGTTGTCATGTACTCTGGATAATTGTTTCATTGTAGGGTACTGCTTATACTGACCATTTCCTGTTCGTATGTCTGGGTCGCCGTTTATGACTTTTGTTCGATGTTGAAGGCAATGGACGATCCCTTTCTTTACATTGTATGGGTGGTGAAAATTGTTGAGGTATTGCCCTCTGTTTGAGTTGTTAGCAAAGGGTTCGGTTCGAAATTTCTAGCACCTGTAGAGCGTACAACGGCCGAAAAGTCGTACAAATGGCAACAAAGATGAGGACAATAGTCCGAATAATGTAAATGGTTATTTTTGTTGTGTGTGTATTGCTTCTAGAATCATAAGTCTGCTTTTACTATTTCATTTTTCTAGTATTTTGGTAATGTTTGTGAGTAGATATCTAATGTGGCTGTTTGGTCCGAAATTTGAAAGGTTTTTTGATGTTCGGTAAATTATATTTTCGAAAGATTGAGAAATTTCTCAGAGGAATTAGCAATAATATGGATCCTTTGTATAAATTGTCGAGCATTTTTTTAAAAAAATTACATTTACGAGAGGCACTTTGGATTTATGCAATACGATTAAGTTAATTGGTGATGTCTGAATATTGTTCAGCCGTGGTGGATGTGTTCAAAGTTTGTTTTGCAAGGAAATCATTTTTGTCAAAATCTTTGGGTGTTGATATATACACATAGTTATTATTCGTATTATAATAATAGCACACTGGATATCAATAGCTATAAAATTTCGGGGTTTAATGCACTATCATCAGACAGTGAAATGTGGTTAATTTAATTGTTATATATATATATATAGTCATCCGCAGACAGATCTGTTTCGCTGTATCACAGCCCATCAGTACGGTTAGACATCCGATTGCTTTTAACCCATGATGGAAACCCGACCGAATTGGCGTCACTCGGCGATTCTACCGCTAGAGTAGCTACTGTTTTTCAAAGTCTACCATTCTTCCAGAGTGCTCAATCAGGGTGTGTGAGAGCGTAAATATATTCTTCATTTGTAAACGAGCTATTACGCGACCTAGGTTTTTACCATGAGTGGTTTCTTCAGACGATTTGCAATAACTGATTTTACCGGTTTTTTTTAAAGTATGCTCACGTAACGGTGATTTGTTTTGAACGCTCACCTGACGAGGAATTTTTGAACGCGCAATTTTCAAAATTACAAAATTCCTGTTTGGTTGAGAATTATATTGTAAAATATTCTCATGGCCAGATTTTTTTAGTGCATGTTCATAGTTTTTTTTTTTCTAGTTTTTTAATAAAAACACAATCGAGCTAAGTTAAAAATCAAGTAGTGGATCCATATTTTATCTATTGTCACATATTTACGCAGAAACCTCTCGTTGCTTTAAAACAGTTGCAAACAACGCTTTGAATCGTCGACGCGTTGTTGTTTTTGATCAACTGTGAGCAAACGTGGCACCTACTTTGGACACAGCTTTTTCACTGACAAATGTTCATTCAAAATAATGAAAACACTGCCTTCTGATATGTTCAACTCCTCTGCTATCTCACGCAACTTCAATTTACGATTAGTGTTTTCCGGGACATCTACCGATTTTCAGCATCATTTGTGCCTGTACGACCACGTTTAAAGTTAGCATACGACCTCTTAACCGTTATTTCCGACGGAGCAGACTCCTAATAACACTTATCAAGCTATTGCTTTGCTTTAACAGCATTTTTTTATCAGAAAGCAATGCTTTATCAACACACGAAATTAATATTTTTCCATTGTTTTGAAAATTTGAAACAGTAGCTTCACTTAAATGACTGTCATTTGTAAACTAATAATCCGATTGGGCCAAAATTTGGTCACGTTCCATTTGAAGGTTATATGAATTTTTATTAGTTGCGCCATCTATATGTCATACTCGGAACTTATTTAGTGATGTGTTATTAACAGTTTAAACCGGAAATAAAACGCCAGCATAGAATATAAAAAGCGAAGAGTTGGGAAAAATTAAACATAAAGGATATTAATATAAAAAGATTAAAAAATTCCTTAAAGGCTTTTGGTAATATAAAAAAGACAAATAAAAAAATAAGTGAAGTTTTAGAAATATAAGTACTCGATAAAAGATGAATAAATATCAGTTAAATAAATTAAATTATAAGAAATATAATTAAAAGGCGGGTAAATTGTATAGATAAGAGCAAATAGTAAATATATTGAGATAATTTTAGAAATATTGAAGAGCATGAAAAATACTATGGTGGCAAAAATTAGTGATTTCATTACGTTGGTTCACCAAGCTAGCTTTTGGAAGCTTAATTATATGAATCTTTCTTGTAAGGGAAACATATTTCATGTAACGATTTACATGTTCTAGATAATGTTAATATTTTCCATTTAACTACAGGAGTTTTATTAGCGTCTTTCAACTGCTAGTAGTATTTAGAGAGAAAAGTAGAATTACTATATATTTCATTATTGAAAGATAGGTTATGCTCATAAAACGCGTCTTAAAACTATTTTTAGTTTAGCCCACATATTGCTTATTGTTTGATAAAATTAGGATTGTTTGTAGCGGAGATAGTAGCGTGGTAAATGATGAAATTTTGAAGGCATTTATTTTGCGGAGGACATACGTTAGGATTATGACAATTATTTTTAATCATCGTATCGCCCCAAACAAGTAATTTTACTGCCACTTTTGTGCAGGGAGTTACATAAGAGAAAAGCTATGAGAAAGAGTGACAGGTTACAGGGGGTGTCAAGAAGTGATTAAGAGAAGGATAAAATTACTGATGAGAGTGGAGTGGATGCAAGTTAGTGAGATAGGAGATGACTATTGACTTTACATTTAAATTCTTGAAGATTGCAGCTGTCGAGAAAGCAAGTAAATGGAAGGGAATTCCACAGGCGGGAAGTGCGAGAAAAGAATTTATTGCTTTCACAGTAAAAGGGTGGGATCTAGTTGCTAATCTTGTGGCTCGAGTAAATTCATATATAGGGGGCACCAGGGAGCTAAGTTCATAAGAGCAGAAGCCGTGAAAGTATTTGTGGAAGAGACACAGGGAAGCCACATCGGAATCGATCACATTACAGATTCTCCATTCGATTTTGTTAAGGACAGGACCCATAGGTGGATAGCAGGAGAACTCGACCAGATATATCAGCAGAATTCAATACACGGGCGGATGGTAGATTTGTATATGTGCAGGATTGTCTCAGACGGGAAAAACTTCCTGGCTCTGTACAGAGGACCGACCTTAGCAGCGGATTTAGCTACGGATTCTATATAGTCATTCCACTTGAGGTCTGTTGTGAGAGTTAACCCGAGTAGGCGCAGTGTTTTACTTTCAGGTAAACTAACCTGATTCATGCTAATGGGGTGGTAGGAGAGATTGTCTGTGGTGGTTAATAGATAGCAGCTTCGTTTTGGAAACATTAAAACTCACGAGCCATTTCTTACTCCAGTCCGCCACGGATCGGAGGTCCTTTTCAAGCTCGGTAGCGAGGTTTTCTTTGTCAGCTTCTGCAGATTTTTGATCGAGATGAGAGTAAACCGTAGTGTCGGCAGAATATATGCCTACTTGGGATCTTATTACATTGGAGAGACCGTTAATGTAGATCTGGAAAAGCGTAGGACTTAGAATAGAGCCTTGAGGGACACCCACGTTCGTATGATAGTATTGTCCGTTCAATACTAACTTCATTGTGCGATTTGAAAGAATGACTGGATAAGGTCAAACAATTGTCCAGTTATACCATAGCCCCGCAGCTTGTATAGAAGGCCAGTATGCCTGACTCTGTCAAACGCTTTGGGGATGTCTAGGGAAACAGTTCGGACTTCGCCGTTCTTGTCGAGAGCCTGGTGTATATACACAATGATGGTCGTGAGCATATCAGCAGTAGACCTGGTGAAGCGGAAACCATACTGTTTGTCAGAAAAGAGTCTGTGTGCTGTGAGATGTTGTACCACCTCCACGTTGATGATGGCTTCGAACACTGCCAAATGTTGTGCAAGAATTAGTGTTATTATCATTATTTATAATAAGTTGATTATGATTAATATCATTATATTATTTTAGAATTTTATTGTGTGTTTATTATCATATCAAGATTATCAGTGCAGCTATAACTAATTTTTATTTCATTTTTAATAAATTATTTGCTAAGGGAGTTATTAGTTAGGAAGTTTTTCTGAACTAGGTTAAGATATTTATTGTACTAACCATTTAGTGGTGTGTACCTAATAATTTTTTTCTTTTCGATTACGTTTACTATTATGATTAATTTGCTTATGATATTTAATATCATTGCATTTATAACCGCTGTTTTTTTTTAGGGCTCTATTGTAGTAAAGACTGTTTATAGAAAATGTCTTCAGTTGATGAATTGTTGTTTATTCTGTGTTTAACAGAATGTGGTATGAGTTTTATAATAGCTGGTGGGTGATTTAGGATGTATGTAGATAGGGTTGGCATTATGTTTTACATAGGGTGAGTAAGCGTTATTAACTAAATCAAAGGTAACATCTAGAATGTTAATTTTTTATGTTGGTTTGTACAATTACTTTATGATTAAAGTTCTTCATAATGCTATGCATGTATTTACGATTTCTATCTACTTTAGAGTTAGTGTTATTATGGACGATCACGAGGCCATCGTTTCCATACAAACCAATATCTTCTATATCAGCATCACGATGTGAAGTGAGATTGTACAAAATAATTACTATATATATATATATATATATATATATATATGTGTGTGTGTGTGTGTGTGTGTGTGTGTGTGTGTGTGTGTGTGTGTGTATTTAGGTAGAATATATTCTTTGAAACATGTTTCATTAAACGATATGGACATATTATGTATATTTTATAATAATCATTTCCTGGTACTCTAATAAGATTCGTGATGTTAAGATGAAATTCATCAAGGAAGTAGCCATATTTTTCTCAGCTAAATAAGTATCTATCTATCTATCTATCTATCTATCTATCTATCTATCTATCTATCTATCTATCTACATATTTGTACAGATATTCACAAATAAAAGATAAAAAGAAATTTGTGTTCTGCCTTTTCCACATGAGAAGACATTCTCGCCAAAATAAAATCAATAATTCAGTCTGATCATTGAAAATGCACAAGAAAATTTTAATTCGTGTAAAGAAAATATTTCTCTTAGTAACTTACTGTCTACAATGTTGTTTCTCATAAATTTACCCATTATTGCAGCTTTGACTCTAATAAATATCCTCAAGTTTTGTACAATTTTCGTAGACATATAATACTCAGTACAAAATTGTAAGTTAGACAACAATTTTGCGCTTAAATTTGTTACCTTATTTCTATATTAAACTTAATAAATATTTGCGTTGGTCATTTGACAGCTGTTTTCGTAGCTCCCAGTGTAATAATTAATTTCCTCACTGACTAATATACTCTTTTATGATTGTATTAGAATGTGCAAATAGTTTGGCAAAGTCTTTGCTCGTTACTTCTAAGCACGTTGTCTTTAACTGTCCCGATTCATTATCGGTGTTTCGTGATCTAATGCTACTATTTTGCTTAAGTGTATCTGGGAAGATCACGGTTTGCCAGTCCCTGTTCTTTCACTGTCATTTTGACTTTTTTTAATTTCTTCTAGACGGCGTAAGCAATATCTGACAAGCTTCAACCCTTTGAATGCTATCTTCTTCGAGATTGAAATTTTTGTAGAGTTTCTCCTCCGTACTTATGGAATCTCCAAAGTGCCTTCTTAACGTTCTTATATAGAAACCATCTAACTTCTTGCAGAATGTTTTCTCGCTGGTCTATGTCTCGATGGTCTATCTCTCGCTGGTCTATGTCTCGACGCTCTATGTCTCGATAGTCTATGTCTCGATTGTCTATGTTAGGATGGTCTATGTCTCGATGGTCTGTGTCTCGCTATGTTACGATGGTCTATGTCTCGATGGTCTATGTCTTCCTAGTCTATGTCTCGCTGGTTTATGTCTCGCTGGTCTATGCCTCGATGGTCTATTTCTCAATAGTCTATGTCTCGATAGTCTATGTCTCGATATTCTATGTCTCGCTAGTCTCTGCTACGATGGTGTATATCTTGATTGTCTATGTCTCGCTGGTATATGTCTCACTGGTCTATAATTCGATGGTCTATGTCTCGCTGGTCTATGTCTCGATGGTCTATGTTTTGTTTGTCTATCTCTCAGTGGTCTATACCTCGATTGTCTACGTTTCACTTCTATACAGGAGCATTGACTCTAGTGTAGTCAGCAAGATGATTATCTTTTGCCAACAATTAACACATAAATAATATAATATTCTCAAACTTTAAAGTCTTTTTCCCTTTTTCTCTTGATGTACACGAACATTGCATGCTCAAGAAGAGAAGAAATATCCAAATAAACCCTATTTGGATTGATAAAGATACCATCTTTGCTTTTTATTTAATCTACGAACTGGTGAAATGAACGTCTTTGTAATTTATTCTTATAATGTGCCCAAGATTATTGTCCAGAATGAATTTGGTTGTTTAGGCTTAAATAACTTTACCTTTCATTGGGAAAACTAATACTTAGCCAGGATTTCGCTCTTGCTTAAGAAACAGAATATGATTTATTTGGAAACAGAATATTGTAACCAGGAAACGAGCACTGAAGTGGTGCGCGTTTCTCTTGAATTCCTTAAACTTTCAACCCGTTGAAAGGGTTCTAGCATTGACACTTATTATGAAACTGATTCAATAAACATTTCCTTAGAGCACTCAAACGTAATCTAATATTGAGCTAAAACTTGAAAGAATTCGATTTCACCAAAACGATCTCTATCTCTCATTATCAATTCACTACATGTGATAAGAATATAAAATTCTTTGCAGAAGTTCAACTCAGATGCTATCCTTATCATTGCAATCGTATTTCTACTGATGGTTAACTAGAATCTTACCTTATTAAGACACAATGGCAAATAAAGGTCAAATTATAATTAAAGACATAAGTTAAACCCAAACAATTAGTGACAACTGAAAATATCTATATCTTAAAAAGCAATATTTGAAATACTTATTTCTATCTGGAATCAAACACAGATCCTTACCATCGATAGAAAATGCATAGTCTAACTCAATTATTAAACCCTGATAGCTACAATCTCCAAGAGTTTAAGTGCAACGTCACTTGGCATCTTTTATGTGCTGGATTTCCATTTTTCTCTTATCCTTTCCTCGATATCCTTTTGTTCTTTTTTCTTTTCACTCTACTCTCTAATAACCTCCTTCACATCAGCATTCTCATCTTTTTCATCCGTTCTCCGATACCCCCTGCACCTTGTTTCTCTTTATTTCTTTGCTCTTCTCTCATGTAGCCCCCTGCGTAGTACTGCTTTACTTGGGTGTGAAACGATAAAAAATATAGGAAATGTCGGTTTCGCGTTTAACTAAGAAAATTTGGGTCAAATATCGTTTTAAATAAACAAAATCATTGAATAGAGGGTCTAATGAAACTGAAGTAAATTTTAAATTTCATAAAACTTTTCCCTGGATATAAATAATTTCGTAACGTAATATTTTATAAAACAAAGTTAACTCAAATAAAAAATGATTCATTAACTAATTTTTATTCAACAGAAACAAAATTACAACTGTTAATATTATACAGTGTTAATGACTTTAGTTTTTGAGATGCAAGAAAAAGAAAATCATTTATTCATCAATATATGACATACGGATTAGTTTCCACTTTGGGTTCTACTGCATTACAAGTAAATTGTTTCCGAAAACAGTTTTTAATCCGGGATTCATTTCTTAGTCTCGATTTGTAATGAATAATAACGACAATTATATCCTCAGCATGCCAGCGACATATATTTGCAAAATGCCAGTCAGGGAGATTGCTATTTTAGATGATTTAACTAAGGAAAATATTGCAAGCGTTGACTAAGAATGAGCCATACCGTTTGCCTTAAAATTTTTCGACTCCATTTCGTTGCCTTTCTCACGAAGCGGTTGGTTTCCAATTAAAAAAAAAACCATTATATTTCCCGTCCTTCAACACGTGAAGCTTTTCTTACTTCCACACGTTGTATTGCAAGCTAGTGAATATTTGGACAGGACAACATCTTTTTTAAGATAGTTAAGTTTCACATTTAAAGACGAATGGAGGGCGAGTTATGACGTGAATTGATAAACGCAGGTGTAACAAGACGTGGATATAGCTTTTGACCATCAGCTGAAAATACTTATTTTTGCGTCGCATGAGATTCATATCAAAATGTAATATTTATTTATTGATGTGCGTTGTTAGTCATTCAGCTATCTAGAAAGTAAGCAATTTCTAGAACCTTTCTAGTATATCCGCATTTTCTTCTTTTTCTTTTTCTTTTTCTTCTCCTTCTTCTATGGGCTATGTCTCTTCAAGAAGTAGGCGATCATGTCAGGGGATTGAAATAATTCAGGGCGCATCTTTACGTACATTTTATATAGGCTCAAATTTTATTTAAAAGTTTGATTTTTCAAATAAAAAACCTTAGAATTTTGAAGTCATTTGCTTCTTTTTTCTTTTTTTTTATAATTAATATAAGTAAAAATATTAAGCAAATATTTTGTGACAAGAAATTTATAACACATTTCAAAACTGCATTTTATATTTTGCACTGATCGTTAGAACGAATTGTAAATGTGTTTCTATAGATGTGAAAGTAACAATTAGTTTTCGGTTGGAGAAACCCACAGAAAAAAATCTACGTAGAAAAATTAATCCATGAAAAATTCGAAAAGATTTTGTATTTGTTTTTGGAAAGAATGTAGCACTGCAGTTCATTCAAAGCATTGTGTTCGTTTTCAGGTGGTAGCTTCTTCCATTCAAATACTTGTAACTTAAAAAATAACTCTTCGGTTACATCGTTAGCCACGCATTAAGGCTATGAAATGTTTTAGTAGTAAGCAGATTTTATTCTCGAGTTGCCACCTACTGCTCTAGATGAGTGAAGCCGAATAAGGAACATGTAAGTCGAGAAGTGAATTGTCTAACATGTATCTTCCCTTTAACGCTGTTCTTCGTTCGCCCTCTTCGTCTCCCAGACCTTTTTGAGGGAAAATACCGCTATCCCCTAGAGAACGTTTTATTTGTCTTGTCATCATTGCTTAAAAAGCCATTTATTTTTATTCAGTGACCCTCTTTGTCCTAGTCGCTTGGCATATACTTATTAAGGCACTTAGCAGATCTTCTTCTTCTCTGTGCCGTGTTCCTTTAGGACGTAGGTGTTCATGGCCCTCCACATCTCCCCATGCCTTGTAGCTCTTAACACCGCTTCTACAGTTATTCAACCCAACCCCGATCCGTCATTCATCTACTCAAGTCCATCAAGTATGTCACGCGTTACATTCCCTTGTCTCTCCTTTTCTTTATTTGTCTCGTGAGCATCAGCTTTTCCAAGCTCTCCTTTCTCACTATATGTTCCAGAAACTTCAGCTGTTTTTCCTGGTTTTAAGTATCAGTTTCATTTGTGTCCATTCTTTCCAAAACCTTCTCCTTGTTTACGTATTCTGTCCATGGTATCCACAGCATCCTTCTTTAGAATCACATTTCAGTTTCTTCAATTCTTTTCTTCACCTTTCGCTGCTATACTGAATAACAGACATCAAAGACATCAAGTCCAGCACTTTCTTCTTCGTTTCCAGCAAAATCTTCCTCAGTACTCAGTACTCTATTCAGCTTCTGGAGATTCATTCTTGGCCATACCAATACACCTTCGGATCTCTGTGTTGCACTTTCTGTTCTCTGTTCCGAGGTATTTAAATTTTTGTATTTGCTTGATTTTACTATCCCCGACTTACAGTTAGCATTTTGCACTTCTTTGTTTACTGATTACAATGCGTTCAGTTTTTTGTAGTTTATATGTAGTGCTTTCTTCCTTTCCACTTTCTGTAACTACTGCTTGTACAAGGTCGTGTAGTTTACTTATAGTCATCGGGAAAATAAATGTCTGCAACCATTTTTTGTAATAGGTCAGCTGTTTTCAATTTACTATGATATCAGCTGACACTGATATAGCTACAATAACATAAGACGCAATATATTGCTTCTACTATTATTATTATTGTTGCTACAAGATATACGATATTATAGTCAACGTATTTTACCGATGACGTTTGAACTGATTTTCATTACTGCGTAACTTAAGTTTATCGGAAATGTATGCTTTTCAATATAACTATTAGAAAATGTGATGGGAGAAATTGTAAAGTTATTTTTAGCAAACCTTTGCATAAAATCCAGGAAAAATATTTCTTTATTCTCACACACTCGCGCGTGCACACACACACACACACACACACACACACACACACACACACACACACACACACACACACACACACACACACCCCATAGTACTGCAGTGACCTAACGTTATATATTATATACAGCACCAAATATACTTTTACAAAATTTGGAGGCATGTTCCTCGCACTAAGACATGGACAAAAGTCTCTTTATGTTCACAGTTCCTTCTTTTTTCAGTTTGGTTCAAACTGTGATATGGTATTGAGATGCTTTCTAAGGATTTCTCATACTGGAATTACCTTCCCAGGTCGATAACATCAAGAAGTCACCCTCCTGATAAATCGATCTTGATGAGATTCGAACCCAGTCCGAAATCAAAGGTTCTAACTACTGGGTCACGCGCACATATTTTTGAAGTACATGGAGTCTACAAATGTATAAAAATTGTCACGAAATAACGCAGTGAAATTTTCATCGATCAATAACGTGTTTTGTCAGATCGACAGATCAACCAAGATGACAAGAGAATGCCCTCCATGCCACTCTCAAATCTCCATCAGCCTGAATTGTGACTTGCTGACAAATGAGTCTACAACTTCGTTAGGTCCTGAACTAATCGGATCTTGCTACGCGTTACCAGCTCTTCAGGATCCATTCATGAACCCCATTTGAGTACTGCGTCTAATTTTGTGTTAACAAAAACAGATTTATAGCTTTTATCTACAATATGTCAAGGAAACCAAAATCACTGAAATGACTTGCTTCATCGTAAATCACATGATTTACAAGATTTTAAAATTAACTGAAATTGTTTTCAAGTTATAGAATCCGGGAGACAACATGAACGAGCTTTCAGGATTCTAAGATAAGGAGACGTTTCACAACGAATGTTTTCTCAACATAAGCCTCCTGAATGTATACATGAGAAATTTATAAAGCCAAGGAATTTACTTTAGTACAATGCCAGGTCAAATGCGGAAAGTTTAGACATGACCATATTTCAATTACAAGACCGACTAAATCCCTTGGTAGACATGGAAAGAACTGCAATATAAATTGTATTTCTATTAAGAAAGTAAATCTTAAATGATGCTAAGCTGTTGTTTACCAGTAGAATAAAGCAGCGTATAGCTGTTATATAATGACAAATAACAAACACGCATGTATATAAAAATATGACTTGTGTTTTTATTAATGACGATGGACCGTGTAGCCTAGGGAACAGAGAGTTGAGGGAGCGCGCCTCTAATTGGGTTCGACGGGAGTGTAGCCTCTCTGCTTAGCTCTTCTAGCTTCTTCTTCGACTTCTGGCGAATCCTTGTTTTCGAGGTCTTTTTATATCTTCCAAAACCGGAACTTGTTTCTTCCGGGTTTTGCCTCGATCCGCGACGCCCACGCGATTCTCAGAGTCACCTGTCTGTTTGCCTGCGTAGGCATTTCCGCCGCTGTCGGAAATAGGGTCAAAGTGACATCCGCTACTTTTCATCAACCGGGAACACCCACGCTTCATCAGCCTTCTTGGGTGGGGCCAGACCGTTATATTACATAGCATCTTGCAAGGTTGGCTCCAAAGACTATTGGCGGCTCTACAAAAATGTGCTAAACAATATCAAACCCTCGATCCCTTCTCTAGTCAATGAATTTGTGGTCCTCACAGCCACAGCGGACAAAGATGATTGCTTTGCCTGTAAATTCTCTTCTAACTTCACACTTGACTTCTCTGAAGTACCCACATCCAAATTTTCAGATAAAACCAAGGCTCAACTGAATGATGTATGCTTTCCCTGGTTTCTAACATAATTTCTAAGCTTGACTCCCATAAGCCTAGCGGAAGTGATGCTATTCCAGTCATCGCTCTAAAAATGTGCTCTTAAACTTCCCCTGTCCTCTCGAAACCCTATAACTATTGTTTCGTTGCTTCTTCTTTTCCTGTTTGCTGGAAGTTCTCTATAATGTCTATTTTTAAGAACTCTGGGTAGCTCTCTGATGCAGTAAATACTTCCAAATCTTGGTACGAATGCGGGTGTACCTCAAGTCTATATCCTAATTTCTGATCTTCGTCAATGATCTTGATGTAATCAGTTTACAAGATAGCAGTTCTGAAAATGGCATCACCACCATTTACTTCCGTCTAGAGAAGAAATCTGCCAAAACAAACATCGCTTCTGATCATGAAAGGGATTTCCAATCTGTGATGTACTGGGGTAAGAAGTGGTTCGTAAATTTTAATGCTTCCAAAACGAAGCTACTCTCCCTTAACCATCATAGAGAAACATTCCTGCTGTCTTCCAGAAAGCAACACACTCGCCTTCTTGGCCTCAGTCTTTAAACCAACCTAAAGTTGAACAACTACATTGAATCAATAGATACATCTACCTCTAAGACGGTTGGGTCAATGTTTCAGGCCAGGAGAATTTTTTCGACAGAACCCGTTGTATACATTTATAAATCTACTATTCGTTCGTGCATTGAATATTGTTGCCATATCTGGTCGAGTGCGCCTGCTATTCAACTGGGGGTTCTCACCAAAATCCGAAAGAGGATCTGCAGCGTAATCGATCCCGATTCGGCAGCTCGACTTCAGTCCCTTTCTCACCGACGGGATGTGGCTTTCCCTCTGTTTTTTCTACAAATATTTTCACGGTTTTTTTCTCTGACGAGTTTCTTTACTCATGCCACTAGTTTGTCAATTAAATCTCACCCCTTTACCAACAAAATAGTCAAATGTAAGCCTCACTTCTACTCCTCAGTTTCTTTTCCCGCACTTCTCACCTGTGGAACTTCATTCCGTATACTTACCTGATAGCTACAATCTCCAAAAGTAACGTCAATTGTCATCTTCTGTCTCTATAATTCCCATCTTTTTTCGTCTCTCCTTCGACATTCTCGGTAACTTTATACCAGTTTCTTTTACTTTCCTTTTCTCTCATTGTAACCCCCACCTGCGCATCAGTGGCTGTAAGTACTTATTTGAAGTGAAATAATTATACAAAAATTCATAGAAGAAAATGTAAAAAATTTTAAGGTCAATTTCATGGACTTATTTGAACTTGTGATTTTAAATTGTGACGGGATGTGACTTCCATGTCTTTTCTACAAATATTTTAACGTTCTAAAGTGTACAAGACTCTTGCGAGTTATTCAGTGTAAAAATTTGCAGTGATTTAAAAAAAAAATGTAAATTACAAAGAGATTATGGTAATGAAACGTTACATCTATGTTTTAATGAAATTTACGTCTTATGAACCCTTTGTGGATTATTTAAATTTAAAACATTTTAGATTTTAAGAATATTTCTTTATTTACGAGTAAATATTGCATAAACTTTGATTTTCCATCTACAAGTTTTGTTTTACAATTTAATCTATAGCTGAGGTGCATATTGTTAAACATTCACCAAAGAAATTTGCGAGTTAGCGAACCTGAATTGCAACTGAATTTACGATTTCTCATTATCACAGAGCCGTTATCACATAACCTGTTAAATCTCTGAGAAATTTTGTTCTGAATTTATTACGATAAATATTTCTTTTAATCCTTACTATTTTTCCGATTCTTATTTAAATTAAGTTTTATTATTTTAACAATATTTTTGATAATTCAAAGATTTTAGGTGTCAATCGAATTCATTAATCAGCTGCAAAAGGGCAAGTAATTGCAACTCTTGACGTATGTAAGACCATTTTTATATCTGGTACGGAAAACCGAAGTTTCAGGAATGAGTGTGTATGTGTTTATATTTGTGTGTGTATAGTCGTATGTGTGCATGTATGTGTTCATATGTGTCAGTCAGTTAAGTGCCATACGTGATACACGCTTGGGCGATCATGTCTCGAAAGAGACATGACTGACTGGGCAGAAGATTATCCCGCAGTAGGTTGCCATTGCTTTCTGCGGTAAACTGGTTACCAACCAAGGCTATAGAACCCAATCTGTACTGTTATTTAACCCATAACTGGAAAGACTAGACAGATTAATACTTTTCCTAAGGGTGTATGCGCGTAAGGGAAATGCAATGAATTCTGCTGGAATTCGAACTCGGCTCCCCGATATCCACTGCACCACAACGCACATTCGCGCACCACAACGCACATCATATTTGTACTTGTGTTTTAAACGAATTGTAGTCCACAAGCTGGTATTTATTCTAATAAAAAGGTACAAATGTAGCGGAAGACATTTTAAATGTGTATTTGTATTTTTTGAATTAATGTTTTGATTAGAATTGAATACTAACATTTATTCAAGAAATTTCACTTCACACGCGCACCTAAATTAATTTTGCAAATATCAAAATTATTCTTCTTCATTATGTGCCGTGTCCCTTCAGGACGTAGGCGATCATGGACTTCCATTTGCCCCGTCTCTTGTCGATCCTAATATTTTTCCTCTTGGTATCTCTCTCAAACCCCGTCTCCCCATCCATTTGCTCAAGCCTATCAAGCATGTCTCGTGCTGCTTTCCCCTGTCTCTCTTTCCCTCTATCCGTCTTGTGAGTATTACATTCTTCAAACCATTTTTTCTCATTATGTATCTCAGAAACCTCAGCTATTTCTTCCTATTCCTAAGTATAAGTTTCCTTCTCGCTTGTGTCCTCTCCAACAACTTGATGCTGCTCACGATCCCTGTCTATAATATCCTTAGCATCCTTCTGTAGAACCACATTTTAGTTGCTTCGAGTTTTCCATTTTTGAGGAGATCCTCCAGCATTCGCTGCCATATAGAAGGACAAGTATCACATAACAGTCTAGCACTATTTTCTTTGTTTATACATATTGGAATCTCGCGTTGTTATTGATGTATGAAGGTCCACTAGCTCAGTTCTTAGAACCGAACAGCCAGGATATTTGCATGCAATTTTTGGTTATGATGTTAATGGCTTGTGACGCAAACAGCAGTAGCCAAAAGGTTTCCAAACAATCTAATTGAGGTTTTGAATTCAGAGTTATCCTTCTCCCACACGGGTTGTCAATCAAAGCAATAAGGCCTCGTTTTTCCGGTCATTTACATATAGATGCTAGAAGAAAAGATTGAATCATACATTTACAAAATGTATTTACGCACAAGCTAGATATAACTGGAAATCGAACTCAGCTCTTTAATTTCTCATGCCAAACCGCTACCCATTGCGCATTAAACTGTGCAGCATACAACAATATATATATATATATATATACATAAGACTAAAAATAGGTTTAAGGTAAGCCATATTTATAGACTTATGGGTTAAAGTGCTCAATATCATAGATAGAGCGTATGATTTAACAACTGTATTTAACAGCGTATGATTTAACAACTGCATGAAACAGACTGTCGCTGTTCAGTATTGACTTCAATGTGCATATATATATATATATATATATATATATATATATATATATTAGAAATCGGTAAAGGCGAGTCCGAATTCCAGTTGAATTCGTTGCAAACTAAGGGTTAAATACCAAGAGAGAATGGCTTCTATAGCTTTGGTTAGCACCTAGTATACTGCAGAAAGATGGCAATTTACTGCTGAAATAGAGGTAGAGTGTGGTCTTCGTTAACTATCCTATACCTAGGTAATCACATTCACAACCCAATCACTCTTAACAATTTCTCCATTTACCACAAAAACTCATCCGTCACCTTAAAATCTTACATATACCATAATACCACATATTCACAGGGGAGCCTAAAAAAAAAGGGGTAACAAACCCATGAGATAAAAATTGATTTATATACAGTTAATGTTTATAAAATATATATATAAATATAATGATATGAAAATGAGCGTGGGAGGGGATGAATAACCCAAGACAAACTA
Organism: Ascarosepion bandense; assembly: GCA_037127315.1. Lineage (NCBI taxonomy): Eukaryota > Metazoa > Mollusca > Cephalopoda > Sepiida > Sepiidae > Ascarosepion > Ascarosepion bandense. The sequence continues at coordinate 63,255 of JBBBDQ010001696.1, forward strand.
AAAATATAACAAAATATCCAAACAAACAGATGTTAGTAACCTGAATTCTCTCAACTGTCTTAATTGGAACAGTCCTATCTTTACTTTTTTCTTGCATTCTTGGTCTCGTTGAACGTTTGTACCTTTTTAAGAGGCATTATACTCCCGTTAATTGTTACGCTAGTTGTCATGCTGTTTGCATAGGAACTGATGTCTATTTCGGACTGGTGTTCATCCAGTACCTCGAACTTCCTTGACAAGGAGGGCAACACGTGGATTCGACAATAGACTGGATTGAAGGACATAATTGCAAGTACAAAGAAAGGCAAACTGGGATAGGCTGGCCATATCTCCTGTTTTAGACACAGAAGAGAGGTTATGAGAGTAACAGACCGGACATCATGTCAGTGGAAAGGAAATAGAGAGTAGCATAAGGCAAGATAACACGACGAGAAGACCCGTTACCTCGGCACACATGTCTTAGTATGATCCGGGATACGAGGTGCTGGAGGTTAACCAGTGAAATGTTTTTTCAACAGGAATGAGAAGGTCCTATATATATATATATAGTCGGAAGCATCAACCATAAAACTGCCAACCTGGTACCCTCTGTATGAAGAACCGTTGTCACTATTCATACACATCACAAAAAAATCGTGACAGCGTCACTATTAAAAACTGAAGTGAGGAAAGAAATCAGAAACTTCTTCCTAAACATGAAAACAAGGGATGAGTCTCTACCCCTGCTCAAGGGAAGAAGGGAGTAAGGGCAGGAGATAGGACAACCTATCTGCTATTATTGAAATTATTTTGAATTGAGAAAAAACTAAGTTTTAACTTAGTATGAGTCAAAAGCTTAGTATACTGATTCAATAAAACATAAAAAAGACAGGTAAAGCGATGCCTATGAAAACATAAAAATAATATAAACATCCAATGAATAACGTAAATTACTTTAAATCTTCTTTAAAAAAATAACTTATTTATAGCATAACGAAATTTAACATGCAAATAAAATAAACCTTAAACTGGAAACGCTCAGACAAATTGGAAAATCTATTCTGTCCATTAAAAATGTAACTTGCTGACTTTAAATAAGAAAATTATAGGAAAATGGAGTTAAAAGAAAAAGAAAACGTTTCAATAATAAATGTTAGAGAAATCAACGTTACCTTTTAGTCAAAGGTAAATAAAAATCAAAAAATTCGACTCATAAATGAGTCCCTTACAATTTTGAAACTTACATTCCCATTCATAACAAAAGTAACGTTACGCTAAATATAAAATAGATTAGAATTATTCATACCAATATATAAATGTATAAGTATTTTAACAAATACAGTGTATTAAATGTTATTAAAATTGTGACATAACACTTATTTTTAAAAGTAACAGTAAAATAATTCAAGGATATCACGAATTATTTTAAAAAATGAACAAGTATGTATATTAATAATTAAAGGTTATAAATGCGTAATGATATAAAAAAGATTATGAGATAATAAGCAACAAGAAATATAAGAGTAAGTAGATAATTAATAAAAAATAAAAAATACACTTTCAAAATACGACATTTGTATATTATTCACGTATTGATTGAACTGTTGTGTTGGGTCGTTTTGGTATAATTAGAAGATAACACAAACTTGAATTAATGATGTTTATTTTTGGTATAAAACTTTAGGTTTTTACATCAAGTTACAACCTTTACATTTTGTGTGGATACAGGAGCAGACTAGCTAAATTCTCTTCACTGTGGGATGCTAGTAGTAAACGAACCTATCCCTTCTGGACTCTAGTGGTCAACTGACTGGCGTCTTCCCCTTTTTAAATCTCCTACCCAAAACTACTGTCCTTAACTCCTACTTCTTACTCCTACTCTTAATCCTACTCCTACCAAAAGAAACGGTTCCTTATTCTGCCGCCCAATTTTGAATTCTTGGTGTCAGTGTGTCTACCTTTTTCTATTTTTATAATACTCGCTATTTTTTAAACCATAACAGAACTAAACGAAAACACTTATTGTTATCTACAACTAATATTGTAGTCTTTAAGGAATAATACAGATAAGAAAACTAGTTAATTAAATAATTAGAATGATTAAAAGAGGAACTGATAAAGTAAACTATAATAAGAAATATTCATATTTACGTTGAAATAGTATTAAAGATAACAAACTTCCTATTTACGTTAAAAAAATGTTAAATTTTCAGGAGCTTCAAAAACACATACTTACTTTTGTAATTCCGCGTCTCTTACCGAAACAGGAAAATTATCGAACTGAATTTAAAGTCACAGAAAAAAACATTAGTCGAATCTTGATGTTATTTATTTTTACGTCACAAAGTATTTATTTAAATCCAGGAAAGGTCATCGATCGTAGTTGTTTGATTCTCTCCAATTTTAGAGTTCGGTGGGAAGTTGGTTTCATATTGGACTAAAGGGTAGTTTTTTTTTTTTAGAATTAATAGAAGTTAGAATGACATTACGTGTAGGTAGTAGATAGCTGAAAAACTGCGTTTGTTTGTTTGTTTTGTTTTTAAACAATTATAGATTATATATTCTGTGGTCTGAATTTCCAAGAGGACAGAGTTGCGATATTTGACAAGTGTTAGAAGAGTAGGAAAGGAAAAAAAATCAAGCAATGATTCAAAAGAATTATCGGAGAAGTGAATACAAAAATTTACTATTTTACTAAGTGACTGAGCAAAAGAAAAATGAAAGACTGAATACGAACAGCGTCAGTAACATTAAGCCACATAATGAGCATTAAAATGAACAAACAAAATGATGTTCGCGGGTGAATGGAGAGAGAGAGAGAGAGAGAGAGAGAGAGAGAGATTTTGTCCCGTATTTTGTCTCGTAAGTTACAGTCTTGACAAGAAGGAGAGTGATAAAGAAATAAAAGTTAGCTAACAGAGAGTAATAAAGTCGAGAGCAAAAGAAAGAATCATCTGGATACCCTAGAGACTATTTCATTCCCTTGCCACTGAAAGATTTTTCCGGATGTCAAAACTAATGTCATGCACATGTATCCTTTGAGACAAAGTGGAAGATAGCCTGAAATAAAAAATTCACTGGTAGCGATAGAAAAGTTTACAAAAGTTTCACAAAGATCTAAAACACCTGGAGATATCTGTTAGTACTTTTTGCGTAGGTTCTATATATTGGTTGATGATGGATTATGGACAGAAGGCAGGAGAATAAAAAGTTTTTTGCTTACGGCTAATGTTTTTTGGTTATTTATTATTATTATTATGTCATGTTTCATCATATTTCGATTTCTGCTATGGTTGCACTATCAATCAAGTCTGAAAGAAGACCTAAGGCAGGTCATGGTGCGTTGTTATGGCTCCATTTAATGTTTTTTTTATGTTCCTAACATCCCTAGCGTTACATAGACAAAGTTTTCCTTAGTGTGTGGGCTGTACTTAAAACAGTTTTTGTATATCTCTTAAGCTGGGGTTTCCAGGAATTCATTCAATGTGTTGTTTTGTTCCACTTTTTATCATTTCAAGTGCACCCACTATCACTGGTATGATTCTTGTTTTTAATTTCCACATTGTTTCTATTTCAATTTCCAGGTCTTTGACAGTTTATTATTATTATTATTATTGCCTTTTTTACTTTCTACTTAGTTATTATTTAATTTTATTTCTTCATTTTTAATTTTGTGTACACTCTTCGGTTCTAAAGCAACGTATTTGAAATAACTTTTATCAAATTTACATTATGAATTTGTAGCTGCTTATTATTCCTTTGAGTAGTGATGTCGTAAGTAACGTAGTCGGAATTATATTTTTTCTGCATCTGGAAATTCGCTTTAATCTTTTAATTTGTTGCTCATATTTTACTGGAAATGGAATCATCACAATTTTCTTCCTTCGAAAAAAGTTTTACCTGTTTTGAGTTGTTGTATCCTCTTAGACATATATTTTTCTACATAGATTTTGGTATTTTCTGTTTTGTGTTTTCATATATGTTTTGAAAGTGCTGTGATGTTTTCATGAATTGTGTTGTTGTTTCATATTTTGTGTTATTGTTTCATATGGTCAGCATATATAAATAATCGAGCTACTCCAAAAATATATGATGTTTGCGTTCAAGCAAACTTTATGTATAGATTAGGTGTTGACCCTAGTGTTCCCTTTTACATTTACAGGCGCTCTATCTGTCATCTTATATGAACAGAAAAGGAATATTTTTCAAAGTAATACATTAAATACATTAGTTGCTCACCTAACGAGTCTGACCACAATTTTGATTTAGAAAATGCTTCTTTAATTAGAAGAGAAAACAATTTACTAAAACGAAAATATTTAGAACGTACTTTAATCGATTGATCATCCACAGTAAATTTGCATCCAGGTTCTTACAACACTTCACCATTCTTGGCAGATCATTTCTGATCCCAATGTAAGCCATTTAATAACAATCAAAGAATTGGAATCAAAGAAAAAAATCTAAAATGAAATATATTATTATGTGTAGTCAACAAAAGATCCCAAATCTTTTTTTTTTCAAAGATTAAAAAATTCCCAGAATAACAACTATCCTAGATGAACGCACGCACGCATATTTATATTTAGGCAGAAATAATTCATTGAAACAAATTTTATTAAATATAAATTACAAGGTTGGCCTATTTAAAATCATTATTTATTATTAATTATTTTAGAAGATTCTTGATTACTTTTTATATTTTTCCTTATTTTCCCATTACATACGTGTTTTATCATACAAATCTCCCAGTTGTTTATAGCTTGGCTTTACTATTTCCATAAAATAAATTGTCTTGTTTTACTCCTTCTTCGCAGGCTGGGCCTCTTTCCAGAAATCTGCGAGAGTTTATTTTATTTATCCTACCTCATATTGATTACGTGGCTTGACGAACACATTATACACACTATATCAGCCATTTTCGCTCATATCAGTAAAGCGTAATCTGACACAAGGCCATATTACTGAAGAATTTACAATCTGTGAGACTAGCACACTAACCTCGACACCATAGAAAGGCGTTTAATTTGTTATCTTTCTCTTGAAGACAATAATTATTAAAAAACAAAATGAGTAGGTAGTGTGATGTTTGTCACCTCAGACAATGGGTGCGAAAACAGAGTTCGAATCTACATTGTGACTTTGCCTATGAATTACGGTTTAAGGCTGGAATACGATTTACCTGTCGCGTTAGCTATCTTGTATCTGGCCGGACACTCGTGTGAATTGAGAAAAAATGCGTAAGTGAAAAAAACATAGGTCACCAACCTCCGTTAATTACTACCCATACCCAGGCAATAACAGTAGAAGAGTCACTTGATTCATTGGCAGAGTTGACAGATGACATGAAATCATGAAGCATTGGAAGTGAAAAGGGTTCAAATAGACTTTGCTTTATAAAGATCATTACATTTGGCGTAAAAATACAAGAGTTATTTGGTGACTGAAAGAACTGAGAGAGAAATAAACTACCAATTTTCTTGATTCTACCAGAATGACCGAATTATTTACTTAGATAATGAATACGATCCAAAACATTAGACTGGATTGGAAATTATTAAGAAGTTAATCTGGTAACTTATTAAGCCGAGAGTCACAAACTCAAAGAACATTTTCTTGCACAGCAGGTTTAGTTTTCCATCAATTTCTTATTACTGCAGCCATATATTAGAATAAGCTAATTTGATTATATATATGAATCTTTTTTCTGCAAGCATCTTCTTTTGACTAAAAATACACATAACAATACTGATTATAAACAATGCAAAAAATGAACACAACAATTCAAAACTTTATTACTAGGGTCATTCAATAAATAAGGTTAATTTTTCGGTATAAGGACTTCTACAAGGGTCATTCAATAAATAAAGTGAATTTTTCGGTATAAGGATTTCTACGAGGGTCATTCAATAAATAAGGTAAATGTTTTGGTATAAGGACTTCTACGAGGGTCATTCAATAAATAAGGTGAATTTTTCGGTATAAGGACTTCTACAAGGGTCATTCCATAAATAAGGTAAATTTTTTCGGTATAAAGACTTCTATGAGGGTCATTCAATAAATAAGGTGAATTTTTCCGTATAAGGACTTCTACGAGGGTTATTCAATAAATAAGGTGAATTTTGAGTGACCCTCGTAGAAGTCTTTATACCAAAAAAAAATTCACCTTATTTATTGAATGACCCTCGTATTTAACTCATAAAATTCCGTGTTATTCATACTGAGACGGAAAAATGTTTACACGACCAAATATTACTTTAAAAAATTTGTTTCTATTATGTGCAACAGCTTCAATTGACGAAGCCATGAAGGTAAGCGTTTTTAAATAACAATCTATCTGAATATTAATAATATAATAAGCCATGTCAAAATTTAGAAGAAACTACAATATAGCCAGAAAAACTAGTCATTAATTACTTATTGTAATAATAATGAATTAATTAGCTATTGTAATAATAATGAATTTAAATCTTTAAAACTTAGCAAAAACTATTATAACATTGAAATATGCATGTAGTAACTATGGATGTTTTTTCAACTTTGTAGATGCTCAAGCATATTTCTATTTAGCGTCATGGAATGAAATGGTCAGTTTTTTTCTGCTAATCACAGTCACATGAAAACAGCCTCGTGTATTGACTAGCATTTGCTGATTTAATTTTTAGCGTAAGGGGAGGATTCAATCTCGTTCGTTTTGATATCTCGAAATGGCCAAACAGTAGTAAATAAAACTCTTAGTTTTATAAATATATTCCTAGCCATCACTGTCAATAGAAAGCGGCCACTTCTGCTGATTTCATTACTAACCGAAACAACTTTATCCGAAACCAATATCATATTTTTAGAAAGTGCGAACATGGATTATCCATTTTTTTTTTTTAGTGTGCATTGAATTTTTTCTCTACTTCTTATGTTTCTTGAAATATCATTTTGGTAACATATCCTTTAATTAATATCTCTTTTGCTTGCTTGCATGAACCGACATTAATTTGCTGCAAGACAAAATTGTTGACACTGTGTTCTCATTTGTAAATGTGAAATCTTAAATGTCACTTATACTAACGAAATAATTTCTATTTAAATCAAAATAAGGCTATATTTGTTTTTTTTTATGCGAGTCAAACATCCAGGCGAAAATATCATCCATTAAAATGAGAAACGATATTTTTTAATGAAAAGATTAATGAATAATGTTTAACTCTCTTGTTGGTCGTGTACATATCAATTGTTGCTATGAGTTTCGTAGCTTAATACAAATGTTTTAATTTAGAATAAAATTGATCCGTAAGTGCATTTTCGATGATATGAGAATAAAATTGAAATTTAAAAAAATCGAATGTGGATAACAATTTTTTACTGAATCAAATATTTATCTTAGTTGCAAATTTCTGTTCAGTGTTCATATTTTTTGACTCTTCTATTACAAGCAAAAGTTTTATTTCAACATTTTTGTATAATGCGTGTAAAAATAAATACACAGTAGCCTTGTTAGGGCATCTTTAGACATTTATGCATTCAAAATGCGAAGGTTTTCCTGATTACTCTTTTCTTTTTCTTTTCACTATTAATATTTTTGTTCATAATTTTTCCTTTCACCATGTAACCCCCTCTTGTCCCTAGTAGCTTTTTTTTACCTTATTTGGGGTGATACCGATTAAAAAAGAAGTTGCTAAGACACTCGTTGCCTGACAGGTAAAGTCATTTTGAGAAAGACAGAGAAACAGAAACAGATGGCGGGAAAGAGAATTGCAGGTGTGACCATCCCTCACTGTTTTATTTGCCTGGTAAGGATCCATTGGTGCACAGCAAATGACCAGGTAATAACTAACACCTGGTTTTAGGAACACCCACGACGCCTATGGACATGTTGAAGTCCAGGAGGCGACACGAAAAACTAAACAGACTACATGACCATAAACAAAAGATTCAGAAATGCAGTGGTTCAATGCAAAACATATCTAAGTGCCGACTGTGGAAGTGATCACCTACCAGTCATTTGCAAACTACGGGTGAAACTCCATAGAATGAACAAGCCTAATGCAGCACCAAGACGGCAATACAACACGCTCGTGAATGACCTCAAACTGCAGAAAAAATACACTAACAGCGTGAAAAACAAATACGAAGAACACATTGGAAAAGAAAACTCGAAATGGGACTCACTAAAGGAAGCACTAGTGACTTCAGCAAACAACATTGCCCAAAAGAAATCAGACACAGAAGAAAAAAACAAGTGGATGACTGAAGAGATTCTTGGCAAAGGAGACAGAAAATGATGCCATTACATGGAAGGGAATATAGGAAACTACACAAAGAAATAAGGAACAAATGCAGAAAGAGAAATGGCTCAACAAAAAATGTACACAAATAGAGAGATTGCGCAGGACATGCATAAAGAAAAAAAGGAACTGTCAGGGCAAAAGACCTGCTCCTCAACAGGATCTATAAAATCCAAGGATGGAACGATCCTATTAGAGGAAAATGAAAAAAACTCCAGCGATGGAAAGTATATATAAAAGATCTTTTCCACGACAAGAAAGAGTAAACGATAATACCCAAAGATGAGGACGGACATATTAAAGTCCGAAGTGGAAGCTGCAATGGCCAAACTGAATAGAAACAAAGCAGATGGACCAGACGGCATTGTAATAGAGTGATGATAGCCCTGGAATAATTTGGCGTTGAGAAAATTGCAGAAATAATAAATGCAATTTATAAAAGTGGTGTATTACCAGACGATCTTCGCAAGTCGATTTTCATAGCACTGCCTAAGATGTCAGGAACAAACGAGTGCGAACTCCACTCAGTTTAATGAGTCACATTACAAAAACTCATCGTCCGAATCTTAAGAAGCAAAATCAGGCCAGAGATAGGACAAGAACAGTGTGGATTTGTTGAAGACACTGGAACAAGGAACGCCATATTTATGATCAGAATGCTCTCTGAAAGGGCAATACCAAATGAAGACGGACGTGTTCCTATGTTCTATCGATTATGCAAAGGGGTTCGACAAAATACGCAACAAAGAATTGATGGAGATGCTCATAAACCTCGACATATTTGGGAAAGACATCAGAGTAATCAAGAATCTCTGCTGACAGCAAACCGCCTGCATACGGACAGGTAACGAATTCAGCAGATATACAAATATAGAAAGAGGCGTAAGACTGTGTCTTTTCATTGGATCTATTCAACTTGTACAGCGAGACTATTCTATGGACCACTAGATGCTATGCCAAGATTTATCATCGGAAGCCACAATTTGAACAACATAAGGTATGCAGATAATACAGTGCTGATAGCAGACACGGAAAGGAAACTACAGGACCTCGTTCAGAAGAGCGGCTGAAGAGAGTGACAAGAAAGGACTACAAATAAACTGCAGGAAAACCAAATGCATGGTCATCAGCAAGAAGAGCAGCCCAAAATGCCAAATACAAGTGGGGGATACTAAAATCAAGCAGGTATAAAATTTAAATACGTGTTAAGTGTACTAACAGAAGACGAAAAGTGCGACACAGAGATCCGAAGGCGAATTGGCATGGCGAAGAACGCCTTCCAGAAGTTGACAGAAAAAGAGACAGGAAATTTTTCGGTAGAAACAAAGAAGAGAAGACTGGATTGCTATGCAATGTCAGTTTTTCAATATGGCAGTGAATGCTGGACAATCTCATCGAAGATGAAGGAAAAACTTGAAGCAATTAAAATGTAGTTCTACAGAAGGATACTGCGGATATCATGGCTCAAGCATGTGAGCAATAATGAGGTTTTGGAAAGGATGGAAACGAAAAGGAAATTATAACTGAGCATCAGGAAGAGACAGCTAAAATTCCAGAGACATCCAATGAGGAAGTAGGGCTTGGAGAATCTGATACTAACAGGCGAGATAGAGAGATGGAGAGACAGGGGAAAACAGCGTGTAACATACTTGACGGGCCTGAGCAGGTGGATGGCAGAACGGGGTTTGCGTGGTGTAACAGGAAAAAATCGTGCTAAGAGCCACCAGGTATAGGGAGACGTGGAAGGCTATGATCACCTACGTACTAAATGGACAAGGCACAAAGAAGAAGAAGAAGAAGAAGAAGAAGAAGAAGAAGAAGAAGAATTACGACAGATCACAAACCTGAATATAGACGGGTTAATAGTGCAGAGAGAATTGAATTTAGGCCCTATGTCATTATTGTGAAATTGATACACATTTCTTAAATGGAATTTGATCTCAGCTCGTCGTTATCAAAACATGACAGATTATTCAGAACGGAAATAAAAGAATCATATTTTGCTCTTATTCAAGGAAATTTTCAGTACATTCGAACTGGCAAAATTAATGAGTTAATCTAGTACATCATCATTACCATGCAGTAAGTTTGATCATAACGATCTCTACCTTTCTTGTAGTCTTGCACTGAAACATGTTAAATTTAGTAATTATCCAATAAAAAATCAGTAAAAGCCAAAAAGAAATCTGTTGTACTTGTCTTTATATTTAGCTAACTAGATTTCTCATAAAATGACGTCACCACCTCTTCCTATCGATAGCCTCTATAGTACACTGACAATAGTTGATTCCACATGAAGTGAGAAATTTGCAAAGTCATTTTATTCTGTTGTCTACCGTATTCTGTTGAGTATAAGAGAATTTGGAATAATATTTTATCTATTGCAAATACTTTTGCAGCATAGCTTCAATACCTTTTACTGTGCTTAACTTAAGAACTTCGCTTTTATCGATGAAAAGACATTTCAGTGCACATTTAGAATAAGAACGTATCCTTTCTCTTTTCTTAACGCTATTTCACATGAGAAACGTTTCGAAGAATTCTTATCGTATTTATTTAAATCCTTTTGAGCAACAAGGACTTGGAAAGGCAATCAGAATAAGTACTTATCTCACAATTTTATATAATTAACCATGATGGAGAATGTAATGATCGTGAAGCTAGGATAAATTCTACGCCATCCGATAAATAGCAACAGAAATTCATCTCGGGTTTTGACAAGATTTCCTGTTACCGTTGAAAAATATATTTAAGGAATCTACTTTGGATTGTTGCGTTTTTATCGGAGTTAAGTATCAATAACTGATTGCAATAAACTAGACTTTTCCCAAATCTCTTTTGATTACCATAGACAGTCTTGATAAATTGTTAGTAAGTTGTAATCCAGTAGACTACAAAATAGATGCGAAATTTTAAACTTTGTATTTATATAAATACTAAGATCTTTGTCAAAAAAATTACGATTAGTTTTCCGATTTTATCTCTCTCTCTTTCTTTATAACAATTAGTACGAACTTTAAACAATTATTAAATTGAAATTTTCTTCAATTTTAATTTCATTGCACATGGATAAATAGATATTTATACGTGGAATTAAAAGTGATCGTAAATAAAATTGATAATAATAAAGGAAACTTTTTCAAATATGATTTTTTTTGTTAGCTTAGCTCCTAAAAAGTGACAAAATAAAATTTCATTGAATCTATTTGCAAGAATAAAACATTCAATTAATGTTGGCAATGGTACCTAAAAGGAGAATTATCGGGACAGTGTGAGTATATAAGCCTTTTAATGTTTAACGGTTTGTAGTGAAATTAATCAAAATAAATGTTCAGCTCGACCGACTTCCCCTAATCCGTATCTGATTTTTCATATGAAATTCTTATTTTGGGAAAAGTGGGTTTGGCTGAGAAATTTTTAACACTCCTCCAATGCATCTAGATTACAGTATTCATGTTTTCTCAATCTCATAATAAACAATGTTTTTGATTTATGTCAATATTATTGCTGCTTATTCGATCAGAGTGACTTTTATTTTTTAAAAAATCATATTTTAATGGTGTTTTTTTTTTATTTTTCATAATAAAACAAAAATTCCCGGTTCACTCTCGAGCATATGAAAATTTCTCATATATGAAAACAAAATTTTTACATGTATTTATTTTTGCGTTTGTATGTTTGTGTGTAACTATGTGTATATGTGAGTGTATTTGTGTGCTTGGATAAAAAAAAAAAGATAATTACTAGAATTATCTTAGTCTTTCAAAGAGTACCGAAATCTTTTAAGTGAATAATTTAATTTTTCGTTCGCCCGCCGGTTTTTAATTGGTCAGCTCTTCAAAATCTATTCCAACTCGGCTTCAAGAAGTCTGGATATTTCTCATCATTTAAAGGCTGTAAAAATAAAACATTGTAATCGTTAAAATACACCATTACTTGCTATGGAAAAAAAAGAATCGTTTTTTTTAAGCTTCACTAGACGATTTTTTTGTTTTAGTGTCTTCAACGAATTATGAGGAATACCATTCGGTTAGGAAATGTCGCAAATTCAACGATAGAAGAACTTGAAATTGAACTGCATATCTCAAGAATTCGTCTCTTGCTACGTTTTAAATAAAAAATCGTGTTGCATTTCCTCTACTATGTACCATACACATTAAGGACGTTGGCGATTATGGCTGTCCACAATTTCCAGTCCTTTGTAATTATTAGTAAAGTTTGTCATTTTTCTATATCGCTTAATCGGCATTCTGCCAACCATTTACGCAAACTCATTAGGTGGGTTATTCGCTGCTTTCATTTGTTCCTTTACCTTCGATATGTCCTGTGAGTGTCAAATTTTCCAAGCCTTCTTCTTGGATTATATAACCTAGAAATTTCAACTGTCTAATTTTGATGCTAAATATAAGTGTCCTTTTTATTTGCATTTTCTCTAAAACCATGTCGTTACATACATGTTCAAGCCATGGTATTCTCAGCATCCCTCTGTAGAACCAGATTTCTGTTACTTGGAATATTTACGTCATGTACCTTGAGATTGTCCAGCATTCACTCCCGTATAGGAAAACTGATATAATAACAGTTCAATACTCCTTTCTTTGTTTCTAATAAAATTGTCCTGTTTATTTTTCATTGCTTAGCTTTTGGATGGCATTTTCACCATCGTAATGTTCCTCCAAATTTCAAGGTCACATTTTCCATCTTCTGAGATATTTAACTTTTTCTTATAAAAATATTTTTGTTAATAAATAATATTTAAACTTTTGCATTGAATTTTGTACTTGCTAGATTTCGGTCTCTTTAATTTGTAAATAGAATGTTGGGATGTTTCTGTTGCTGATATCTGTCTTACAATTGATGTTTGTCCTTATTCTCGTTTTCCTTTATTACAGTGTTTATTAATTCCTACTAATTCCTTTTAGAGTTTTCTATTTACGCTGTGAAATCTGCATATCTAATGTCGTTAAGATTGCAGCCACCAATAATGAATTCTGGTAGGACTTCTAATTCTATCAGAATCATCTCACTTTAAATATTGAATAGGTCTGGTGAGAAGACACATCCTTGTCTTAGGTTTCTTTCTATTTTTATGTATTTATTGAATATATTTTCTATCTGAATGTAGGAAGTTTGTTCCCAGTATATGTTATGGATAATCCTAATATTCTTCCCAAATATTTCAAACTTTTTAGCATTCCTAACCGTTCTTTGTGATAAAAACTATCAAACGCTTATGCATAATCTATAAAATTTAGTTGTACATTCATTAGCATTTGTTTTGCTTTTCTGATATAATTCTCGGTATAAATATAGCATTCATTGTCCCAGTGTCTTCAATAAACCAGCACCTTTCACGTTCTATTTCAGACTTAATTTTAATCTGCACTCTATTCATCAGAAAACCGCTCCATGATCTAATTGTGTTTTCCGGTTTATCCCAAATGTTGTATCTTTAATCTATTATGTCTGTAATTTAGTCAATCATATAAACTTCTCACCATCTATATTACAATTTCTACTGATATTGTTACTTTAGTCTTGTTCATTTTAATGTGCTGATTTCATTTCAGATTTGAATATTTCTGACCTTTCGATATTTCTAGGCATTAAAGTTTGTCTACTTTCGACATGGAAGAGGTTCCTGATGTAGTCGTTCTATTCTAAAATTTTTTCACTCTTATGAGTTTTCCGACCTTGGATTTTGCAAGTTTTCATTAATGTTTTTTTTGCTTACTCCATCGACATCCGGCACATGTCTTTCCTTAAATTTTACATGCGTTTAGCACTTTTCTTTTTTTTCATTTGATTGTGATCATGGATTTTTTGCTTTTTGTGTTGTCCGATCTTTTAGAAGAATTAAATGGTGTATGACCAAATGATAGGTTTGCTGTGTTAGTTTGTGTAGCCTTCCTTGGTTAAGATTTTGGTGGGTGAGCCTTTTTGAGGGTGGTCATCTCGGATGGTGAGGGTGTCAAAGATTTTTTACCTGGAGGCGGATTCATGATATGTTTTGGATTCAAGGCAGTACTGAAGAAGAGGAATGGGCTGCTGAAGGTTGCGGTGATCTTTTAAATGTTAGCGCTTCTTTAATTTGTAGTTTCTCCTTTTTTCTCAAAACTCGGTTCTTATCTTAAGTTCATTACTTTCATCTTGTCGGCTTATCTGGCCTCGTCATCACCCTTGGAAATAGTAGAAAGACTAGTACTGTGCGTGTTTTTACCCATGGAGGCTCCCAGGGCTATGGTCCCGCGGTCCAGAGCTTTTTTTTGGTCTTGCCAACGACTAGCAATTTCCCCCTTTCCTTCTCCGTGACTGCACAAGCGGCTGGCTTATACTTTTCGGGAAATGGGGGCAGTGCATGATCTTCAACCGGGACTTTTACCACACAGGTACCAATCGTTGGCTTGCCCTTCACAGTAAATGACAGACTCGACCAGAGAAGAGACTTGTGTCGGCGCGAGGAGGACTTCACAGGCATTATTTTCCGGTCAGTAAGAGGTGATGTGACCAGTTTCTCCACACTTCCAACGGGTTAATTTACGGAAGGTTACAATGACGGGCATGTTATGGTCCTTTACATTCATGAAGAGGTTTTCGATTCTGCATCATTTCAAAACTGCATTCCGTTCTGGTTGTCAGCGTAACACTATTTGACCGTACTGTCCCAGATAGGCAGATAGATCTTTTCCTATGACTATCTGGAGGATCCTCGCATACTGATGCAGGTTCATCGCACTCATGTTGTTTACGGATTATGAGGTCTTTTAATTAAGAGATCTCGACCTAAATGTTAATCTATCCGGTGATACATTAAAACAGACCTAGATGATGATGATGATGATGATGATGATATATATGTTTACTGATAGATTCCGATTTTAGTTTTACATGCTCACGCAGAAAGAAAGAAAAATACTGGATTTTAAAATTAAATACATACAGGCTAGGGTTAAATAGGGACTTAGGTGTTTTGAATCTTTATAAATATTTCAATAGTTAAACATTTTTTAGATACACTTAAAATATTTTATATAAAACAACATTTAAAAGTATTATTAGAGATAGGTTTACGTTTACAAATATTAAAAAAATCTATCGCTTTTTACGTCACGTGATGTAAACATCTCTCGACGAACCTTCTCGTGGCGAACGCTTCTAGTTTAAATTTTAAAATCATTTGTTTCTGATGAAAGGCCGAGGCCGGTCTGAAATATCATTAATTTTTCCTATATATATATATATATATATATATATAATACAATATATTTGTAGAGTATTCGATATTTATGAGTTAAACTGTTCAATATCAAGGATAGAGCGTGTGTAAATATAAAAATAGACATCAAAGTTAACACTTAGAAGCGATAATATATATATATATATATATATATATATATATATATATATATATGTATGCATAAATTGTGATGGTAAGTAACAATTACGTTCAACTACTATTATCCATAGTTCAATAAATATCCTGAGCAGTCTATTTTATATCAGTTTATGTTAAAGATTTCTGCAATGATAAGGATTGGCAGTGTAAACATTTTAGTTGAATGGATATTTACATGCTTAATTAAACACGAAATCCATACTGAAACTCATTTAAAGTTATTTATACGACACTAAATCTATAATGCTATTTGCTTTATAAATGGAGATCCCTTTATCAAAAAATGCTTAACAATTCCACCAAAAAGTTATATCAAAGGTTACATTATGATGTTTGCTACTGAAATTAGATATTTAAACACAAATTTACGTCAAACAATGTGTTATATCTCTCATTTTCTGCGGATGCAAAACAGATAAACAGAATAAATATTTTAAAATTGTTGAAAATTGTTTTTCTAAAATTTGGTAGGATTTGAAATATTATAAATAAGATGATAAGTATTGTATTTTATTATTTTACAGATTGATTTCCACTCGGATAACGATGAGCAGGTAAAAGTTTCATACAGGTTAGATTTATTGTTAAACAACGCGGCCCTTTTTTCTTGCAAACATAGGCAAGAAAACGTAATGGTTACTATAAATATAGAATCAATTATGTTGGATTAATGCCGTCTCATGTATCAAAGTCTTGTAATTTTTCCATTAATTATATAGATTAGGATCCTTAGCTGGCTTGTTTCCATCGCGTTTCAGCTAAATAGATAATGTAGTTACTAAATTAACGATTGCCAATTTACGAACTAATGACTATTGGAATGTAATAATTGAAACAAATTTACACCGATTATTATTTATACATTTTTATTATTATTGTTGTTGTTATTTCCTTTGAGGTCTGTTGTTTGCACATTTCTGTCCGAGTACCAACCAGAGACCTAACGTCAGATTTGGCTTCATGACATTTTCCACTGATCTTTAACACACACACACACACACACACACACACATAGATAAATCTCTTCATAATCTGTAAACTGTACTTGTGAGTACATTTTTTGGGGATTTCTTTAAGGCATGGGCTACCAGGAATCCCTTCAACGAGTCTATCGGAAATTTTTCTAATCAATCCGAGTGCTCCAAATACAACTGGAATTATTGATGTCTTCATCTGCCAAATGTTTGAGATTTCCCTTGCAGGATCCTTGTATTTTGATAGTTTTTGAAGCTCTTCAACGATAATTTGCAAGCTGCATGTGTACTTGATCTTTGATTACGATATTGGAACGATTATCATTGATTTTTCTGTGTCCCACAACATTGTTACAAGATTTATCTCTGTACCCGGATATGGGGGAATTTCGTACTAGTTTCTTGCAGTTTCCTTCCCATAAAGTTTGCAGATTTTCCAGTGCAAGTATTAGCCCACTCTCTCATTCAGTGGATGCTAATACCGTGCAACTTGATACAAGATAGAAACTGTATTTCAAGTCAATACATTTTTTTCGGTATGTTTGCTTGATAATTTATAGTTAGAAAGCTTTGGTCATAGTAGTAGTAGGCCACTGTCGGTCAGGGTTGACCATGGGTATCATCTTAGTTGGTCATGTACTGCAAAAAGTAAGAATTCATTTTCAGCTTTTAATCCTGCACTACACAACCACTGATAGTTATGGGATTTACTTATATAAGCTTTTTTCCACTGTCAGAGTATTGACCAAGAAGAGGTGTATTTTAAATTATGTCCATTAAATTTCTTTTATCATTTTTCTAGGTTCTATGAACTGCGTAAATTGGGCCAAACTCTTTGGAATTAGTCTCTCGCTCGGTAAGGGAACTTACCCAGCGAATGTTCGTATTTAACAAAATATAATTCTCGGGACATTGAATATTAGAACTTTAAAGCACTGTAGACAATTAGAAAACATAAATCAGAAAATAAGCAAGTTAAATATCAATATATTAAATGTGTGCGAAATGTAGTGGGCAAACAACTGAAATGTTACCAGTGAAAAACCCAGGATCATAAGCGCAGGTGGATAGAAAAATGAAAAAGGAGGAGGATTAATATTTGATCAGAACATGAAGAGATGTTTTTAGAATACTATCAATTATGCGACAGAATTATTTTTGTTAAACTGAAAGATAAAGAGTTTCAACATATCTATCATATTCGTATATGCATCGACTGCACAAAGTACAGAAGACGAAATAAGAAACCTTTATTTTACGCTAAACAACGATAAGGCCCGATGCAAATTGCAAGAAATTATAGTTGTCATGAGAGACCTGAATGCCAAAGTAGTCAAGGAGAGGGATATTGAAATAGTTACCAAAATAGTGAAACAGGAGAAACTCATAATGAATGCGGATAAAAAGGTGTCCGGTGAATGGCTATCTAGAAGCCAACAGCTGGTTTCAAAAAACACCCAATAGAATATAGGCATGGAGAGAACTAAAAAGACAAAAAAAAAAAAAAAAGATAATCAAGGATGCAGTTTTACACAACAAAACGAATCCAAGTGCCGATGTTGGGAGAGATCACCTACCAATGTTATGTAAACAAGGAGAAACTACGGAAATTGAAGAGGACTAAAGCATCACGCAAATTGCAATAAAACAAACTCTTGAGCGACCCGAATCTGAAGGAGACAGTGTGAAAAGCAGAAACGAGGGACAAAAGGAAAATGAAAACTCGAAGTGGGACACTTTAAGAAAAGCTTTAGTAACATCAGCGATTAAGAACCTCCCAAAGGAAAATAGTGAAAGAAAAAATGAATAAATCTAACAAATATGAGAGAATCCTGCACCTATACAAAATCTACCATCCACCCATGCATTGAATACTGCTGCCATATATGGTAGGGTGCTTCTGTTATCCACCTAGGGGTCCTTGATAAAATTCAACGAAGAATCTTTAATGTGATCGACCCCGACTTGGAAGTTCGGATACAGTCACTTTCTCATCAGCGCAATGTGGTTTCCCTGTGTATCTTCTACAAATACTTCCACGACTTCTGCTCCGATGAACGTAGCCCACTAGTGCCCCCTATGTATGAATTTATTCGAGCCAAAAAGCAGCTAGGTCCCACCCTTTTACTGTGAAACCAATAAAACGTAAACGCAAATTCTACTCCATCAGTTTCTTTTCTCGCACTTCCCGCCTGTGGAATTCCCTTCCGTTTACTTGCTTCCCTGACACCTACAATTTTCAAGAGTTTAAATGTAAAGTCAATAGTGATCTCCTATCTCACTAACTTGCATCCTCTTTCTCATGCTTCTTTTTCCGTCCACTCCACTCTCATCACATCAGTAGTCTCATTCTTATCTTACCGACTTCTTGACACCAACTATAATCTGTCACTCTTTCTCCTAACTTTCCTCCTATGTGACCCCCTGCACAACAGTGGCAGTAAAATGCCTTGCTTGGGGCGATACGATTATAAAAAAAAGACAGATGAAATTCTCGACATAATCAAAAGGAGACAAAAACAATGTCAAAACACGGAACGGAATATAGAACACTACATAAAGAAATTAGGAACAAATACAGACATGCAAAAGAGGAACGACTCAACAAAAATGTTCAGACACCGAAAGAATGAGCAGATATTCATAAAAAATAAGAGAACTAACATTTCAAAAGACATGATCATGATAAATATAGTCTAAGAACGAAAGAAAGGAAAAATACTTCAGATAACAACCGGCAATATATTGGAAATATTTAAAATCTGAAGTGAAATCTGCACCGAACATATTGAGTAAAATCAAAGCGGCAGGGCTAGACAGAATTGTAATAGAAATACTGACAGCCTAAGATGATTTGGACACAGACAAGAATATAGAAATAGTAAATGAAATGTACAACAATGGGGGTCTACTTTAAAACCTAAGTAGATCAATTTTCATAGCATTGCATTAGAAGCCAGGTGAAAACAAATGTTTGCTCCATCGGACAACCAGCCTAATGAATCATATAACAAAACTTATTCGAATTCTGATGAATAGAGTGCACAGCAAAATGAGACCTGAAATAGGACAGGAACAGAGGCGTGTTCGTCATAAACACTGGAACAAGGAATGCGATATTTATGCTTACATTTTTTTTTAATCATATCACCCCGAGCAAGGCGGTGACGCCACTGATGTGCAGGGGGCTACGTAATAGTGAAAAGATTGTTCTTTCTTCAGATATTTATGCTTTCGTATTGTTCTTTCTGAAGAAAGAACAATACGAAAGCACAAGGATATGAATTTGTGTATTATAGATGACGCATATGAGTTCGATAAAGTATACTACAAAAATCTCTGAACACTGCTCATCGACCTTGATATATTTGAGAAGGATATTTGAATAATTAAGAACCTATATTGACAGCAGACCACTTGCATATGGATAGAAAATTCATTAGATATACAAGAATTCATTAGATATACAAAAATACAAAGGTCTAAAACAATAATGTGTCTTCTCACTCGGCTTATTCAGCTTATACAACAGGCCAATTTTGAGAGGATTAGACGTCCTATCAGGATTCGTTATTGGCGGCCACAATCTTAACAACATGTGCTGATGACATAGTGTCGATATCAGACACGGAAAGTGAAATACAAAAACTCTTAAAGAAGGTGCTGTTTTTCGGATTATTACGGTAAGGTTTACCCTGTACAAGACCGGGAGCCATTCAAAGTAGGATGTTGCGATAAGGGCTACGCTTAGTTTATATAGATAGGAGGGGAAGTTGGCTCTAGATCTGCACAGGTTAAGATTGTTGTGATCTGGGAAACATACTCTTAAGAGTCTTTTCCACAGAGCAGTAGTTCTCGGGAAGAAGCTGTTTGAATTGAACTTCTTACCAATATAATTCGGAGGAAACGTGGATGGTTTGGTACTATGTAACTAGCATAGTGGATCCTAGCCGTGAAGGTCAGACCTAGTGGAACCAAGAAATGCTGTTTGTTCGAGCACTTTCCACGGAAGCAGTGAGAGACTCGTCACATCTCTCCTATGAAGGAGAGGTTAACGTGTGAAAAATAATTATTCTCCAACAAGAAGTCGTAGACGCTTTTGAACTCTATTAAGACTGGAAAGTGAGGTCTTGGCAACTTCCGTCAAAATATGGCGACAGTATTCCATTTTCGGTTTGATTTGATTCTCATAAAAGTAGAGAATAGCAAAAGTCAGTTAAGGAAATCGAAAGGCAAGGATTGACCATTACCTTCAAGACGACTGAATGCGTAGTTGCTTGCAAAATGTTGAGGCCAAAGTATGAATTGCAAATCGATGACAAAATCAAACAAGTACAAAAATTTAAATGTCTAGGAAGTGTTGTAACAGAAATCGGAAAGTGTGACACTGAAATCCGAAGACACGTTCGACTAGCTAGATAGACATCCTAAAAGCTAAGCAGAATACTAAGAAATAGAAAGAAAAATTGCTCGAAACAAGCGAATGAGTACTAAACTATTACGTGATGTACTTCCTTTTGTATAGTAGTATGTGCTGGACAAAGATTAAGGAAAGACTTGAAGCAACAAAATATTGTTCTTCAGAAAGATGCTGAGGATACTACGGACTGATTATGAGAGAAACAACAAAGCTTTAAGAGAAAATGGAAACAAAAAGGAAATTTATAATTAACATCAGGAAGAAACAGTTGAGATTTCTCGGACATATAATGAGGAGTTTGGCAAATCTGATACTCACAGGAAAAATTAAAGGCGAATAGGACAAAGGAAAAAATACATAACACTGAAATTGAGTGAACGGATGGTGGAATAGAATTTAGAAAAAATATTAGAAAAATGTCGGATGTGCATTGTGGTTTAGTGGATATCAGCTCGGAACAAGAAATCGGGGAGCCGAGTTCGAATTCCAGTTGAATTCATTGCATATACTTACGAGCAAATACCCTTGGGAAAGGTATTAATCCGTCTCTTCCCTCAAGTTATGGGTTAAATAACAGAACAGATTGGGTTCTATAGCCTTGGCTGGTAAACATTCTGCCGCAGAAAGTAATGGAAACCTACTGCGGGATAATCTTCTGCCTAGTCAGTCATGTGTCTTTCGAGACATGATCGCCCAAGTGTATCACGTATGGCACTTAACTCAATGATTAGAAAGACAAAATTTATTAACAGATACAAAAGACAGGAAGTTGTGAAAACCCATGATCGTCTAAGTCCTGAGGGGACTTAGAACATAAAGTAGACCCCAGCAATATTTGTATTATGGTTAACTTGCACTTCTTTATCGAAATATCCTTTTGAATTAGTTGGCTTCCTTTATTACTGAATAATAATGTTCTTTGACTCAGACCAATCTTCTGTAGCTTCTATGGGTCTTTGAAGACCGTTTGCTGTCATTAGCTGAACTAATCATCTGCCTCCTTCGGATCTGTACATATATAAACGATCGACATCGACCTTAGGATAATGCATGCGGTGGCAAGTCCGAAGCGTTCTCGTTTTTGCATCCATTCGCTTAATGTAAGCTATTGTCTAGTTAGCATTATTGAAACTGTATTGCACCACAATTCAATAATTAACATCAGACATATGCTTGTCATAATCTTTTCTTACTTTCTCTTTCATTTGAATATGCTGTATTCCATCTTTTTCGGTGACTCCTAGTTATTTATAGGCTTTTTGTCCGATTTAACTGAGCTTTGCGACAAAATCGCGATCTACTGAATGTATCAGTATTTCTTTCTTGGATGTTACTTTTGCACACTTATCTAATCCGAAGTCCATAGCGATGTCAGCACTGAACAGTTGATTAAACACTTTCTTTTTTACTTTTTATCCATCATTATTGTTGTTTAGTTCGTGCGAAAGAAGTGGGGCCAAGATCTAACAGAAGGGGCCACAGGGAGTCTCCTTGAAAGATACCTTATCAAAAATTCAAACAATTAGAAACTGCAGTAACTTTTATGTGATTTAGGTATAATGTGGTTTACTATAGTCCCATGCTATATTTAAGAAAATTTACTATCACCATGAAGACTTTGTGCCTTTGCAAATCTTTGAGGACCTAAGGTTGTGTCACAATATCAAATGCTTTATGGTAATTGATCGTTTTTTTCTAGAGTTTTTCAGCGTCATTTTATTTATCAAGAGATAGCCTTTCAACCATATTAACCTCTCCAGTACTCTCCCTGTTCAAGGGGAGAATGTTACTTTCACTGAGAAAAGAGAAACTACACTCAGTCAGTATAGGAGTGATTGATTTATATGTAGTTGATATATTATTGGCCTATAATATTTTGGGGGTTGGAGATATGTAATATCTTCAGTGATGGAAATCTATTAAGGTTATTCATTCACATTGCGGAATGGTTTTGTGATTTGATAACTAAGAATAGAGACAAAATGTTGGTACCTTATCATTTCCAGATGATTTTCAATTTGGGGATTTTCTTGGAGCTCACATTACATTATTATTGGTTATATTTTTCAATTCTTGTGCAGGCTTATCTTTCATTCTTTCATATTGATCCATTTTTCATTAGGATTATACTCTTCCAAAGGTTTTGCACTTTTTAAATAGTTTGTGTTTTTTTTTTTGTTTTTTTTTTTACTTTGATAGCTTTTTTAATTTCACTGGAGAATTTCTTGACGTCAGTCTAACATCTTATTTTCTCTAAAGAATGTTTTTCATATAGCCTTGTTCTCTGTGTCTTTTAATTGTATAATTTCCTTGATTGGAAGAATTTCATTTACTTCTTCAATTTTATACTATTATATGCTTGTACGACGTCCACCCCGCGACCGAACCGTACCCAAGCTTGGTCTCCTTGTCTGATCGTGGAGTTAATCGCTTTGGCCCAAACCTTGTCTCACACTACGTTGTGTTGATTGATCATAAGACTGGCTTGATCCGAATAGTCGAATGGAATCGATGACTTGGTCTGATTCATAGTAAAGAAACACGAAAAATATAACTTGGATAAAAGAAAATATTTATATACAATTACTGGATAAAACGTTAATAGTACAGTTATTGAGTGGTCAAACCAGTCTAAATTTTCCAAGAAATAACGATCAACCTTTCCTTATTATCGTGACACGGTGCATGTTGTTTTTGGTTTTTAACGATACTTCCGAAACCAGGCTTTTAAATCGGAGGTTTTTATCACGGCGGCAGATCATATCAGATCTGGCGAGGCGGTAGTCTCGTTTGTCTTCTTCAGTCTACCTCTGTCCTCTGGTCTCCACCAGTCTGTCTTTATTGCATTCTCTCACACTTTGCTGTTCAAAATATATAGCTTATATGGGGTCCCGCATCCAGCGGGGCTGGAGTATAACATATTCTGGTTGCTTGTTTTCCATGATCATTAAAATATTATCTTTATCGACCACTTGTTTTAATGGTCGCAAAAATATTTGTCTTTTCTTCTTAGGAGGTTTTCAGAATATAGCGTCACTTATCTCAGCCGTGACCAAAACTAGATAACCGTTTTATTTTCAAAACTTTAATTATCATTCCCTTTCCTAATTCTTTCGTATGGTCGTCAGTATATTTTTCACTCTATCAAAAATTAGTGTTTTTCTACCTTCGAGTTTTGTTCTTGAATTTACAAGCGTCTTTCAAATAGTGTTACACTTAACCATCTGGCTTTTTTGTGTTGAAATTGTTTTTATAATCATATCGCACCAAGCAAGGCAGATTACTGCCACAGTTGTGCAGGGGGTTACATAGGAGGAAAGTTATGAGAAAGACTAACAGGTTATAGGGTGTGTCAGGAAATGGATAAGAGAAGGATGAGAATACTGATGTAATGAGAGTGGTGTGGACAGAAAAAGAAGCATGAGAGAGGATACCACTCAGTGAGATAAAAGATGGCTATTGAATTTACACTTAAACTCTTGGAGATTGCAGTTGTCGAGGAAGCAAGAAAACGGAAGGGAATTCAACAGGCGGGAAATGCGAGAAAAGAAACTGATGGAGTAGAATTTGCGTTTACGTTTTATTGGTTTCACAGTAAAAGGCTGGAACCTAGCTGCTTTTTGGCTCGAATAAATTCGTATATAGGGGGCACTAGTGGGCTACGTTCATCGGAGCAGAAGCCGTGGAAGTATTTGTAGAAGAGACACAGGGAAGCAACATTGCGCCAGTGAGAAAGTGACTGTATCCGAGCTGCCAAGTTGGGATCGATCATATTAAACATTCTTTGTTGGATTTTGTCAAGGACACCTAGGTGGATAACAGGAGAATTCGACCAGATATGGAAGCAGTATTCAATGCACGGGCGGATGGTAGATTTGTGTATGTGCAGGATGGTTTCAGACGGGAAAAACATCCTGGCCCTACATAGAGAACCGACCAGCGGATTTAGCTATCGATTCTATATAGTCATTCCACTTGAGGTCTGTTGAGAGAGTTAATCCGAGGAGGCGCAGTGTTTTACTTTCAGGGAGACTAGCCTGATACATGCTAATGGGAAGGTAGGAGCGATTGTCTGTGATGGTTAATAGATAGCAGCTTCGAAATATTTGAATCATCCAGTATGAGAATTAAATTCAATCTGATTTCAGTTTCTGGTTCTTTTTGTCTGTTGTTTCATCATTTCTTTTTCGTAATATTAAGTTTTTCATGAGACGCTAAAGCTGTTGTATACATTACAGTATTTATTTCTGTGATGTTTTTCAATAAACAAGGTTTGTAATGAAGTGTTTTATATTTGTACAGTTGGTTTATTGAATATCATCATGTAGATATTTGGAAGATAGTCTCTTTTTAATATTTTGTGCCACCTACTTCACTGATTATTTGAATTATATGCTTTTTTACTTCAGTGATTTTAACGCTGTTTGGATTTCTGCTCTAATTCTTTTTTAGTGAAAGTCTTTATATCGAAGCATGTTTTTTCAGTTGCGTTTCCTGAGGTTTCATTAGGTTATTATCATTTATTTTAACTTGTATCCCTTTATATTATTATGTCATTTTTCATCATATTTCGATTTCTGCTTTGGTCTCACTACCAACCAAGTCTGCGGGGAGACCTAAGGCAGGTAGTGGCGTGTTGTTATGGCTCCATTTCATGTTTCTCTATCTTCCCTATCATCCCCAGCATTACATAGATAAAGTTTTCCTTAGTGTGTGGGCTGTACTTAATAAGACAATTTTTTGTATATCTCTTAAGCTGGGGTTTCCAGGGATTCTTTCAATGTGTTGTTTTGTTCCATTTTTTATCATTCCAAGTGCACCTACTATCACTGGCACAACTCTTGTTTTCAATTTCCACATTTTTTCTATTTCAATTTCCAGGTCTTTATATTTTAACAGTTTTTCAAATTCCTTGATTGCTATGTTACAATCCGCTGGACAAGACATATCAATTAATAGACAAGTTTTCTCCTTCTGGTTTTTAACAATAATGTCTGGCCTGTTTGCTTCAATTTTTCTGTCTGTGTAGATGGTGTAATCCCATAGAATGGTTACATCTTCTATTTCTGTAACCGGTGCTGGATGATGTTCATACCAGTGTTTGTTTACAGCTTTTCCATAATGTTTGCACATTGTCCAATGTAAATATTGCCCAACTCTATCGTGGCGATTTTTATATTCGTTTGGGGCAAGCACAGAACAGCCTGAGATTAGGTGGTCTATTGTTTCTTGGTGTTTATCACAAAACCTGCATTTTGGATCCATATTATTATGCATAATATTTGCCTGAAAGTTTCTCGTGAAAAGACTTTGGTCTTGTGCTGCAAGTATAAATCCTTCAGTTTCAGACTTTAATCCAGATGCACGTAACCATCGATGAGTATTAACTTTGTCAACATTGGATTTATTGGCACGTACTGGATATTGGCCATGCAGAGGTTTGTCTTGCCAGCGCTGTTTCATCTTTTCAAGAGCTTTATCTTTGGCTTTCATTTTCATATTTTTTGCCGCAATAGTTGGTTCTTGGCTTCTGTTTTGCTTTTCTACAGAATCTACTAACTGTAAATCTTGTTTGTATTTACTGCCTTCTTTTATTATTGAATATTTTTTCTTTCTTTCTTCATGTTGCCTTACTAATTGTATCATCCAATCCTTTGTTGTTTCTATGTATGTTAGTAAGCCAATAGTTGTTGTCTTGTATGACAATTCCAGCTGAATAAGACCTCTTCCACCTTCTTTACTCTGTATGTATAGATGGTCTACATCAGCCTTTGGATGATGCATCTTATGCTTAGAAAGAAGCTTTCTTGTTTTAGAATCAATTCGCCTGATGTCGTTTAGAGTCCAGTTTAAGATGTTGAAGCTATATTGGACAACTGGGATTGCAAGGCTATTAATGGCCATAACTCTGTTCTGTGAATTTAATTCAGTTTTTAATATCATTCGTAGCCTTCTATAGTACTCTTTACGCACTATTTCTTTCATTTTTTTATGGTGAATGTTTTCGCTCTCATTTACACCTAGGTATTTATAAGCTTCTTCTGGTTTCAATTCTTTTATTGTTACAGCAGGGTCTAAGCTAATTGAGGATGTTTCTTGTATTGATCCACGTAAAACTGTATCTTTAGCACATTTATTCAAATTAAATTTTATTCCAATGTCTTCGCTGAAGCATTTTACAGTTTGCAGAAGACCTTCCAGCTCATTATTACTCTTAGCATATAACTTTAAGTCATCCATGTAAAATAGATGGCTTATTTTCTTTTGGCCTATTTTATAACCACATTCTGTCTTATTAAGTTGACTGGTTAGTGCTATTAATGATATGCAGAATAGTAAGGGAGATAAAGAATCACCTTGAAATATACCTCTTTTGATGTTTATTTCATCAGACTTATATGTTCCATTTATATGATTGAGGTAAAGGGTTGTTTT
The DNA here is from genome assembly GCA_037127315.1 of Ascarosepion bandense. Classification (NCBI taxonomy): domain Eukaryota; kingdom Metazoa; phylum Mollusca; class Cephalopoda; order Sepiida; family Sepiidae; genus Ascarosepion; species Ascarosepion bandense. The sequence continues at coordinate 90,738 of JBBBDQ010001696.1, forward strand.
CCATATAGACATGCACTGTTTGATGAAATTGATGATGACGGGCGATATCTTGTATATATTTAAAGTCTTTAAAATCCAGTAATGTGGCACACTATCGAATGCCTTTCGGTAGTCTATCCAGGCAGTACTAAGATTTTTCTTTGTACTGTAGCAGTTTTCCAGGATCATTTTGTTAATTAGCAATTGGTCTTTACAACCATAACAGCCACGTTTGCACCCTTTTTGTTCAAGCGGTATCATGTCATTTCTTTCTAAGAATAAATATGTCTGTTTTGTTAAAATAGATGTTAGTAGTTTATATGTTGTCGGAAGACATGTAATTGGTCTGTAGTTTTTCGGGTTGTTTGTGTCACCATTCTTGGGTAGAAGAAATGTAATTCCTTTGGTCATCCGACCATTCTTGGGTAGAAGAAATGTAATTCCTTTGGTCATTATTATTATTATTATTATTATTATTATTATTATTATTATTATTAGCAGCAGCAGCAGTATTAGTATCGTATTTTTACATTATGCCTCCGAGTTTCAACTTGAAACTTCAAGAGACTACAAAACAACAAATGACTGTTGATACAGTTGCTTGGATATGAAACTAACATACCCCACATCAATTTCCTTAATTGCATAATGACATTTGATTATATATAGTAGTTTAAGATTTCATTAAAATGTGTACGTGTATGCACAGATCAAGTTTGTGGGCAGTTAAAATATATATTCAGATTAAATTGAGCTTGAAAAACTAGAGTTATGTCCCAAGTGTAAAAGGAGTGTGAGGCGGTGGATTCTGAATATATTTCAAAATGTATATTTTATGTTAGTCAAATTTATAGTCGTTTGTTCCACAGATTCAGTTGTTGCCATATTATTGTGTTGGAAACCATACCTCTGGCCATTAAATATTTCCTGTAATTTTCCGTTGTGCAATCCACATAAGTCAAATCCTGTTTTATACATTTGACGGCGTCTATCAAACGGCAATCAATATCACTGGCACATTTATAGAAATCTCTACGATTATCTTTGAATTTGTGATGCAATGAATTTGACCCGAGTTGTTGCATAATGAAAAGGAGATCCAATTCTATCACGATTTTCAGAAGTACAACGATCGGAAATTTTAATGAAGTTTTGAGTGTAATCTTTTGTATTCGTTAAAATTTGTCTGATGTTTTGCTTATTATGAAAGAAACGATAGATGGGTTTGGAAAATCTTATTAACACCTTTCGTCTATCGCCGGCACCCACTCCCACCTGAGCGTCAGGATCGACATCCTTTCGCTCACTAAAACCTTTCTTCTGGTGTCAGTCGCGGAGATAGATGTGAATCAAAGACAGTTTTCCGAGGCTATTCGTGTGAATTGGATTTTGGTGGACAGCTCTGGGCGATGGAGACGCTCACACACTTGACTCGAAACGCCTCCCTCGCAGTTCAAAGGGGATTCAGTTGCATTAGGATGTCAGATGTTTGGTCTGTCAAGGTCTGCCTTGGTTACACCAGGCCGATTGGCACTTCACTCTTCCGCTGGTTTGGCCTTTGAGATCGTGTAGATCTTTGTCTATTCTGCTGCTGGGATTTTCGTTGGTTGATCCTGATTAATCTGGTCTCTCCTTCCTGACATTACCGTTATAGCTTGCCTTACATGTGTCAGAACTCTCGATGTCAATTCTATATTCAAATTAATAACTGTGGAAATATTGTTAAATACTGAGCTTTTTTCTTCTTTGAAATCGCACTCTTGACTAACTTTTACTAATAATTAAATGTCTGACATTAATCATTTTGTTTATTACTTTATTATTATTATTGCTGTTTTGCAGCATAGTAAATGTATGAAAAGGAAAAATGTGAAAATCAAATTTCGCTAATATTTGCTGTTTATTAAGATGTTATTAGGAAGAAAAAATGACTTACCTGCATTTCATTCCACTGAAACTAAATTTCAAATAAGAAAATTGGGAAATGAAACTCTTGTGCCGTGCAAGCAAATTTAATTGTAAATGCGTTAACCATTTTTTCTTAACTTGATCGGATTCTTTGCGTTCAGCGCACAGAATTGGTAACTGAGACGGAAGAACTATAAATTTAAGAAGATAGCTAAAATATTAGATAATAATATTATGACCGGTTTGATCACTATAGAAACAGTCTGCATCTTCCCTATTTAATAATAAAGTAACGTTGTTTATTGATCTTCAGCTCATTTTATATTTTATTATATCAAATGAAATAAATTCAGTTAATTATAATGAAGAAAAGAAAAGCCTCATCTGGGCACGCTGAATATCCTGTACACCGGATTATATAAAATCTGTCGAACGAGATGACTCTCAGAGAATTTGAGGACATCACAAAAATCATTACCTACGACCTTAAACAAATGTAATTAACAATTGTGTTAAATATTGTGAAGATGATATTGTTTTGATATAAAATGCAGAAAACATTTGAAAAAAAAACTGAGACAATGTAATTAACGAAAGGAGTGACCATTAATTGTAAGAAGACAACCTATAATTGTCAACAAAAGGAATAACCAAGTTAATGACTAACATAACGAGGGAAGTCAGAATTACGAAGAAGTAGAAATTCAACTACCTGAGCGATATAATAACAGGCGACAGAAACTGTGAGATAAAAAATTAAAGACGCATAGGAATAGCGAATATATACGTTTCAGAAACTGAGTAATATAGTAAGGAAACAATAGATAACATTAAAAGTGAAGAAAAGATTGTCGAATTACAATGTGATGTCTATCCACATATATGGTAGTGAACGCCGGAAAATTGCGTCCCAGTTTATTCAGATCTGGTACAGGCGACGAAAATAATGAAAAAGAATTGGATTAATGCATTCTGGGATACTGCCAGTTATCTGAAAGAATTCTTGCAGTTAAACTGAAAAGAAAGCCCTTCAACATATCTGTTAGAGTCGTGTATGCACCTACAAAACAATGTATAGAAGAAGAAATCCAATTTTTCTACTCCATGCTAGACAACGCTAAGGCTTAGTGTTAATAAGAAGAAATTAGAATTATCATGGAAGACCTGAATGCCAAATTATTCAAGGAGAGGAAAGGGAAAATAGTTGACAAGTTTGGACTAGGAAACTGCAATGACTGCGAATAAAAATGGTTTCAATGGTGCAAAGCAAATGACCAGGGAATAACCAGCAAATTGGTCTCAAAAACACAGAACATGTCGATGGACGTGGAAAAGCATAGAAAAAATCAAAAACTAAATTGACTACAAAAAGTATCAACAAGAGATTCAGGAATGCAGTTATTCACTTCAAAACCTATGCAAATGACAACTGCAGGAGCGAACAGCCCTCGGTTAATATGTAAAGGAACAATGAAACATCAGAAATTGAAGAAGCCTAATGCACCACACAAATTGCGATACAACAGACTGTGAAAAAAGATACTAGAGACAATTTTTTTAATAATCGTTTCACCCCAAGCAAAGTAGTGTTGCCACTGGTGCGCAGGGAGCTATATGACAAGAGAGCGAAAAGAGAAAGAAAAAAGTTACGGGGGTGGGGGTCGAAGAATGGATAAGAGAATGATGGGACAACTGGTGTAAGAAGAGTTACTTGAGAACAGAGCAAAAAGAAAGAACAAGATACAGGGGCTGTCAGGGAAATGATAAAAAAAGATGGGAATCAAGGAGATAAAAAAATAACAATTGAGGTTGCACTTATACTCTTGGAGATTGTAGCAATAAACAGAAGGAAGCTCCAAAGGCGGAAAGTGCGAGAAAATATTCTGATAGCGTAGAAGTGGCGACTACATTTGACTGTTTTGATTTTATAATGGTGGGACCTAATTGCCAGTCTATTAGATAGAGTACATTTGTATAGTGAGGGAACCTGGAAAATAAAGTCTTCGGAATAGAAGCCCTGAAAATATTTGTAGAAGAGACAGAGGGAAGCCACATTCCGTCGATGAGAAAGTGTCTGGAGTTGAGCTGCCATATCGGAATCGTTTACATTGCAGATTCTCCTTTAAATTTTGTCGAGAACCCTAAGATGAATAGCAGGGACGCCCAAACACATATGACAACAATATTTGATACACGCACGAATGATAGATTTATATATGTGCAAGATGGATTCTGTCGAGAAAAACGGCCTGGTCCGTCACAGTGACCCGACCTTCTTAGCAGTAGATTGAGCTATTTATTCAATATAGTCGTTCCACTTGAACGAGGTTAGCCGAGAAGGCGCAGTGTGTTGCTCTCAGAGAGACTAGCGTGATCTATGCTGGTGGGAGGTAAGAAAGATTGTTTAGTGTGGTTAAAGAATAACAGCTTCGTCTTGCAGGCATTGCTACCAGCCATTTCTGTACCAGTCTACCACAGATTGGAGGCCTATTTCAAGTTCAGCAGAGAAGTTTGCTTTATCAACCTTAGCAGACTTCTTATTGAAGCAGGAGTAAATGGTGGTGTTGTACTTGGGATCTGATTATATCAGCGAGATAGTTGATGAAGATCAGAAAAATCTTAGGACCGAGGATAGAGCCTTGAGAGATACCCGCGTTCGTATGATAGAATCTGGAAGAATGCCTTTTCAATATGACCTTCATTACGCAATTTTACAAGCTTCCAGTTATACCATAGCACTGTAGCTTGCACAGAAGGCCAACATACCAAACTCTGTCAAATGCTTTGGAGATATTACCGTTTTATCGAGAACCTAGTATAGTTGGCGATATTCAGTAGCATATCAGAAAAGCGGAAAAAAGCGGAAGCCATACTGTTTATCGGAGAAAAAGCTGTTGGCTGTGAGATGTTAAACCCCTTCAACATTGATAATAGCCGCGAACACTTTGCCAAAAATCGACAGGAGGTTGATAGGGCAATAATTAGAATGGTTCAAGCGTTCTCCAGAGTCATGAAAAACAGGAATCACAGAAAAGAACTTCTAGCAGTAGTCGTAGAGTATGGAGAAGAGAGTGGAGAGTTCAGGGGCACATTTCTTCAGAACGATGACTGAAATTCCGTCACCTCCGCTCCACTTATAGATGTCAAGCATTAAAATTATGTTAGAGACGAGTGAGAGAGTTATGCATACGTCACTCAGTTGAGCCTTAGTTCTAGATGGGGAGTCGGGTGTGAGTACTCCAGACGCGTCACATGTGGAGTTGGAAAAGAATCTGCAAGCAAAGCACTCAGCCTTGTCCACTGTGGCTGTGAGGAACTCAGATTTATTGAATAAAGGAGAGATCGAGGGTTTGCTGTTGTTTAACACACATTTATAGAACTGCCAGTAGTCTTTGGAGCCAAACTTGCAGGCTGCTTCATTATATGAGTAAACAACAGCTTAGCATCATTTAAGATCGTCTTGCACTTTATGGTCGCTACGATAAAGCTGGACAAAGTGATTCCTGTGGGCAATTGTGGCCGAGTAAGCAGGAGAGAACAAGGGAGGGAGTGAATGAAGTTTAAATCAAAACTTCCTGGCTGGGATGAAAGCAATCATGCCAGCTTTCATCCAGCGGGGGACCTCAGAGGCGCAGTTTTCAACAGGGAGACTAAACACTTTTTCCAAGCGGAAAATAGCGGAATAATCAAGAACCTACATTGGCAGCAAACCGCCTGCATACGAAATGAGTTGAGCAGATATACTAAAATGGAAAAAGGTGTAAAACAAGGCTGTGTCTTCTCACCAGATTTATTCAACTTATACAGCGAGGCAATTCTAAACGAACTAGAAGTTCCGACAGAATTTGTCTGTGTCAATCACAATTTTAACAATATAAGATACGCAGATGACACAGTGCTGATAGCAAACACGGAAAGGAAACTATAAAACCTCGTACAGAAGGTAGCGAAGGAAATCGATTAAAGATGACTAAACATAAACTACAAGAAAACTGAATGCATGGTCACCGTCAAAAAGGGAGAGTCCAAAATGCCAATTACAGATCAGGGATACTAAAATCAAGCAGATACAGAAATTTAGATACCTCGGAAGCGTTTTAAGAGTGAACGGAAAATGTAACACGGATATAGGCATATTGGGATGGCCAAGATCGCATTCCAAAATTTCACTGGGAACAAAGAAACGTATAAAGATCTGTTGTGGACCCCATATAGCAGCAAAAGCTGGACAATCACTTCCAAGATTAAGGATATATTCGAAGCAACAGAAATGTGGTTCTACAGAAGGATGCTGAGGATACCACGAACCGAACATGTAAGCAACGACTAGGTTTTGGAGAGAATAGAAACGAAAAGGAAACTAATGGTTTTTATCAGGAAGAGACATCTGAAGTTTATGGGACAATTAATGAGGAAGGAGGGCTTGGAGAATCTGATACTCACAAGGCGGATAGAGAGAAAGAGAGACAGTGGAAAACAGTGCATGACATACTTGATAGACTTAAGAAAATTGATGGCAGTGCAGGGTTTAGGAATAATAACAAGACAAAATGTATTAAGAGATACAAGGGACAGGGCTATGATCGCCTACGTCCTAAAGGGACACGGCATATAAAAAAAGAAGACGACAACCGTGGAGGTTTTGAAAAGGTCATGGAGGAAAGAAGACTTGCAGTACATAGCACGTGTTGGGCACATCGGGAGCAAGAGAAATAAAAGGAAGCGGTAAATAACGTACTTGACCAAGTTAAAGTGAGGTCATAAAGGACAGAGTTAAAGTGAGTTCATAAAGGATAAAGTTAAGGTGAGGTCATAAAGGATAAAGTTAAAGTGAGGTCATAAAGAACAAAATTCAAGTCATGAAGATGCACATATACAGACACACGCATTTTTTATTCGTAGCTCTAAAAACTCTTAATGTCTTACAGGCAATTTTGAGAGAGAGAGAGAGAGAGAGAGAGAGAGAGAGATAAAGAGAGAGTGAGAGGAGAGAGAGCGAGAGCGTGCGTGACGATCGTTGAGAAGTAGTTGTCGTGCTAGTCCCATTGTCTGTTTTATATGAGTTCAATTTTCAACACACGCCATGATATACACCCGAAATTCAAACCAATCGATAACGTTACAACTGTTCTTGCATTAGAACTCTTATTGCTGCTATTGCATTATTACGGAATGGAAAACTCTTAATATGACAACTATGAGTAGAACGAGTTCTTTAGTAAGTCTTGTGTTTGTAAACATTTTCAATTGGAGGAATCATGTTAACCGCATGGCCAACTTTGTATCTCTCTCTTGTAAACCTTATACCAGCTTGTAAAATTAATATGTTGAGAATTGGGAAACATTTTATTTAATTTTTAATACAATAATTTTCAATATTACACAAAGTTTGAACTGGTATGTATCTATTATAACGTTTAGTAGTTTTTTTTGTCCCGTAATCAGTAAATATATGGTTATTGATTATTTTTCTTTTCTCTTGTTTTTTATTATTTTTTATTTTTTTGACAGAACCATTTATCAAGTTTTTTCCGTGAGATATGAATTAATGATGATTTTCCTTAGGAAGTTATTAAGAATAGTTTTATGTGCGAGTGGTGCTCATTAACTTCACTATTTTGTGTACAGAATAACTTTACTTTCCATTTGTTTTTCATGTTAGTTTAGGTTCACTATAATTTGCGAACATCTGCTGGGGACATTCATTCTCAATACCAAAAGCATATTTTTCTACCTTAGACTGATTTCGCTCTTAAGATCACAACGCATTCTAAAATGCACGGCGACTGATAAGATTTTTCTCAGTTCTATAAATAATTTCCATTTTAATCTGCTCGGAGCTGTTTTTATTTGACACAACACACACACACACACACACACACACACACACACACACACACACACACACACACACACACATATATGTATATATAGTGATCCGCAGACAGATCTGTTTTGCTGTATCACAGCTCATCAGTACGGTCAGACATCCGATTGCTGTTAGCTAGGATTGAAACCCGAAATGTATATAATAAGCGTAATAACTCGTTTACAAATAGAAAATATTCAAAAGTTCTACAATATAATTGTACTGAACACTTTTTAATACAAATGTGCACTGGTCTAATCTTATTATAACCAGAAGCTAAGTAATTATATATATATATATATATATATATATATATATATATATATATATATATATATATATAAAAGTATAGATAGATAGATAGATAGATAGATAGATAGATAAATTGTAATATAAACAAAATAAAATAGTTTATATTTTTTCATAAATTAAAATTAATTGATTAATTTAAACTTACGTTTTTGTTTAAATATTTTACGTTTCATTTGATACAATGAATAAAATCGTTGAATTTTTCAGTTTTACAAAATACATTTCTATTTCAATTCCAAATTTTCAGGTATTTGTCTATAATTACAAAAGATGATTGATTTTTATGATTAACTATCAAGTGGAAGCAAGCCGCTTCTTACTTTCTTCAATATTCTTGTATTGTTATTTTCTGATATCACAAAGTTTATTATATCAATTTTCTAACAACTTTGTTAAGTTACTGTTGAATAAAATGTTTTCCGTTAAGAAAAGAAAATTTCCAAAGTAAAGATTTTATAAATCTCAGTTTTCAAATTTAAATCTTTTTCGCAAAATGGGATTTGATGACAGAAATTTATATAACAACCAGAAAAGTGCATTCATTTTAAAAATAAGTGTCAATTTTACTTATTGTTAGTCTTTTATAAATGTAAGTCAAAGTATCCACCAATTTGCAATACTGATTGAAATCTTTTTTCCAACCTTCAAAAACTATATCTCTAGTTTATTTTGCTTTTCCGTTATTTTTTAAAGGTTTCGTTGCATTTTTGCGTGAATGAAATACACAAAAATAACGTGATCATTTCCACAAAAAAGACCAAGGGGATTCAAATAGATTATTGTTATTATTACTATTATTAATATTATTATCTTAACACCAAACATGCATTATGATCAACATTATGACAACAGGTCTCAATTAAATTTTCAGTTCTTGTTTGTCTTCATAATCAATTTTAGCAAAGCGTTGTCTTCTTCTTCTTCTTCTTCTTTTTCTTCTTCTTCTTCTTCTTCTTATTATTATTATTATTAATATTTCACTTTACGTTTTCTTTCCGTGTATTCTTTAAATTAGCTCTGCTTTTCCTACCATCCATCTTAGTGTTTCAAGTGAATTTGAAAAAAAAAGAGAATGACAGAATGATAGAGGGAGAAGGAGGATTAAAAGAGAAAAACAGAGAAAAACAAAAAAGGACAATATTACTAAATTCAAGTTTGTTTTACTCATATTTATGCGGTCAGTCAACGAACTTTGCTGATTCTTAAACACTGCTGTATAGAGAGCAATGGACGGATCATTGTAAGTTTCCCCTTGCGAACACCTAACACGTTTTCTACGGTTTGTAAAAAAAAACAAAAAAGAAAGGAACAGGAAAAAAGTCATAAGAAAAGGTAAAAATGATGAGCCCTCCTATCACTTTAGAAATAAAACTAAACGATGTTAATTGATCCGCATCACTTTTCACAGTCACTGGATCCCGACAAATTAGCGGTTATTCATGTCATCAAACCAGAACACTTGTAGTTGTTGAATTATGATGCAAACTTTAATTTGTAAGCGGTCATTATTCTTTTGTACTCCCAAAGTTTGATCCCTTTATTAGCGAAAACAACATAAAATCTACCTTCTTTATTAGAAGAAGCAATACAGACATTAATGACAACGGAATACCCTACCCTACATACATCAGCATTAAAACCTGATAGAGCACCTCGAGGTGATGTAATGGTTAGCAAGTTTGTCCCTCTAGAATCATTACAATTGAGCAGTGAGTTCAATCTTTACTGGGTGTCACTTACTTTCGGCCTTGTGCTACATCTAAGCTACGCTAAGAAAATTACCATTAAGATCTAATAACAAAATCTTTATTCAAGTATAATGATAACATAATTGTTTTTTATCTATTCGTACCATCAGAAACCTCTGTAATAACATGTGCGCAAACAGACACAGAAACACACCTACAGACCGACACACGCACACGCTCTGAGATGCACACACTGCAGTGTAGATAAATGAATGTCAGTGTGTCCGCGTGTTTGCGAATAGAAAACTGAAAATGCTGCTGTGCAGAGTGAGGTGAATCATTTATGTATCTCACCTGTATACAACGCTCTTCCCTCCAAACCTGTGCAGCGTGGACACCCGTCCGAGTGGACACGCCCGCATACGGCAGGTATATGAGCTTTCCTCTAACTGCTACACGTGTTTTAATCAATGGCTAGCAATAAATCGATTTTTTTCAATCTGACAATCGAGGAGGCCGTAGATTATGCATTTATGAATGGATTAGATGATTTCGATCGGATACTTTTTGGACCTTCGGTAAGTGTTTTTATTCTTCCTTTTCTTAAATCTGTTATCATTTTCATATATTTTCCGATCAGTCGAAAAGAAAAAGAAAAACTTCCGATAATATTTGTGAATTTTCACTTTTCTTTTCAAAACTCTTTGGTATTGTCAATGTTAAAAAAAGAAATATTTTTTCTAGTGTATTATTTTATTTTTGTCACTTTCGTTCTATTGTTAATTATATTCCGTCTTGTTTTTGTCTTGTTTTTATCTTTAAGGCCCCAAATTGTTTCTAAATCAATTTATCATCTTTGTTTATTTAGTCATATTTATCATGCGGTAGACTTTTCTTTTCCGTTGAAAATTGTGAATGCGTTTGAAAAAACAATTCACTGAAATTGAATGAAGAAGAAATATACTAAGTTACTACATCTGTTATGTATATATATAATCTCAGGTGTGTTGATCTGACCAATAATCGCTTCTTTCCAGAATATAACATTTGTTTATTTGGTCAGATTTTTGGAAGTGGATTTCACCAATAATTAATTATATATATATATATATATGTGTGTGTGTGTGTATGTGTGTGTGGGGGGGGGAAATTCAGGTACAACTTTATCTGCCAAAATAAAGGAAAAGCAAGAGAAAAATCTTTCACTTTTTCAAGGCAAGTGCAGAAATATTATTTAGTTAGCTGTATGTGTACACAGAAGTAACGTGATGAAAAAGAAAATATCGTTCAGTTTGCAAATGTTGAATTAGTAAACACGCTGTGTAACGGATACATAAACTAGGAAGATTTTATATATATATATATATATATATATATATATATATATATATATATATACATTTGAGCAGTAATCTTTCTAAGTATCATTCGTTGAATACGACCAACAAGGATGATTTAATCCGTCTGATTTTTTCAAGTATAGTTATTCTCCGTTTATTTTACTAGATAGTCGTTTTTACTTCGTGAAGATTCTTGTGGAAGAGTGAACCTTTTTAGTAGTCACGTGTCCGCTACTTAACAGTGTCAAATTGATAGCGGAGACACGGCGTTTTAATCAGTTGAGCTTCCCTAATAGTAAGATGTCGATGATTATTCTTCTTTTATGTGTCGTTCAGTTTTTGTTTTTTTTTGTATGTTTCGAACAATTTTTTTCTGTCTCTCAATACTCTGCTTAGCTTTTAGAATGCGTCTTAACCATCCCAATACGCTTTTGGTTCTCAGTGTCGCACTTTCCAACCTCTGTTAGAACGTTTTCCAGCTGTTTAAATTTCTGTAGCTGCTTGATTTTAGTATTACGGACCTTTAATTAGTATTTAGACCCTTATTTCTGCTAATGACCATGCATTCAGTTTTCAGTAGTTTATATTTAGTCCTTTAATCTCGCTGTTTTGCTCCATTCTGTAGGAGGTTTCGTAGTTTCCTTTCCGTGTCTGCTATCAGCACTTTCATCTGCTAAATATGGAAGAATTTCTAGTTCTCTCAGAATTGCCTCACTTTATACGTTGAATGAATCCGGTGAGAAGACACATCCTTGTCTTACATCCCTTTCTATTTTAGTATATCTGCTGTATTCATTACCTGTTCGTATGCAGGCGGTTTGCTGCCAGTATAGGTTCTTGATTAATATAATGTCTTTGTAAAACATGTCACGTTTTTCAGCTGCTTTAACAGATCATTGTGACTTACTTTGTTGAACATATTTGCTTAGTCTATAAAACACAGGTACATGTTTCTGTAATTTAAAAAGAATTTCGGTTTTCAATTAGAATTTTCCTTGTAAATTTTGGGTTAATAAATGCTTTTAATAGCACTTCGATTAGACAGTTGACATGTAAGGCGCCTCTTAATGAGGAAGTAGTATGTCCGATATAGGTAATTCATTTGTAACTAGAAACACAGTCTTTTACGAGGCATTTAAATTGGTACATTCAAAGAGTCATCGCTAGTTTTGATTTGGTGGGGTTATTTTGGTTAGTAATGACAAGTGTCTTAGATTTTCTTTAATATGTTATAAACTTTACACTTTCTCCAAGGATTATAGCAGAAATATGATGTTTAATACTTTTTCTTATGGCCAATTTGTCCTGCTTATAATTATTGCGCATCGAGCTGGAATAAAAGAAAATGATGTTTTGTTGTGTTATATTTTTAATACCGGTTTTGTGTATTTTATTTAAGAATAATTATATTTGTTTGTCAATGATGTATTTGTAAAAATTATTGCTGACTAGTGTTTGTTTTATGTGTTTCATTTCAATTAGAAATATTCTTTGGTAAGAGGAATTTCGCTTTGCTCTATTTAAGAAGTTTGTTATCATTGCTATTTTATATCTTTCCGGACATTGACTTTTGTAGTTTAGAAAACAACACTTTGTATTGGTGGGTAAATGATAAATACATTAGATTGTAGATCTATTTCGACGTCGAAAAATAGGATTTTGTTATGAAGCATAAGTTTATATGTATATTTTAGCTTTGAGATTTTTTTCAAAAGTTGGTTTTAGGTTTATGACTTCATCTATATTTTTTTCATCAAAAAGAAAATGTCATCGGCGTGGGTGGTTTGTGGGTGGTTTTAAACACTTTGTTTTTAATATAAGACATCTAAAAGTTAGTGAAGACGCGACCTAAAAGGTTTCCCATGCTAACAGCGTTAGTCTGTAGATATCTATCTTGCTATTATAGTCGTAAATTAGAGTTTTCGTGGTACAAGCAATTAGTAGTTTTTGGTGGATAGCTGGTCGGATTTTTGGAGATGGAGGTATTGTTTAATATTTGTAGATAGTCACTAATTATGTTGGTTGTTTCTTAAACTGGGACGCTGGTAAAAAGATTTTGCCGTCCAGTGAAGCTATAGCATTGCCAATGAAATGTGTTGCTTTCAGGATATAGAGGAACTATTTGGTTGGTGCCATCTCATAATTATTAGGTATGTATGGAGAGATTATTTGGTTGTGTGTTTTTGATAGTAGGTATACGGGTGTAGGTATCTGAGATATAGGTCAGAGAGGAAACTCTGGTTTATGAATTTTTACATTACCGTATATATATATCCCAGTTGAAAGTCGCCAACTATTTTGATCTTTAAGCTATCAACGTTAGCATTTTTTGTTGTAGTAAGTTTATTTACATGATTTTTTAATGTTTTGTGGTTTTTTTCTTAATCTATCAAATTTCATTGTGTAAGATGGATTGTAGTTTCTGGTTATAGTCTTGTCGTTTGATAACTACGTAGCTATTGGTTTTGTCAGCGAGTCTAATAACGATATTGGGGTTGTCAAGAACTGTTTTTGCGGCTGGTTTGAGTTGAATGCGTGAGAAACACATTTTTAAGCATCAAGCTTTTAGAAGATGTGTGTGTGTGTTTAAATATATATATATATATCGGGGCGTAGAGAAAGAGTCAATGTCAGATACACAGATACACCTGAATATTTTCTTGAGTAAGAGTCGTTGCGGACATCAAAATTTGGGCAGCAAACTTTCATTCAAACATTTCGAAGCGTGTTCAGCCAATTTACTGGCCATTTTCAAGGTTGTTATTTTTCCGATGTTATTTTGTCCTCATGTTTGTCTGTAATGCAATTTTTTATGTATGTGTGTGTGTGTGTGTGTGTGTGAGAGAGAGAGAGAGAGAGAGAGAGAGAGAGAGAGAGAGAGAGAGAGAGTCTTGAAATTATTAGCCTGTATAATAAAGTACTGCAAAATAAATTTTAAATGTTTATCTTTGGAACTGAGAACATTTCAACAAACTTAATTCCTACCTTAATTCCTATATATATATATATATATATATATATATATATATATATATATATATATATATATATATAATGGAAGTGGATATCTGTAATATCATAGAAAAATTATCAAATTAGTTTTTTTTTCAAAGTTTTTCAAATTTTAAATATCTGAATAGTAATTTTTGAAAATTATAAGTGCAAAAAGTTACATTGATTTTTATTACTTGGCGTATTATAAAAAATATTCAAAAATAAATTTTATAAACAAGATATTCGTGATTATGGGAAATAATAACATAAATAATTACTTTCTTCGAGAAAATTCTTTTTTTTTAATTTCGTTGTTTAAAATAAAAGCAAAAAATAAAAAAAATAAAAACGATACTGAAAAAACAAAGAATATTTTTTTTTGCTTTTATATTTCTTTAATATATATTTTTATGAGTAGTTGTAAAATGTTAATAAATTTATTGAAATGAATTTTTGACATTAAATTTGTGATAAATTTTTTAATAAGTATCATCTTTCATTAATTTCGCAAAAAATATTACTTTTCATGTCTTCTATTTATTTACGAAAGACACGAAAATTCAACATGCTTTAAAAAATACAACTTTATTCTGTTGAAGAAAACTAATTATTCATAAAAATTTAACTTTATCTTTAATATATCCATTGTTGAAAAGCAATAGCATAGCAAAAAATATTAAATTTAAATTAATTCTATGACAAATTAATGACACGATTTTGTGAATTTTTCACCGAAAATATTGCTTAAAGATAAAATATGCGAGTTCAGATAAAATAAATAAATATTATACTTACTTAATTATCTTAAAGAATAAACTTGAGTTAATCCATGGATAAAATGTAAAAATTCCTAATCCAATTCTGGCAACGAATTTCACTTTTTAATAGACCCAGTCGTTCACACGCCTCAAGATGACGTAAGGATCTTTCGGTTGCATCTTTTTATTTCAGCTATAAAATGGTGAGACCTTTGCCGCTAGTACTGCGTTTCAATTCATAAAATCTAGGTATGATGGAAGAAGGTTAATCAAAACCATTATGAGGAAGAATGTTAGACTTATGAATATGTAAGATAGATTCTGTGAGATAAATTCTCTAGCACGACATAGTGAACCAAATTTCATAACTGCAGACATAGCAATTAATTCAATATAATCTTTCCATTTCATGTCAGTGGAAAACCTTAATTCAAGAAGGGGAAATCAATCACTCTTCTAGATATTAGTAACAGCTATGTTGATCAATGTTACAAAGGGCTTTCTCGAACGAAAAAGAAGTTTCGTTTTGGAGGCGTTAAAATTAGCAAGCTATTCATTGCACCAGTTAATAGATTGTAGGTCATTTTTTAAATCAGCTTCTAATTTGAACTTACTATTAAGACAGGAGTAAATAATTGTCTTATTAGTATAAATACTGAACTGAGAACTGATGACATCAGGAATATATATTACTTTGTAGTTTCTGTGCTCGTATAGAGACCGTTTTTCTTCAATGTTCGACTCAAACGCATCAATTGTAGTCGAAGCGATCTCTCTTGAAGGTTTTGGGTGGCTTGAGTAGCTCATAATAAGCTAAACCCAGCTGATCCCACCAAATAAAGTGCGGAAGATTCAAACTATTAATATTCGGCTTTGCCGTCGATGTTGATACATAATGGTGCTTACCACACGATCTTCTACGTAGGTGCTATCGTAGTGCCTCCTCTTTTCATCGCTGTTCACGATACGATGCCAAAATCCTTTTCTTTTCAGCTGTTGAAGCAACTATTTACACGTGTTCAACATTTCTCGGCATCAACTCATACGGCACCCAATATCCTTGATTTTAAATAATTTTGAATGCTTTCAAACGTTTTAGAACTGTTGTTTGATTAACTCCTAATAATTTCACAAGTTCAGCTTGTGCCTGATATGAGTCGACATTAAGTAATGTCTTTCAATTCTTCGTCTTCAAACTTTTTCGGTTAGCCAAAACGTTCTTTATCTTCAACATCAAAATCATTATTTTTCAAGCGTCTAAAGCAAACGCTGCATGTTGTTTCCGACAGAGTGTGATCATCGTAAGCCTGAAAAAGATTGCTGTGTGGTTCAGCTGAAGTTTTATTTTGAATAAAGTATTGCAGTAAGGCTCCCTGCAAATACACTTTCTTTGGCATGAAATATGTCTAACGCTATAAAAAACCAAATTGTGTACACTTCGGCGAAATGATGTTCACTAAATTTCAAGCTTGCTTATAGTACTTCCTTATAAATGTGTTGCCATCTGGAACTACACGCACGCAGTTATGGAAACATCAACAATGAGAACTTATTCAAAGTCTTAATATATATAAAGAGAATCTAATAAAATTACTGAAAAAACAGCTATAACTAGGAAAAAAACTACAATCTAAATATTACGACAACACAGCACTATATATATAACAATGGGATATTTAGACTCCGCTGAGTTTTCAAATCTAGTTGGCTTATTTGTGCTATACAATACAATATATATATATATATATATATATATATATATATTATATTATATTAAAAAAGGATTAATTCAAAGATGTTGAATGGCCATTTCGATATGAAGATCCCCACGGGGGACGACACATCACCTCAGCAACAGAAAAAACCTTTCAGAAACTGGAGAAAAATTAGTCTACTTTTCCTTTTTAAATAGATTGCAAAGAAATTAAAAAATAAATAATAAAATAAAATAAAAATAAAAATAAAGGGAAAGAAAAAGAAAAAGAAAACGAAAAAGAAAAAGAAAAAGATAGAATAAAATCAAATAAATAAGAAAAGAAAAAAAATTGACATCGTCTGGGTTCGCAAAAAAAAGGGAGAATGTAACTAAAAATTAACAGACAGCCGTGTTAAATCGACGTAAGTTTAAGCAACACGGAAAAAAGGTGGTAAGAGAGATAAAAGAAGGAAGGGAGGGAAAAAGAAAGATACTAAAGAAAAAAATTTTTTAAAATATTACAGACGCTGGACAAATTCAAAAACCTAATTTCTCCAAAACGTTGAAGTATTAGAAAAAGGCCTTTACTTAAAAAGGCATAATTATTAATAAAAGGGAATAAAAAGATATAGGATTTAAAATAAAATTATTTAAAAAAAAATTAGTTCATTTGAAATTAAACTAAATAAAGACAACACTAGGTAAAGAAAAAAAAATAATTACAATTATTATATACATACCTATAGAAGTACACACATACATACATATATATACACACACAATTCTACGAATAAGAATACATATATACATACACATACACACACATACATTCAATTTATTACACACTTATATACATATACATGCGCATACACACATATATATGTGTGTACACACCTATATACAAAAAATTCATATACACATAATATACATGTGTACACATACATGCACACATATACACACACACACACGCACACACACACACAGATATATATATATATATATATATATATATATATATATATATTCCATATGCACTCACACACATACATATTAATGAATATTATGAAAAGGAGCATTTAAATAGCTAAAAAATTTTTTCAAAATTACATATAGCCCACATACATAAATACATATATACATATATATACATATATATACAAATATGCACATCCACACACAAACATACACATATACATAAAAAAAAAAATTAAAATTAAAAAATTTTTTTAAAATATTAAAAAAATTATAGAAAAATTTAGAATTTAAAAATTAAAAATTAGAAGTTAAATTTTAAAATCCGCCCTATGGCGGCACTTGTTTATAAATTCCCCCCTAAAGTTCAAAAGTAAGTCCTGATGAGGATACTTCAAAATCAGAATCTTCTCCAATAAACACAGACGACACCTATCACGAAAACTTTTACGAGTACAAGCTGAGCCTATTAATTTCCAGCTGATTATAGGGTCCTGCCCTTCCTCCTTCATTTCCCAGAACCTACGTGATAGTGCCGTCTGGAATCTCTGTTTAGGGTTCGAAAACGAGTACCTGTGATTATAAAGCCTCGGTTTGAAAGAGCCCGCGGACATGCCAACATAGGTCCGGTAATTGTCCTTGTTATTAGATGGAGAAATGCGGGCTTCATAAATTACATGGGTGGATTTACGTTTGCCTTGCACCGGGCAGGCATCCACAGAATAACAATTGCATTTGTCGACAATTCCGGATTTAGCTTCCGTATTATTTAGGTTCATTAAAATTTGTTTATTGTGGGAATTAATTATATTATCTATATTTGAGGTGCAAGAATAACTAATTTTTAGGGTGAATCTATTAAAAATTTTATTTAAGGGATTGTTATTATTATTAAAATGTTTATCGATTAATCTGAGAAAATACTTACAAATATTTATATTAGTTAGCTTACAATAAGGAGGGTTAAACCAAATTATCTTCCTTTTTCTACATTTTTGGGTGTTTTTAGTTTTTGACGATTCTGGGTTTATAGCAGGCTTATCATACTTTAACTTATTAACAAAACCGCTTTTCTGAAGGGCCTTATCGTAAATTTCTTTGCTTGCGTTGAAAATTTTTATATTGGAAGATAATTGGTTAACCCTATTATTTACTATCTTGGGTATTTGTCTTATAATATTCTTGGGGTGGTTGGATAAACTATTTATATAGGTGGGAGAACTATTTTCTTTGAGAAAGGGTTGAGGTATGTATATAATGATTGTAATTAATTTTTTTTTCTTTACCTAGTGTTGTCTTTATTTAGTTTAATTTCAAATGACCTAATTTTTTTAAAAATAATTTTATTTTAAATCCTATATCTTTTTATTCCCTTTTATTAATAATTATGCCTTTTTAAGTAAAGGCCTTTTTCTAATACTACAACGTTTTGGAGAAATTAGGTTTTTGAATTTGTCCAGCGTCTGTAATATTTAAAAAAATTTTTTCTTTAGTTTCTTTCTTTTTCCCTCCCTTCCTTCTTTTATCTCTCTTACCACCTTTTTTCCGTGTTGCTTAAACTTACGTCGATTTAACACGGCTGTCTGTTAATTTTTAGTTACATTCTCCCTTTTTTTTGCGAACCCAGACGATGTCAATTTTTTTCTTTTCTTATTTATTTGATTTTATTCTATCTTTTTCTTTTTCTTTTTCGTTTTCTTTTTCTTTTTCTTTCCCTTTATTTTTATTTTTATTTTATTTTATTATTTATTTTTTAATTTCTTTGCAATCTATTTAAAAAGGAAAAGTAGACTAATTTTTCTCCAGTTTCTGAAAGGTTTTTTCTGTTGCTGAGGTGATGTGTCGTCCCCCGTGGGGATCTTCATATCGAAATGGCCATTCAACATCTTTGAATTAATCCTTTTTTAATATATATTTGCTCTGTAATATTTTATTACATGGAGCTCTCTTCCTGTATCATTTTTTAATATTAAAATAAATTTTTAATATTAATTAGGATCGGGTTTTTTGGAATTTACCTTCCTGCTTTTTTCCCTTGGATTGAAGTATCTGAATTAAAAATTTATATATATATATATATATATATATATATATACTTAATTTGTAAACGAGTTATTACGCGACTTAGATTTCTACCATGTGGTGTCTTCAGGCGATTTGCAATAACTGGTTTTAGCGTTTAAACGCTTACGTGACGGGGAATTTTTGGACGCACAGTTTAAAAAATTACAAATAATTATAACGTTTTCATTCATGGCTGTATGAACCTAATAGGTATTTTTTAGTATGGCTACACTTAGTCATAATTTCTGTTCTTTCATTCAATAGTTTATTTTTGCTTGTGAATAACATAATCGTTAATTTTTCTTTCTGGCACAGTCTACATTTTTTGCCACCGTTACGTGAGCGTTCTTAAAAAACGGTAAACGGCAAAATTAGTTATTGCAAATCATCTGAAAACACCATATATTAGAAACCTAGGTCGCGTTTACAAATGAAGAATATTCAAAGGTCCTGCAGTATAATTGAATTGAAAACTTTTTAATACAAATATGCTCTGGTCTAATTTTATAATGAACAAAACCTAAGTAATTAAACAATATATATATATAACAATGGGAGCTTTAGACTGTGCCAAATTTTCAAATGTAGTTGTATTTGTACTATGCAATCTTACAGCCCATCAGGATATAAATACTGAAGATATTGTATTATACAGGGATGATGGTCTTATGGTAGTGAGGAATTCCATAAAATAGGGAATTTAAAAACCTTAAAGTGACTTTAATACAAATATAAAAAGATAGATTTTCTCGATGTGATTTTAAATTTAGAAAATTATATATATCAACCATATAAAAAAACAAATAACAATTCTTTATATAGCCACCCAAAATCTAACCATCCTCCATTCATTATGAAACATGTAACCTCATCTATAGAATATAGAATTATTAGAAATTCAGCAAATAAAGAAGTATTTAATAAGCATAGTAATTCTTATTATACTGCCTTAAAAATAGTGGATATAAAAGCCAAGAATATTAAATATAAAAAAAAGATCTTTCCCCGAAGAAAAATGAAGAATAGAAATATTATTTAGTATACACCCTCTTTCAACTAAATTGTTAGCAGTAAATTAGGAAAACATCCTCGCTTTGATAAAGAAACACTTACCGAATAATAATTCATTAAGTAAGATTTTTCAATAAAAATACTTTAAAATTAAGTTATAGTTGTACGAATAATCTGAAAAAAATTATAAAAAAACTATAAAAAATCATAATAATAATATTTTAAATATAAATTTTGACTTAATTGAAAAAATATTATGCAATAACTGATATTAACAATTTGGACAATAACAGATATAATTGTAAAAACCCTAAAAAGTGTTCGTTGGTAAACAGGTGCCTTACTGTATCAATTGTATATCAATGTACTATTTCTTCTATAGAAAACCCTAGTAATGTAAAGATTTCTGTGGGTAGCAGTAAGAACTCTCTGAAAAAACGATTTTGTCATCACACGTTTTCATTTAATATCGAATATTATTGGTATCTAAAAGAAACAAATAAAACTCCCACATTAAAATTTAAAATTTTAAAAAAGCTAGAATATGTAAGCCTTCAAGCCATCCATGTCTCTTGTGTCTATATGAAAAACTACATATTATTAAATTTCTTCAGAATTAACATCTATTAAATAAACGTAATGAAATAAATGTCATATGTAAACATTGCAAAATGTTCACCTTAGAATATGATTAAAAAATTCTACATATAAAAACAATTATTAACTTACATATATCTAATTATTTGTTTTATATTATGAAAGAATAATTAAATAGATATTAAAATAATTAAATAGATATTTAAATTTTTAATAATTAAACAGATATTAAAAATTTGTATTATGATATTTACAATTGTATTAGAATATAATAACACTTATTGTTTCTCAATTTGTGAACATCTTATAGATAATCGAAAGTGGGCTATGGAATTTATTGTTTTAGCCAATTAACATTCACTTTTCCATCTAAAATTGCTGGAGTCGGTTTACATCAGGTCATGCAAACAATTGCTGTGTAATCAGCGGAACTGCTGCTAGGCCTTGCTATGATAAGTTTTTACCGGTCTGTTCCCGTTTCCCATCATTTAATAATTAATTTGTCACGCTTATTATATTTTACTGTAATTTCTCCCAATTAAAAAAGTATTATGAGCGGAAGCGAAACCGGTTGTTATTTTTTTTATCCATCATTATGCCCTGTAATATTAAAATTATTACCTTCAAATCAATACCCATGCTCTGTACCACAAAAAATCTGTTCACACACACACACAAACACACACACACACACACACACACACACACACACACACACACACACACACACACACACACACACACACATATATATATATATATAATTGGCTGTATTGGGATAGAAACTTTTTATTTATACAGGCATGTTTTTAAACCAATAAATAAGTTTTTTAAAATTTTTATTATTTAATTTTCTATGCTTTAATTAATTTTTTTAATTACTTGGAGAATTTAGAAATAAATAATGTAATGTATTCTCTGCGCTTCTGACTTTCATAATCCATTATCAAAAATTATTTTTAACCTTGTTAAGTTTATGGCTATGTGTATTCCTTGTGTTTCCTTTGTTGATTTTCAAGCATCGCCTCTTCATACGTCAGTTTGTGGTGTTGTCTTTTATTTTTAACAATTTAAAATGCGATACTCGAACATTTCTGCTGACACTGGCGCCACGTTTAATTACTTTTTACATATTGTTACGTCATTGTCAATAAGTACGTGTATACGAGTGGGTGTCGATTGTCTGATTGACCAAATATCAGAATTTAATTTTAGAATCATTTCTTGGTTAGAATGATAACTTGTTAGCAACCCTGCAGAGGCTCAGCAATACCAAGGACATATTGAAGATCAACATTGTGAACCTGAAGGCTAACAAGAACGAGGGTGATCAGAAACGATTCTGAGTTCTCATCAGTGCGTTATTGAATAACTCTTTTTCTTTTTTCTCAGTTGAAAATATGTACAATTTTTGATATACTGACTTTCCTATTGAATATCATTTCTTTATTATTCAGTGGCAATTTGTTAGAGCCATCTCTCTTTCTCTCTTTCTCTCTCGCACTCTTGCTTGCTCTTTCTCTTTTTCTCTTGAAGTAAAGACTGAGATCAAATACCATGTGGTGACAGTTTGTTTAAGCTTAAACTCAACCGTTCGGCTTATTAAGTAAAATACATCACTATTTTCTTCGTCATTGTCATAAATGAACAACATAATATTTTCTTTTGCCATATTTTAACGTTTTTTCTGAATTTTTCTTAATGTTTTGTTTTTTTAAACCTATTTGGAGATCACACATTAAATAAACAAGTTGGTGCAATTGCTTTTCGGTGTTTTCTTTGGATATTGTCAGTATCATTCAAAGAAAATTTGAAATAAATTATACACAACATTCTTTTTCAGTCACTAGTTTATTTTTCTTTAGAATAAAAAAAAGAATTTAAACAAAACATTACATGTCTTTTTCACATTCGTTTTTATAATAAATAAATACATGCCAATTTAAGCAAAATGTTCAAATATATGCAATGAATGTGTCTAGTTTTGCCTGATTTTGTCATCCCCAGGGAACCATTTTGCAATTTCGCTTTTTATAACTGGAGGTGAAGCATTTGTCTTCAATTTAAAGGCTATATGCAATTCCATATAATCCTTATGAAGATTGAAAGTGATTTAAAAGAAGCGTACAACTTTGAAAATATTATCCACCAAATCTATTTCTGTTTCTTCAATGACATTTTAAATATTGAAAAAATTTTAAATCAAAAACACGCTGAACAATATTGCAAATCAAACGAAATTCAATTTAATACAAAGCAGAAGTTAATGCAAGGGTCGATTCGAAATGAGCCAAGATGTTTTTCATTTTGCGGCATAAATCATCTGCTAAATCTCCAAATTGTGCTATGCTTCTGTGGCTTTTTTGAAAAAATTTTGAAGATTGCAGTAACGTTAGCAAATGTCACTATAAAAAAAAAACAAAGAATTATTATATTTGTCAGAACACATCTAAAATAGCAATACTTTCAAAAGTGTCAGCGATATAGGTTTTTATTGTAGATTTTCAATAGGATACAATGACAGGATTTGATGCTATAATTTTGAATCGTACTCATTCCCGAGAATATTCTTTGTCTTAACCGATATCCAAGTGCACGAGAAAAGACACATATTTGATATATAAAGATTACAGATTAAGAAAAAAATTCAAATCAAGCTCTTTTTTCTTATTTTTATCATTGTTGATTTATGATTATTTTTAGGATTTTGTTTTTTTTTAAATAAATATCAACCCTTTAATATTTACTTTAAAAGAATCAAAAATGTCAATTATGCTAAACATTGGTTAGAACCACCATCCATTGTTTTTAAGGATTTTCGAGATTCAAAATCTTCACTTTGGTTAGCCAAATAGAAGCAAGAAAACTATGTTAAACCACCGTTTAAATAATTAGAGCATAGTGGTTTATTCTGAAAAAAAAACCTTTCAAAATTCTGATATATTAACTGGCGTGGTTGATCAATACGCACTATCTTGGCTACGAGTTAACTGTGAGATAATTTCAAAGCTTAGTTTAGTCTGCCACAGCACCATATTAGCAGCGCGCTAAGGGAGAATGGAAACCATTCAATCCTCATCAGCGTTCTTTAGCAGATACCAATTGCCAGTTTTCTATTTAAACGCCATTAAAGCATTGTCAAAAACGCCAGGATATTTTAAGACGAGATCAAACACAAATTTTACAAAGTGTAGGTAGTCGAAAAATGCACAGCTCAACAAAAAGTGTGGTGAGATAGAAAAAACGAATATTCTAGATACAGCAGGTGTGCATAAAGGAATAAAAAACATAAAACAAAATATTTACCCATCAACAGTACACATAAAGTTTAAAGAGGCAACGCTCATAATTGAGAAAGAAAGATAATACATGGATAATACATGGAATCAATACATTGAAGAATTATTCCATGACAAAATAGAGAAAGCAATAATGTATAAAACATTGAAGATCATGAGATACACTAGAAGAGATGAGTATAACCATGTGATATTGTAATATAAATACCATCAAATTAGACGATTTCAGGACCAGCAAGATTAAGGAAATAATAAATGAAATATACGAGTGTCAACATACCGGAGAATCATAGGAAATTCATCTTTGTAGAATTCTAACTTAGAGGCCTGGTGCGAATGAACTGTAAGCCATCGGAAAATCAGCTTAATGATTGCCATAACTAAACATCTGGATTCTGCTGAGTAGAGCGTGTAGCATAATTAGTTCAGAAATAGGACCAGAGCAGTGTGGTTTTGTTAAAGACACTAGAACAGGAAATATAATATTTATGATTACAATATTAAGAGAGCCAGCAATACGAATTGAGAAGAATGTTATATAGACTAAATATAGCATATATATAAAAAAAAATGAAGTCCTAGACACTACATTTAAGTAAAAAGGAATGAAAGGAGTAACCAACAATTCAAAGATATTGAGCAAGTAGAATAACCCAAGATGTTGGCCACGAATTCAAGTAATTACATAATTTTAACTATTCTGTTAAAATAAGCAACAGAAAGAGTGACAAAAATGGCAACCAGTCTACCACAGAAAGTAATGGCAACTTACTGTGGGGAAATATTTTGCCAAGCGTGTATCACGTATGGCACTTAAAAGAATACTGAACTATTATTTAATATAATTACCTCTAAATGGCAGTAAATTGTGGACAGAATTCTCACAAATTATTTGAGGTAAATGAGATGTGGTTCTACAGAAGAACGTTGAGAATACAATAGACAAAATCTGTGATCAACGGGGAATTTGGAGGTGGATATAAAGAACATAGAATTAGAAAGAAACTGTTCAAATACTTACGACGAATAATGTGGAAAGAGGACGAGATTAATTGAACGCTAAAAGGCAAAAGGAGCCGAACAATGCTACGAGCAATCTATCTAATGAGCTTGTCGATGGTAGAGATAAAAATTGCTAAGAGCTTTGAAGGATAGGAAATTGTGGATAGCGATGATGGCTTACGTTCTAAAAAAAACTGGATATGAAAGAAGAAAATAGATATTAGGCTGAATCGAATTGAGAACAAAAACTTGAATAAACTTATAGTCAATTTTAAATTATTTGTAAAGTGTAAAGATTTCATTTGCTTCTGCTGCTAAAAAAGTTGGTTCTTAGTCGCGTTCGAGACAATCTCTTTTGTCAGGAGGCATCTTATACATTTCTACGTCTACCATTCATCATGCACTGAATATTGCCGTCAAATCTAACTTGGTACTTCTGCTATGTAACCAGAGATTCTTAATAAAAATAATAAAAAATATCTGCGCTGTTGTTCACTTTGTCCTGACATCTCAACTTCAAACATTTTCCCCCTGCTTTTTTATACAGAGCGCGATGGTTAAATTGTCACTATTTTATATTTTTAATTTCGCACATACGCGTTGGTTATTTTTTATTTTGTCGACTGCACAGTATAGGAGGGTCAGTTGGACACCGTCTGTGAGAACAGGGCATCATAACGCAATTCAATCCGCCAGAAATTTGGAAACGACATGCTGAGATTGCTTTTTTATACAGGGCGCGATGGTTAAATTGTCACTATTTTATATTTTTCATTTCGCACATGCGCGTTGGTTATTTTTTATTTTGTCGACTGCACAGTGTAGGAGGGTGTGTTGGACACCGTCTGTGAGAAACAGGGCATCATAACGCAATTCAATCCGCCAGAAATTTGGAAACGACATGCTGAGATTGCTTGTCATTCGTACCAAAAGCTCCAATACGAACATTTCAGAGTTTTGGGGTATTTATATGAGGACAGTGCAGAGGATTCGGAAAAAGTTGGATGAGTCTAATGGTGATTACGAAGATACGGTAGCTCGGAAAACTCACTCTGAACATTCTGATAAGAAAAATCTCCTGAATTAGTTTGTGACGATTGCAGACTTAACACGGAGGCCAACATCAAGTGATTTGAAGAAGCAGTGCTGCCCTGGGTCAAGAGAGTGGCTACTGGAAGATCCTAATAGAACGCTGCACTATGCTAAAAAAGCAGAAAAACCCAGTCATGGCTGTTAAACAATTTCTGCAACCACATCAACTCTTACAACTGACTACTTAACTCTCTAAACTGCAATCTTCTTGGTTATTGTGTGTAGAGTACAGATGAGTGGGAGACAGAAAAAATTCATAACACCAAAGATGAACTGAATACAAGAATTATGAGAGCATTCACCAACTTAAACAAGGAGACCGTCCAGAAGAGTTGCAGGAGATTCCGAAATCATATTGAGGTCTTGGTTGAAGCAAATAGCAATTTTATTGAATAAATTTATTCTTTCGTGTTTCAAGATACGCTTGTGTAATGTTGGTAAATATATGTTAAAATGAGATGTCAGTGTTATTTTCATTTTTGTGTAATTTAGACGACAATTTATTCATTGCATCCTGTATAAATATTTTCATAGTAATTGTTCTGATGAGTTTCTCTCTATGTTACGAAAACTTTATGAATTTGAACACTGTACTGGATTTGTAGCAAGGTTTTATCATTTTACAGTTGAAATGGCTACATGCAACCGTAAGTTCTATGCTAAAGGTTTCCTGTCTCGTTTTTATCGCTTATGAAACTTTCTTCTGACTTCTTTCTTTCCATTCAACTTTGATCTTCAAAAATTCTAATAAGATGTCAATTGTTACTTTTTTTTATTTAGTTATTTATTTCTTCTCTTTCTTTAATAATGTCTTCTTTTTCTCATATTTTTAAAACTCGGTAACCCCTTGCGTCTTAGGTGCTTTATTGCCATTATTTCCTAATGATATCAATGAAAACGGTAATTGGAAGGTAGCGCTGTAAAGATCTATAAGACTTACTAATTTGCGTGTGATTTATTTGTGTTCTATTAAATGGATTCAATTCGCTAGTAAATTACTTTGCAAGACTAGTTTACTCACTCTTCTATCACATGGCAATAAAATTGACTGACGCATATTTGCTTCTTGCACTCACTCCTCTTTTAATCTGGTTCATCTCATCCGGATTTTTAGGCAATCTACCATTTAATTCGTAGCCATGTTTCGAACAATATTTTAAGCTTGAAAGTAAAGCCTGATCCGGTGTCGTATTCCAAAACCAATTAATGTTTGCTATACATCTGAAATCTAAAGAATAGTTTTGCGATGAGATATTATGCAAAGAATTATGTCGGAGATATGTATTGTATGTAATGGATCTAATGAACAATGGACATAGTTTTAAGGTGTACAGTGGTTACTACCTACTCTTAACTTAACGAATAAATTCCATTGTATAAGAAAATGAATGCTTGTATCTAAATATAATAACGATTCCCTGAGAAAATATCCAACTTTTTAGAAATATCTTTTAAAAGTAGGGAACTTATTCTAAAGGCGTTCATTTTATGTTGCTTTTTATCTTTTGTTCACACTCCCGCTAGCCATTTTTACTATTTACGAAATCATTTCAAGTAAAAATTACTTAAATACGTAAATTGGAATTATTTTCTAAACAGAAAATGCAAAAAACGTTTATATTTGTGTTGTCAGAATTCAGTCAGTCAGTCAGTTAAGTGCCATCCATGACACACGCTTCAGCGATCATGTCTCGAAAGAGACATGACTGACTTGGCAGAAGATTATCCTGCAGTAGGTTGCCATTGCTTTCTGCTGTAGTCTGGTTGCCGACCAAGGCTATAGAACCCAATCTGTCCTGTTATTTGACTCATAGCTAGAGGGGGAAGAGATGTATTATATTATTAAGTAGTAATTAGTGGGGGACCTGTTTATTACTTCATAACAATATAAAACTGATCTCCCACTTTATGCCCAGTAGAAGCCCTAATCATGTTTTCAACTATTATATTCAGTCAAGTCAGTTAAGTGCCATACGTGATACACGCTCTGGGCGATCATGTCCCGAAAGAGACATGACTGACTGGGCAGAAGATTATCCCGCAGTCGGTTGCCATTTCTTTCTGCGAAAATACTGGTTGCCAACCAAGGTTATAGAACCCAATCTGTCCTATTATTTAACCCATAACTGAAGGGAAAAAACGAATTAATACCTTTCGCAAGGGTATTTGTGCGTAAGTGAATGCAAGGAATTCGAAATCGGCTCTCCGATTTGTCGTTCCGAGT
Organism: Ascarosepion bandense; assembly: GCA_037127315.1. Lineage (NCBI taxonomy): Eukaryota > Metazoa > Mollusca > Cephalopoda > Sepiida > Sepiidae > Ascarosepion > Ascarosepion bandense. The sequence continues at coordinate 119,543 of JBBBDQ010001696.1, forward strand.
CGATATCTACTGCACCACAACGCACATCCCTGTTGTCAGAATTACACAGATTAAAAGGCAGAGAAATTGTACCCAGTAGAAAAAATTTGTTTGGATTAATGAATCACACTATTTAAGAAGCTAGTGAGGGCCGCATTATAATTTATTGTATCAATTTTCTCTCCTAAACTTTCAAAGATATCAAAGCTTGTTTATTCATAATTTTTTTAAAAATTCCAATCAATTTAGTTATGGGAAGATCTTAACATTTGTTGCTAATTTTGTAGCATGTGGAAGAAAAAACAACAACAACAAAAAAAAACAAAACAAAACAAACAACTGAAATGAAAATAAAGTTGACCGGTAGTTGCTGACCAAAATAGACACAATAATAATCACGGCGTTCAGATCTAAAACAATAGCATGCATTGTAACAAAAATGAAATCGAAAGATTCGTTGCCGCAATAGCGTGACAAAGATTATTCGCAAACCGTGTGTATAGATCAGTTATTAGAAGCTCGAGAACAGTCAACAGACAAACAGAATAGTGAGTCGGCTCTCGTGCCGACAGAAGAGAGTAAGGAGTAGTTACAAATTGAGTCTCATCAGTCACCTCTAGGAAATTGTTCAGACGATCACAACTTTACCTGTAATAACCAGCAGTCCATTATACAAAATTTACGGTACATTCTTTTTACCTGGAGTAAATTTTGTAACACGAAACTACCACCAAATATGAAATCTATTTGTAAAATTTAACCTCAAGTTATATTCGGAAATGTCTAACCGATGGAAAAATTGCGAGCCGTAAGTAAAATTAATTTTTAAAAATTAGGCGTAAGGTTTTGAAACAAAAGAGAAAAACAACTCACGTAAGCTACTTAAAATATTTAACGACAAATAAAACGTGAAAGTGTCTTAAGAATTTCATAGAACGTTTGTAGATTTCTCGATTGGCATGGCTAATCAAAATTTGTCTTTATGGTGAACTCAATGAGCTTATTTATTCATTAGAAAGACAGCATTTCGATTGACTCACCCACTATCATTAGTCATGGAAACAGGGATTAGAAAATATCTGCAGTTATTAATATATGAGTGGAAAATGAGTATTTTACTTAAACTATCAGTTATCATCAAAATTACATTTCACAAAAGGTAGTTGGAAAAGAGTCTTAGAGATTTGGAGCCAATAATAACGTTACAATTTCGATACCAATTATGCTGAACTAGACGTATATTTCATGGCTTTTCAGTTTAGAATTATGCAACTTTTACCAAAATTACATTCTTGAAGTTCTTTTTTAAAACAAAGAATAACTTACCCAATTTGATAAAAAAATAAGTGAATTATCTGAATGAAACGCTAAAAAATGGATTATTTTATAAATTCGTTATTGATCATTACATTTTTTAACAAAGCGTCGTAAAAAGATAAAATACTTTTACAAAATGTCTTTATAAGTCTTTAGAAGAAAAAGATGATGATGATGAGTATTTTTGGCAATTGCACACCGATAAAAAATCTGTTTAAAAGCCTTTACGACGTTTATGAATAATTTTGTTTAAACATTTGTAGAAGCATAATTGTTAAAGAGAGCGGGTACACACGCACACACATGGGTAACTTCAAAAATTATGGCACATGTCAGTTAGTCAGTTAAGTGCCATACGTGATACACGCTTTGGGCGATCATGTCTCGAAAGAGACATCACTGACTAAGCAGATCATTATCCCGCAGTAGGTTGTCATTGCTTTCTGCGGTAGGCTGGTTGCCAGCCAAGCCTATAGAACCCAATCTGGTCTATTATTTAACCCATAACTGGAGGTAAGAGACGGATTAATACCTTTCCCAGGGATATTTGTGCATAACTGAATGCAAGGAATTCAACTGGAATTCGAAATAGTTACCAATATAAGAAATGCTGAGCACCTAAAATGAAGAGGTAATAGGGGGGGTGTACAAAATAATGTTTTGTTGATGAAAACTTGCTCTATCTGTTTTATTCAGCGCTTTGTATCTATTATAGTTGCCATTAAAAGAAATAGAAGACATTACTTTCGGAGCGATTATTGTTAATGTGTGTCTGAACTTGCGGGTTTGTCAATGGGTGCGTGTATAAGTATGTACGCGCGTTGGAAAGTTTACTTCGTCTTTCTATTAAACTCCAGGGTCGGGCTGCTGAATACAATATCAATCAAATAAGTGACAAATTTAATTTGTATTAATCCTGTATAGATGTGTGTATTGGGGGTGAGTGCGCGCTATGGCGGTTAAGTGAATATTTATATATATATATATATATATATATATATATATATATATATATATATATATATATATTATGGAATGATACTATCAATGTAACAAACTGGTTTTGTAATATGAAACAACTGCTCTTTTATCCAATTCAATATTGAGGAATACTACCCATCAATATCCAGGAAACTATTTGTTACTGCATTAGAATTCGCCACGGTTTATTCAGGTTTATCGGAGAAGGAAAGAAACATAATAATGAATGCAAAAAATCTGTTCTCATTCATAATAAAGAACAGTGGACAAAAATAGTAAAATAACTTTGATATAACAATGAAATCTTTAGACTCCTGCCGAATCTTCAAATCTGGTTGGCTTATTTCTGCTATAAGATCTTACAGCTCATAACGATATAAATATTGAAGATATTGGATTATGAAGAGATGATGGCCTTATGATAGTTAGGAATTTCTACAAATTTCAAAAAGATAAAATTAGAAAGATAATATATAGGGAATTTAAAAACCTTAATTTAAAAGTGACTATTAATACAAATATAAAAAGTACATTTCCTCAATGTGACTTTAGATTTAGAAAAGTATATATACCAACCATATAAAAAACAAATGTAAATCCTTTACATATCCACCCAAAATCTAACCATCCTCCATCCGTTATTAAGTATGTAACCTCATTCATAAAATAAAGAATTTAGAATTAGTAGATATTCCGCGAATGAAGAAGTGTTTAATAAGCATAGTAATTTTTATAATACTGCCTTAAAACAGTAGATATAAAAGCCTAAATATTAAACATGTAAAAGAGATCTACCCCGAAGAAAAAATAGGAATAGAAATATTATTTGGTATAAAACCAAATGGTTAGCAGTAAATTAAGAAAAAAATCATTGCTTTGAGTAAGAAAATTTTTCCGAATTGCCTGATGACGAGGAAAATCTTAAAACAATAGTTTCCGTGTAGCAATGTAAACTATATTACTTTTAAATAAAAAAAACAAATTTAATTATATATATATATATATATATATATATATATATATATATATAAACTCATATAACTACAAGTTTGTGTGTGAACATTTTTCTCGATTAAATTGAGAAGAAAATGATAGAATACAAAGAAAATAAATACGACACACATATGTACGCACGCATATAAACACACACAGAGGCAAACACACACACACATATACATACATACATACATACATACATACATACATACATACATACATACATATATATATATATAAACAAAACGAATGAGATAAAAAGACAAGTGATATCAGTTTGCGTCAACGCATTGGTTTATCCATTATGCTCTAATCAAATTTGTCAGTGTTCCAAAAAATGCTGCTAATTGTATCTAAGAAGAAAAAGTAGACTTTGTTATTTATCATTCCTGCACATCTCAAGCGTTATTATGTGAATCTGTACATGATCAAGGAAAAACATAATGTATCTTTTCAGTGGCTTGGTTTCAAGATAAAAACAATAAAGATTTTCATATACGATTTCATTGAAAAGCGTTGACAAACCTCTCATGAAATAGTTGTTCTATTTTCAGAATATGTTTGACTTCAATTCTCGTAAAATATATAGAACTGCACCTAGGGGCTGTCACATAAAAAGTATCAGATATGTACCTGTCGACATATGTGTCCGCATCGTTGCCTCTTCGTGAATTGCATGTGAAACTAATAGAACGGATTATTTAATTGATGACTTTTCTTCGTTTCTATGAAACAGAACGTTGTAAAGTTATTTCCAGTTTCCATGATAGGAAACATAGCCTCCTTTTCATTTTTAAGATTGTTATTAGTTCTTCTATAAAGCAACCAGGAATCACAAACATGTCTGTAAATCTGCTGTTGAATATAACTTTTCGGACCCCGCAAATTACCGTCCTATCAGCATTCTTCCGATCTTTGGCAAAGTGTTCGAAGCCATTATCAACGCCTAGGTGGTTCAGCATCTCACAGCCCACATTCTCCTCTCGGACAAACAGTATGGTTTCCGCTTCACCAGGTCTACTGCTGATATGCTAACGACCATCACCGAGTATATATACCAGGCTCTTGACAAGAATGGCAAAGCCCGAACCGTTGCCTTGGATATCTTCAAAGCGCTCGACAGAGTCTGGTATGCTGGCCTTCTACGCAAACTGAGGAGCTATAGTATAACTGAACATTTGTTTGACCTAATCCAGCCTTGCATCTCTAACCGCACATTAAAGGTGGTATTAAACGGACACGCCCCCAAGAATTACCATACAAACGCGGGTGTCCCACAAGGCACTATCCTAGGTCCTACGCTCTTTCTGATCTACATTAATGATCTCTCCGATACCATAAGATACCAAGTAAGCATGTACGCCGATGACACCACAGTTTACTCTCGATTAAAAATCTGGTGTGGGCGACAAAGCAAACCTCGCTGCCGAGCTTGAAAAGGACCTCTAATCTGTGGTGGACTGGGGTAAGAAATGGCTCGTAAATTTTAATGCTTCCAAAACGAAACTGCTATCAATTAACCATCATAGACAATCACACCTACCTCCCATTAGCATGGAACAGGCCTGCCTCCCAGAGAGTAAAACAATACGCCTCCTTGGTCTCACACTCTCAGCCGACCTCAAGTGGAATGACTATATCGACTCCATTGCTAAATCCGCTGCTATGAAAGTCGGTTCTCTGTACAGGGCACGAAGTTTTTCCCGTCTAAATCTATCCTGCACGTATATAAGTCTACCATCCGCCCGTGTATTGAATACTGCTGCAACATTTGGTCGGGTTCCCGTGCTATTCCTCTCGGGGTTCTTGACAAAATACCACGGAGAATATGTAATGTGATCGATACCGACTTGGCAGACCGGCTGAAGTCACCCTCTCACTGGCGTGACGTGGTTTCCCTGTGCCTCTTCTATAAATACTTTCACGGCTTCTGCTTCGATGAACTCAGATCACTGGTGCCCCCTAGGTACGAATTTGCACGAGATACTAGATTAGCAACTACGTCCCACCCTTTTACAATGAAACCGATAAAATGTAACCACAATTTCTATTCCAACAGCTTCTTTTCTCGTACTTCCAACCCGTGGAATTCCCTTCCTCATACTTGCTTCCCCGACAGCTACAATTCCAAAGAGTTTAAATGTAAGGTCAATAGACACCTTCTAACACACTAACTCGCATCCATTCTCTCAAACACTCTTCCCATCTACTCAACCCTCATTCTCGGTATCCTTACCCGTCTATCACCCTCCTTCTGACATTTCCTATATCTAACCACTCTTTCTAATCACTTTCCCCTGTGTAACTCCCTGAACAATAGTAGCAGTGAAATGCCTTGCTTGGGGTGAAATGATTTTAAAAAAAGTTCTCGAATTCTGCTGATTGCACGTACGATGCGATGAGTCACCAACAAAACACAAAAGTCTAACTTAATTGAAGCGGGAAATATTTGGAACATAAGACTTGTATCACTTTATTTGTTTAGAAAAAAAAGTTATATTTTTCTAAAATATTTCTATTGAAACATTAAACACCTAAGCAATGTATAGACAAACCAAAATCCGAAAGCTTACAGGACATTTCTCTTTAAATCCTTTTAGTGTTTTCTATAAACTGTTTACAGGATTGATTTTTATAAAGAAAATTCATTGAAGTGTTTATATTATTCAAGAAGGAATCAACATTTCATTTTATGATTCTATTTAACTCAGAACATACCAATTTTCTGGGTGGTGAATTGAAACTGATTTTATAAGCTTACAGAATTAAATGTCTCCCCATTTTGTCGGGTTTAAAATATTTCGTAATCCGAAGATGTGAGGTGTGAACGGTTGACGGTGTAAGAGACCTGCTGGCAAGCTCTACAGATTTCTACCTCATCCGCAAGGAGACATGCGGTTAGACGTTCTCCTAATGGAAGACATCTTTTTGATTGACTATTTCAGGATGCCTTTTCTCGATTGATTTTCATCTAGCGTCCAAAGAGTACTTACTCGAATTCAATATCAGGATTTTTCTGATGAAGCTCGTAATACACAATGCTATTCCAATCTCATCAAATACGGAGTATCACCTTATTTGAATTCAGCTGTTGAGGTGTTTAACGTTGTCTCATTTGGTTTTCCGAACAGACTTTTGTTATTGAAAAGTTTTGAATGAATTCTAACTCAACAAACTTTTGACAAAATGAATACGTTAAGCGTAAAGAATAAGGTAACAAAATACAAATAAAAATAAACAAATAAATAAGTAAATAAATAAAAAAGAAATTAACCAATTAAGAACCACAGCTAAGTATATTTAATAATAATCTTTAAAAGAGAACGTATCTCTTCCTCTGTCTATTTCACACAAGAGTAAGTGCGGCAAAATTCGTTTTATTCGTTCAGAGAAAAACGAAGTTGTTTTTATCAATATTCTTTTTCTTTGACTTCAAGTTTCTGGTCGAATGAGGCGTCATACAATTGTCTCGTAGTAAATATATATATAGGAACTTTGCTTAATCAATAGCTAAATTCATTCGATATTTAGTTAAGATTATTATCAGACATGATTAATGTTTGTGTCTGCAGTGAAGATATTCGGAGAGCGAAGAAGTATATTTCAAGCAAACTGAAGCAGAGCTTTATTTACAAAGAAATTGTTGTATCATTTAAAGATTTCTTGCTCTTTTATCATTGCTGGACTAACGCTATCGACATTTTGAATGTACATGCGTCTAAAAGAATAACAAGAAAATATAATGCAATTATAGCTTTTAAATTCATATCAAACTAAAATAGTGAAACCAACTTACAAAAAAATCTGCTCACATACAGACTTACACATGCTGAGAAATATGTCTATACATATGTGTGAGTATATATATGTACCCAATGATAGAAAATATCAATATATACATAGTTGCAGGAATATATATTTACTCACTTGTGTATACACAAACTCACACACACACACACACTTACACGCATATGCACGCAAACACACATACCCAAACTATCATATAATCAATATATCACCCAAACAATTCAAGCCTACACATAAATGCAGAGAAAAAGAGGAATAGTCTTTAACCGACAATTACTTTCAAAACAATATAACAAGTCGCAGTAAATACAACAAATAAAGAAGAAAACTATACATAGGAGTAACTGATGGACCCTGTAAACAGAGAAAGTATCTTTTACTAATAATAAATACGCAAATAGCACAGCCCTTTCTAGACATATATGGGAAATTTAAAAGTACTCAACAAAGTACACTAAAACGACCAAGGAAAATAAAGAAAACAGGATCAGACTACACCAAAATTAGAAAACAGTAAATTTGTCTAGAGAATAGAATAGTTATAATCACTTTTTCAACTAAATTACTAAATAAACGATTATTGTTTATCCCAAAATTCATTCACAAAAATACATTTTTTAGGTTACTTACAATGTGAAAAATAGACGAATACTTTAAAACATCACCATAAAAAATACATATATATGCACTATAAACAACATAGTAAATACAACAAACATCCGACAAAATGGATACTTTAAACATAACGAATAAGATAACAAAATAAGAATAATAATAAACAAAGAAAGAAAGAAATGAATTTACAAACCAAGTAAATAAATAATAAAAAAATAAAAAATTAAGAATGCTTGCATAACCACAAATAAATATATTAAATACTTAATAATCAACAACAAATTATAAATTTATAGTAAATAATGAATTAAAGTTGACATACAATTCTATACAATAGCTACAAATTACTATATATATGCGTGTGTCTATAATTATGAGATGGGGTATTTTAACTCATTATTCTATTTACATCATATTCAGACTATTTTCCTCATTTTTATTGCTACATTCACGACGTTTCGGCCGTTGTAAACTTCAGCCTTCTTTGGATGATATACATTGAAATTTCGAACCGAACCCTTCTGTGACTGATTGTTCTTGTTCACCGAGCAATGCCTTTTCTGGATATCTCAGTTTTAGTTATTTTTCTTTAGTAACTCGATTCTACATATTCTATCTCACAATTATTTCTACACATTAGCTTTTTGCGTAATTTAAAATATAACCGTTGCTACTTATCAAATAACCGTTAGGACAATGCAATAATCTGGTAATAACTAACCTTGTTATTTATAATGATCTGTTGACAATCATATATAAAGCATTTAGCAAGCACACAGCCCATATGGCGTGAATTTTATACTGTCATGACTCGGTGTTAACCTCAATGTTCACTTTTGTATTTACACATGCTCTATCACTGATATTGAGCACTCATGAATGTAGCAGATTTTAAGACTATATTTTTACCATATACAGTTCTAACCTAAACTATTAGAATGGCAATGCCAATTCCTTTGATTTTGTTGTCTGTTGAAGACATTTACGAAAAAAGCTGAAATTCTGAGTTCTTGTCTCGTATTCATCTTTAGATCTTAAACCTAAATGTCTTTAGTGAGCAACAAAACCAAAGGAATTTTGGTCTTGCCGTTCCAATACTTTTAATACTGCATATATTAGGAACATGACTTTGTAAAATAATTCATTTCATGAATCATACTTCGATGAAATTTTGTTAAAAAATAATGAAGAAGGGTTTCATTCAGTTCCATTTATTAAATGCCACCGCCAACACGAAATTTCTCAAATTGTATATCAGTTTAGTAGTAGAACTGTGACTTTGTGGAGCCTTCTAGTATTTAGGAAATCTTATAGAATTTGTTTTCTTTATTTGTAATTTTGTATATAATGCTATGGCTATAAACTGTTAAATACATTAAAAATACAGAAGTCTCAAATTGCATCATTAGCAAATTGATAATTAAAGTGTTTGAAATATTTTTTTATCTTTATTGCGTATTTGGTAAAATCTAATTTTCGGTTTTGAGGTGACATTTTTGAAGACCTAAAACAAATTAATGCTCTTTTCATTACTTTTAAACAAAACTTCATCGAATTATGCGACAGGAATATAAGGTTAGCTATACGCTTGCACATGTCAACAGAGAAAGAAGGAGTAATCCCCATTATGAACAATATTGAACTATATAACTGAATAAAATTCCAATTGAACAAAAATACAAAGAACTACATGAGGTCACTTACAGACATTTCAAGATAGAATTGAATACCTTAATAAATACTTTAAGCCCATATAAAAAGGTCAAGGTAAATAAAAACACCCTAGACCAGGTTCCTTTTATATACTCACCAAAATATATATTTGATTAGTCGAAATGTTTTCACACGATCGAGCCATTTTTCAGGTGTTGGGACATTTACAGCTTATAAGTGGGGAGTCGTATATTGTTGCAAGTTAACGGAATTTGGCCTCGTTGTAGATATCCCACTATAAGTCATAAAGATTATAAATCAAGTAAAGCAAATTGAGTTGAAAAATAACATTTTATACATACACATATTAATTAAGGTTTTTACAATTAAAGTAATACTTGAAGTATAGGTCCAACTGACGTTAAAATGTTCATAGCAATAAAATGCTGAAAAGAAAATTAATGCTTAGGAATGTGGGAGCGTTGTAAGTAAGGAATGTCTTTGATGTATTCGCTCCTTAGGTCAGTAAGTAGTTTTGAGACAGCGAAAGATAAGATGAAAAGGAGTAAGGGAGGTGAACATAGTAAGCCACTTGACTTGGATCAAGGGAACTACTTATACTCGTCTCTCTCGAGCCTGGGTCTGTCTGTCTGCGTCTGCCTGGCGATGCTTTCTGTATCGGTTTTTTTATTTCGACTTTTTGGATAGCAGCAGATCATTTGGGAATTCATATCCGTATTTGATTCTGGGCTTCCCATTGGCCGATAAATAAAATTCGCGTAGGCTCGCGAACTGGAAATTTAATATTTAATTAATTTTTAGTTTTCAACCGGAACATCTGCGCGAAGCCGGCTGCGCACCGATTAATTTTGGTCATTTGCTTTTTTGTCGTGAGAGTGCAAACATCCAGTCCATCGCTTTTTGGTCGGTCGGTATCACAATCTAATGTCAGGCTATTTAAATTCCATTTAGAATTCTCTACTCGTCAATATCTCTAGCTTGCTAAAGGAATCCACTCAAGCCTCTACATAATATTAATCTATTAAGGAATTACCAAATAGTTAACTACGCATTAGTATAGATAAAGCATCTTCATATTCTAACATTCCTCACTGGGAGAATATCTTTGCATGTAAAAAGTATTTTACACGCCAATGATTTTCAAGGTAGGTTTGTATATATTTGCAACGGATAGGAAAGGATAAAATAAATATTGCAGTTGGAAAATCAATTACTAATACAATCAAGATGAAAAACGCCGGAGACAAAAATCAGAAAAAGTGTGTGAAAGAAAAAGAGAAATGTTGATAGATTCCATATAACAATGACTAAATAGACGGGTCTGAGCTCTCTTGGTTTGTGCGAATTTAAAACATATCTAGATTAAGGACGGTAGGGAATAAAAGTAACATTGTGTTACACTGAGTCAATGAACTCCTACAACTTAGGAAAACGACAGGAAAACATCAATTTAGAAGCAAATAAACGCCAAACAAGAAAACGCCTAATCACGTCTTCTTATCTAAGATTAGAAATCTAAGATTAGATCTTAGATATCTAATCTTAGATAAGAAGACGTGAATTTCATTAGTTTCGCTTTTATCATGTTAATGATGTTCGTATAAAACAACTCAGTTGTATTCAACATTGATTTTTTAGTTACAAAAATGAAAAGAAGAAAAGAAAAAAGAAAAAATTGAAAGAAAAAGATTTCTCTTTTTAAATTTTATCAAGTAAAGCTTTTTATTTTTATTTTTTTCTTTGTCATTCCCTTTAGTGTTTGGAGGGTGTAACCCTGTAGTCATCCAGGTAGACTAAATAAGTAAATTATTTAAGTATGGTTTGGTGGTGTATCGTGTGTTTATTCATGCAGACTGAATTAGTAGTATTGTTTTTTTTTGCGAGTGGAATCATGTGTATCATTTTTTGCGGGGGGGGGGGGAATCAAGTACTTATTCATGCAAACTATGCAGTGGAAATTTTTGAATCATGTGGCCATCCATACAGAATAATTACGTGCTATTTTAGGGGTCTGAATCATTTAGTAATCCATGCAGACTAAAAGAGTGGTATTTTTTAGGACTGCGGTGAATCACGTGGTCATTCATGCTGTGAGGGTGAACCCCATGTGATCATTCTCGAAGACTAAATAAGTGATATATGGCGGGGTGTATCACGTGGTCATCCATACAGCCTAAATAACTGACATTTTTTGTAGGAGTGAGACAAAATTAGTGTATTGTTTGTTTGAAGGAAATAATGTTGTCATATATGCAGACAAAATAAGTAATATTTTATGGGGTGTGAATCATACCACTTAGCTCATTTGCATAGATGGCAACATGATTGATCCCCCCCAGCACCCAATTTAATTAATTAAATTAAGTTGTATTTTTTGCAGTGTGAATCATGTGGTCATCCATGCAGACTAAATAAATGTTATTTTTTGGGAGAGAGTTGAATAATCTGGTCATCTATACAGATTAAATAAGTAGTTTATGTCACCCATACAGAAAAATATTTTGTATACAAAATAATATAGTAATAATGCTGCATCTGTAAAATATTCATGACTAGTGATTGTGACGAATTTGTTTCTTGCTAGAAAAATATGTATTTTTTTACCTCTCAGTGAATATACTGAACTTGCCGCTAAGACCGCCACGTGATATTGCACACTTGACAGCAACCAGAGTAGGCATGACGGACTTTAATGGGCTGAAATATTTGCATCTTCTTTCTTGTGGAGCAGAAATATCAATGTTGTTCTACATGCATTTTGCACTGAATTTTTATCTTCAGAAAGTTTTCTTTCTTCTTTTTCTGAAAGTGATATCTTACATCTCCATCAAGAAATGAACGACAATCTCTAGCAACAAATATAGACTTTGAAAATCACAATAATTGATACTTGAAAGGCCTCAGAGAGTAAAAGAAATTATTCATTCACAGCAAAACAAAAGATTTTGTCATTTAAATGTAAATCATCTTCACAACCAACAATGTAAAATTGCAAAATTGATATAATGCAAAATTGATATATAACCATACGGTTATATATCAATTTTATATTGCGACATGGAAATTTCTATGTTTCGAGATAGGTTCTCATCATCAGGCAATGTTGATGTTGGTTGTGCAGATGATTTACATTTAAATGACAAAATCTTTTGTTTCGCTGTGAATGTATGTGGGTGTTATTTTTTATTTTATTTTTTGTGGCTAATCAGAATGTAGATTCACTTTGGGGTTTGACCCCGAAGAATACATGCTAACCAACTTTTTTCCTCTTCCTTTTTCCTCAATCCTATTCTTCCCTTGTTTGTTTCCCTTCCTTAATGTTTATCTCCCATTAATCTGATCTTATCATTTTCCCTTCATTACCTGCAGTTTTATTACATTTGATGTGATATTCTTTTTTGAGTACCAATCCTCTATTCTTTCCCTACTTATCCTTTTTAGTCTATTTCTTAAAGAAAAGTTTTTTTTAAAAAAAAATTAAACTGTAATTTCTTTTTTGTTCCATCTATCTATTTGTTGTAGTTTTTTTCCATTATACAAAGGGGGGATTTATTTTAAAAAAATGTATTCTATTTTCGGCTTTATTTTTACCTAGTTCATCAGTGATTATTTTTCTTATGTACTTGTTGGTTATATGCATGTTATTTCATTAAGGTTTTATCCATTTTCTAATGTGAATAATTTACAATGTCTGCATATGACATTAATCTCGTTGCGTTTATTTAATAAATTTTTATTTTTAAGGGATCTAATAATAAATAGTTTTTCGTATAAGTATAATGAATGCCAGAGTACTCAAAATAAAAAAAACCTTCAGTCCTCTTCACTTGGAATAATTATATATATATATATATATATATATATATATATATATATATATATATATAGTATGAGTAAAAGCTTGTCATTTAATTTATTCATATTATCTTCAGCAAACCAGCACTAGTTTCGTAGGCAGATTTTTCAGTGGGTTCGCATATTTCCTGTTGTAGCAAGTGTTGTCTGTCAGTAATTTTTCTTGTTTTTTTACCTTTTTTCTTTTTTTCTTTTTTCTTTGTTTCTTTTATCTTGATTATTCTTTCTTGCCTCCGGAATGTTGTTATGGGTTGACTGATTGCTAGAAGTGTCAACGTTTCTTATATTTGAATGTTGGATAATTCTACATACACTCATACACACATGTATACCTGCTCAAATATCCATGCATACACATATGTGTATATACGCATACATTGACGTACCAATACACGTATACGCACACACACATACATGTTTTGTGTTAATTATAAATGTTTGTTTTGTTTGTTTGTTTTTTCGTTTATTAATTCAAAGTTTTGTATATTTAATTTATTTATTCCTGTGTTCGTTTTTATTAATACACTAATTAAAATAAATATGTAAATATAAATATTTTCATGCAAATAGTCACCTGACCGCGATACACACATGGGAATGGTTTATGTCAAACTATCAGGGACAATCTTTTAGTATCTGCAGACATCTAGAAAAATCTGCTGGCTTGTTATTTTAGCGCGAAAACGCACAGAAATATTGGAAAAGGAAACGTTTAATGGATTGAAAGAAAAGCATATTTTTAACGTTTAGACTCATAACTGAGGAAGACAACAATTTTTGGTCGAGGGTTTCCGTCAGGAAAAATTAAAAGAGCTGAAAAAAAAACAACTGTGATCAGGCACATGATACAAAAGTCGAAATGTATGTTGGCACCTTCTTTCAAGAGAATTTAGATTTACGAAAAGAAAAAGAAAAAGTGTTTGACAAAGTGAACAAAATTTCGACAGCTTGTCTTCTTCAAGTTTTATTTGAATATATTTTTAAGTATAAAAACATGTAAATCCACAAAAAATACAAAAAGAAATGTACAAACCTTACTTGAGTTTTAATACAAGAATCGTCTGTCCTGGATATGAACGCCGATAAAACAAATAAAACAACGCGAACATGAAACGTGCGTAATATGATGGCGATCTTGTTTACCTTGAAACTTTCTCTTAGTTGATTAGTTACTAAGAGAAATCAATTAAACAGCTTAGTATGAAACTTATGAAACTCTCTTATCATTCTGTAATTTCCTTCTGACCAGGAAATTAGTAATTTGCACACGCAACTATCCTCATTCGTTTTAAGGGTCGAAAGATCGGTAGTTTCTGGATATTATTTCAGAATAGGCACTTTAAAAGGCTTTTCAGATTTACATAATTTTCAATAAAATATTCTGCAAGCTCCGTTGACGTGACATTGTTGCGTTTTACATCATACCCGTGTCTATTGAATCTTTTATTTAATTTCAAATCAAGTCATTTTTGTTACATTGAGCCATGAAAATCAGTACAATAGCCACTCCTTGTAGAAATTGTGATGTTTTCCTTTGAATTTATGATATAATAATAATAATAATAATAATAATAATAATAATAATAATATCATATATAGAAACAACAAAAGACTGGATGATATAATTAGTCAAGCAACATGAAAACAGAAAGAAAAAATATTCAATTATAAAAAAGGCAGTAAATACAAACAAGATTTACATTTAGTAGATTCTGTAGAAAAGCAAAACAGAAGCCAAGAACCAACTATTGCAGCAATAAATATGTGAAAATGAAAGCCAAGGATAAAGCTCTTGAACAGATGAAACAACGCTGGCAAGACAAACCTTTGCATGGTCAATATCCAGAACGTGCCAATAAATCCAATGTTGATGAAGTTAATACTCATTAATGGTTACGTGCATCTGGATTAAAGTCTGAGACTGAAGGCTTTATTCTTGCAGCGCAAGACCAAAGTCTTTTTACTAGGAACTTTCAGGCAAATATTATACATAATAATGTGGATTCAAAATGCAGGTTCTGTGATAAACACCAAGAAACAATAGACCATCTTGAAGGCTTTTACAATGCGTTTAGTAAAATAAAGGAAGATGAAGTTTTTGGGTGTTACCTATTTATTAAACATTAATATTTCGAGATCAAAATCTCATCTACAGAATGGCAGAGAAGCGTGTGTCTGTCACGAGTGAGTCTGTAACTTTCAAGGAATGGTCATTTCTGGCTGGTGCTGGTGATGCTGTCATTGATTGTACTCTCTCTCTCTCTCTCTGTGTGTGTGTGTGTGTGTAAATGTGTTGGAGCATGTGTGTGTGTGTGTGTGTGTATAAGTGTGTTGGAGCATGTATGTATGTATGTATGTATGTATGTATGTGTGTGTGTTTGTATTAGAGCTTGTATGCGCGTGTGTGTGTGTGTGTGTTTATGGTATATATAAGTGTGATTTATAGTCGGGACCTTTTTCTGGTCTGATGATATCAGTCTGGTTTAATATGTGGTTTATCTAAGTATGACCTGACCGTTAGTTTGTCTTTTGCCCGGGTTGAAGAGGATTTGTTTTATTACTGTTGTTTTATCTATTTGCTTTATCTGGTGGTGTGTGCGTGCCCGTGACTATGTCATATGCGCGTGTTTATGTGCGTGTAGTTCTTGCAATTTATTTTACTTTATTTTGTATGTGTGTGTGTGTATGTGTTCCGGTGTGTGGTGTGTTATAAGCACCTACACTACTTTGCGAGTGAAAAAATCAGCATAGCGTAATGAAAATGGCCACAAACTTAATGAAAACAAAGTTCTATCGTTGATAGTATTATTATGATGAAACACGAAATTATTTCTTTATTTTTTCTATTGAATTGTTGTTATTATTATTATTTCGTTTTTTACTAATTTCTTAAATCCTTTATAACAAACAGTATAGCGTAATGAAAACATATAGGATAGCGTAATGAAAAAGCCACAAACTTGATAAAAATTGATTATTTATTATTTTTTATCGAATTATGATTGTTATTCTTTGTTATTTTTAGTTTTCTCTTTTTTTTCTTCTTAATCCTTTCTAGCAAATAGCGTAGCGTAATGAAAAAGGCCACAAACTTAATGGAAATGAAGTTTAATCGCTAACACATTGATTTTATTATTAAGATGAAAGATTAAAGTATTTTTGTAATTGTTTTTTTTTTGTGAAGTCTTTTTTTAACTATTTTTCTCTTTTTTCTTTCTTTCTCTTCTCCTTCTTCTTTTCTTTCCTTTCCTTCCTAATCCTTTCTAGCCTGTTCGAAATTTTGGTTAAAATCTTGTTTTGTTTACGTCATCGACGTTAACTTTTTTCTTTTCTTTTTCGCCTCCTTTCTCTCTTTCTTTTTTTCTCTTCTCCCTTCTTTCTTTTTTTGTTTAGTGGAAATACTAAATTTAATCATTAAGCTTTTACATAAATCTAAAATGAAATCTTCAAGAATGCTTTTTCATTTTAAAAATTTGATTTTCAACGTAGGCATCAAATCTCTATGCCGAAATACTGGAGGTACCCAAATGCGCGCATGTGTTTATTGTACACACACACACACACACACACACACACACACACACACACACACACACATATATATATATATACACACGCACGAACTTATGAGGGTATGTGTTCCGGCATGAGGTGTGTTGGGGTATGGGGTAAGTGTGTTGGTTTATGGGTAAGTGTGCTGTGCGTGTCTACGCATGTTTATTGTACGTATGTTTATTTGTATGCGTTAAACTGTGATAGCGTGATTGTGTGTATGCACCTTATTGTTGTGGTCGGTGTGTGTCATGTGTGTGATAGCGTTGACTATTCTGTTATGTATTCTAGGTTGAGCTGTTGTCGATTGTTGATCTGTGGCTGTAGTTTAGCTATTATTAAGGACTCTTTTTGCGTAAGTTTCCTAGATTCCGCTCTCTAGCTTCAATATTGACGATTATGTTTTTGTCTGTATTTTTGCATTTTTTAATGGTTTATGGAAAGATGACGCTTGTGTGTGTAGGTGTTCTTTTATTCTAATGTGTAACTGTCTGGTGGTGCTGCCAACATAGAATTCCTGGCATTTGGCGCATTGCATGCGGTACACAACATATACCTGGTGGCATATAAGCTCTAACATAAATACACGATAATATTTCTTTAAAAAAGCAAAACAAAACAAATACGCCAGGAAAAAAATACGATAGAAAAAATAATTCGATTCAATTTCAACAATATTCTTTCTTAGAAAGACTTATTTATTTATTTATTAATTTATTTTATTTTTGTTTTTTACTTTTTATTAATTTATTGTTTTCCGATAACGCTATTTTCGACGACTTTAATTATTATTTTTGAATGTTAAATTTCACAGCACCAATAAACTTAAACGTATGTTAACTTTTTCTTTTCCATTAATTTCTTATATTTTAACAATGATTTTCCTTACAAGAACTCGTGATGGTAGCAACAACATTTTTTAACAAATTATTTGATTAAGAGTAAAAAGGAAAAAAGATGAAAAAAGGAGAAAAAATAAAAGAAAAAATACTATCCCTGTATTTCTCTCTCTCTCTCTCTCTCTCTCTCTCTCTTTTTTTTTTTTAAAGTAGTGATGTTTTGTTTGGTTGAGCGATTGTTTCTTCCAACTCTGTTTTGTAACAACGCATTTATCTTTGAATTTTAATCACGTCTCTGTCTACTGTCGCTTGGCAACACATTTAGGAGAAGGAAAACTCTGAACAACAACCCGCAACTCAGAGTGTTAATCATGCCGAGGAGTGAATCACTACTGCGTTATGAGGTCGCAAACGACCCCCTACAAGCTTCGGAACTCTGTTTGTAAAAGACCGTTATCCAACGTGCTGGGCATCTTTGGAGCCGTGCGTTACTCGTGGGAATAATATGAGAATTAAAAATAGAAATAAAAAGTCTACTATGGCCCTTCCAGTGGATAAACAGGGAAATTGTCCTTCAGGAGGAAACCTATTTGAGGTTGAAAAATCTGCCATAAGAACAAACTCCTACACAAAGAATGAAACTTCAGGTCCCCACAACCAGAATAATCCTAATAATGGCCTTGAAAATTCTCCAGCTAGACCCAGAACCGTACATTTAAAGAAAGAAAAAATAAAATGGTCTCGTGAGGAGTACAAAGTCGTTATGACTGCATTTCATCAGAACAGACATGGACCGGACTCATAGAAGGGGATGTTCAATATGCACTAAAAAAGAACACAACTGGAAATTTCCAGGAATTGATAAAATTCCTAACTTTTGGCTATACTATTTAAATACAGCACATAAAAACTAGCCAAATAACTTCACGAAATGGTGAACGATTCCACTAAAATTTGTGTATGGATGACCAAAGGAATTACCTTTCTTCTACCCAAAAATAACGACACAAATATCCCGAAAAACTACAGACCAATTACATATCTTCCCTCAACGTACAAACTATTGGCATCTATTTTAACAAAACAGACATAATAAAAATGGAACAAGACAATACATCGAAAGAATCTCTGGAAACCCCAGCTTAAGAGATATACAAAATTTGTCTTGTTAGGTACAGCTCATACACTAAGGAGAAATTTGTCTATGTAACGCTAGGAATGTTATGGGAGATAGAAAAAACATGAAATGGGGCTATAACAACACACCACGACCTGCCTTAGGTCTTTCCATAGACTTGGTAGGTAGTGCGACCATAGCAGAAATCCAGTTATGATGAAAAATGATGATAATAATAATAATAGTTAATTAAAGAAATATAATTCAAGTGCAGAATGGATCAAACGATATCAAGAAAGAAAAGAGGATAAACCTATACAAGAATGGAAAAATGTCAATGTGTCCAAATTTGGCTCTAGTTATAGTAGAAAATAAATTAACTATATTTTAGGGTATATACATAACACGACGATGGCAGATGGAGATTACTTCGTTGCGTTTGTTTCACAGGCTTAATTTAGGGAATTTAGTAATTTGAAATTTTTCCTATAAGAATAAAAAACATGGCTCATGTAAAGATTTACGAGTTCTACTTTTTTGTTTTTGTTTTTTTATATTTTCCATTTTACATTAGGAGTTTTATTGACATCTTTAAAATACCAAATAAATTATAGTTTATTTATCATTGGTTTTTAGTGAATAATTAAATTGCATTTGGTTCATGTTTCTACGAAAGTACACGACAGGGGAGATATTCTCTTTTCTCCTAGTGCTTGGATAGAGTTGAGTTGTGATAATGCTTAGTACCAACATTGTTGTTGTTTCAGTGGTTTATTTGTAAAAATATATTTTGGCAAGCAGGTTTTTTGTCGTAAAGTGCTTGATATCGAAATAGAGATAAAGCGTTAATAGATTAATGTAGAGAAGTTTGTCACTTAGAAGTTTGTCATGTCGACTTGGAAGATTCGTGATGGCACCGTTATGATGTCTTCACACGTCAGAGCTAAATTTTCCATTGCTGTTGTATCCCGGTTTTCCTTTTTTTATTCATATGGATCTTAATGTAATTTGATATTTTGATATGTGACTAGTCTACAGATGGTTAATTGTTTTTATTGCTTTTGTTGCTTTTGTTCCAAAACCCGATCCTAATTAATATTGAATATTAAATTTAAATATTAAAAAATGATACAGGAGGAGAGCTCCGTGTAATAAAAAATACAGAGCAAATATAATTAAATTAAATTTTTTCAAAGATGTTGAATGCACATTTCGACATGGAATCCCCGAAGGGGATAACACATCACCTCAGCAACAAATGCTATCCCGAAACTGGAGATAATTTGAAGTAAATTATGTCTATTTTCTCTTTTCAACTCATAGACAGAAGTGTAAAAAAATAAAAAATAAAAAAGGGGAAAAAATGGTATCGTCTGGGTTCACAAAAAGGGGAAGATGACAGTAAAGTAAACTGAACAGACGGCGTGTTGAATTGATATTAGGTTAAACAAAACGGAAAGGATGTGGGAGGTAAAAGAGATAAAGGAAGGGAGGGGAAAAAAGAAGAGAAAGAAAGAAAAAAAAATTCTTATTCCAGACGCTCGATACATTTAAATAAACCTAACTTCCTAAAAACGTTGAAGTATTAGAAAAAAGACTTTTTATTTAAAAAGGTATATTTAAGGGAAAAAATTAATATTATTTTAAAGGGAATAAAAAGATATGAGATTTAAAATTTACATTTTAAAATAGGTTATATAATTTAATCTAATTAAAAATACCGCTAGGTATAGATGAGCTAAAAAAATTCCCATAATACACACACACATATATATATATATAAATTATATACATATATATACATATATATGCACACATATACATATCCACACACACCCATACACATACGTACACATACATACATATCTACACGCACACACATACATATATATATATATATATATATATATATATATATATATATATATATATATATTGATGTGGAAAACTTTTTACTAATGTACCCGTCAGTGAAACTATTGATATAATTATAAGAAATGTCTACAGTAATCCTTCATTACCCCCACTCAAAATTAATCCCAACATCTTAAGAAAAATTCTACTAGCTTGTACTACTGGAGTACCTGTTTTTATTACTGTTTCACTAGTAATATGTAAATTTATTTTTAAAGTAAATAATTAAGTTTAAACAAATAAATTTAAATAGAATAATTAGGCTTTAAATCAAATTTCTTTTTAATTTTTCAAATTCTTCTTCCCTTTTCGTTTACGATTTAAGATACTTACCCTTTTTTAAAGCTCTCTCTGTCTCTCTGTCTCTCTCTCTCTCTCTCACCTAACCCACTTTCTTTACGTTTCAAATCTACGGGCCAACAATCTAACTGACAGGCTGAATGTATCTTTGAACTTTTGTTGACAGCCGTCTCTACGCGTGTTCTTTGATTATATGTTGCGTATATATATGCTTATGTATGAATATGTGTGTGTGTTAGCCGAACTGATTCAATGAAGTATTTTTTCTTAAATTTTCTCTTTTAAGGGAGCGACCGTTATTTTTATTCGTTTTCTTTTTTAGGTCTTTGTAAATTTCATTCGTGTAAAATCCTTTGTACAATAAAGACAGAAACTGATGAAGGTTCGCCTGAAATAGGCCTATATTTCCGATTTACCATGAAATAACGTGTATGCCTTAATTTTTCTTTTATATATATATATATATATATATATATTAAAAAAGGATTAATTCAAAGATGTTGAATGGCCATTTCGATATGACGATCCCCACGGGGAGCGACACATCACCTCAGCAACAGAAAAAAACCTTTCAGAAACTGGAGAAAAATTAGTCTACTTTTCCTTTTTAAATAGATTGCAAAGAAATTAAAAAATGTGGATTGTTTAGACTTTGCCAGGGGTTATGTTAATATTTCGGATTGTGACTATAGAATTATACTGGGAGCTAGAAAATCTATTCTCACCTTTGATAATTCTACTTGGACTAAAGGGCCTGAGGATAGTTTTGATGTCCCCATGGGAGCCTATGATTCTGCCCAGGTATCAGATCTAATAGGCATTTATATTTTAGATATTTTAGGTAGATTTTTAGACCCTAAACTAATAGGCCTATATCGGGATGATGGACTGATATGTATTCCCAATTCCAATGGGCCTTACACTAATAGAATACATAAGAAAATTATCAGAGCCCTAAATTTTCTTGGTTTTAAGGTTGAGGTTACTTCCAATCTCAAAATTGTAAACTATCTAGATATCACCCTTAACTTAAAGAATGGTTCCTACCAACCCTTCCTCAAAGAAAATAGTTCCCCCACCTATATAAATAGTTTATCCAACCACCCTAAGAATATTATAAGACAAATACCCAAGATAGTAAATAATAGGGTTAACCAATTATCTTCCAATATAAAAATTTTCAACGCAAGCAAAGAAATTTACGATAAGGCCCTTCAGAAAAGCGGTTTTGTTAATAAGTTAAAGTATGATAAGCCTGCTATAAACCCTGAATCTTCAAAAACTAAAAACACCCGAAAATGTAGAAAAAGGAAGATAATTTGGTTTAACCCTCCTTATTGTAAGCTAACTAATATAAATATTGGTAGGTATTTTCTCAAATTAATTGATAAACATTTTAATAATAATAACAATCCCTTAAATAAAATTTTTAATAGATTCACCCTAAAAATTAGTTATTCTTGCACCTCTAATATAGATAATATAATTAATTCCCACAATAAACAAGTTTTAACGAACCTAAATAATACGGAAGCTAAATCCGGAATTGTCGACAAATGCAATTGTTATTCTGTGGATGCCTGCCCGGTGCAAGGCAAATGTAAATCCACTCATGTAATTTATGAAGCCCGCATTTCTCCATCTAATAACAAGGACAGTTACCGGAGCTATATTGGCATGTCCGCGGGCTCTTTCAAACAGAGGCTTTATAATCACAGGTACTCGTTTTCGAACCCTAAACAGAGATTCCAGACGGCACTGTCACGTAGGTTCTGGGAAATGAAGGAGGAGGGGCAGGACCCCATAATCAGCTGGAAATTAATAGGCTCAGCTTGTACTCCTAAAAGTTTTCGTGATAGGTGTCGTCTGTGTTTATTGGAGAAGATTCTGATTTTGAAGTATCCTCATCAGGACTTACTTTTGAACTTTAGAAGGGAATTTATAAACAAGTGCCGCCATAGGGCGGATTTTAAAATTTAACTTCTAATTTTTAATTTTTAAATTCTATATTTTTCTATAATTTTTTATTATTTTAAAAAAATTTTTTAATTTTAATTTTAATTTTTTTTTTTTTTTTTTTTTTTATGTGTATGTTTGTGTGTGGATGTGCATATTTGTATATATGTATTTATGTATGTGGGCTATATGTTATTTTGGAAAAAAATTTTTTTAGCTATGTAAATGCTCCTTTTCATAATATTCATTAATATGTATGTGTGAGTGCATAAAGAATATATATATATATATATATATATATGTGTGTGTGTGTGTGCGTGTGTGTGTATATGTGTGCATGTATGTGTACACATGTATATTATGTCTATGTGTGTGCGTGTGTGTGTATATGTGTGCATGTGTGTGTACACATGTATATTATGTCTATATGAATTTTTTGTATATATATAGGTGTGTACACACACATGCATATATATATATGTGTGTATGCGCATGTATATGTATATTAGTGTGTAATAAATTGAATGTATGTGTGTGTATGTGTATGTATATATGTATTCTTATTCGTTAAATGGTGTGTGTGTGTGTATATATATATATATATATATATATATATGTGTGTGTGTACTTCTATTGATATGTATATATAATAATTGTAATTTTTTTTTTTTTTTTTTTTTTTTTTTACCTAGTATTGTCTTTATTTAGTTTAATTTCAAATGACCTAATTTTAAAAAAAAAAAAAAAAATAATTTTATTTCAAATCCTATATCTTTTTATTCCCTTTTATCAATAATTTATGCCTTTTTAAGTAAAGGCTTTTTTTAATACTTCAACGTTTTGGGGAAATTAGATTTTTGAATTTGTCCAGCGTCTGTAATATTTAAAAAAATTTTTTTTCTTTAGTTTCTTTCTTTTTCCCTCCCTTCCTTCTTTTATCTCTCTTACCAACTTTTTTCCGTGTTGCTTTAAATGATTCAACACGGGGTCTGTTAATTTTTAGTTACATTCTCCCCTTTTTTTTGCAAACCCAGACGATGTCAATTTTTTTTCTTTTCTTATTTATTTGATTTTATTCTATCCTTTTCTTTTTCTTTTTCCTTTTCTTTTTCTTTCCCTTTATTTTTATTTTTATTTTATTTTATTTTATTTTATTATTATTTATTTTTTAATTTCTTTGCAATCTATTTAAAAAGGAAAAGTAGACTAATTTTTCTCCAGTTTCTGAAAGGTTTTTTTCTGTTGCTGAGGTGATGTGTCGCTCCCCGTGGGGATCGTCATATCGAAATGGCCATTCAACATCTTTGAATTAATCCTTTTTTAATATATATATTTGCTCTGTAATATTTTATTACATGGAGCTCTCTTCCTGTATCATTTTTTAATATTAAAATAAATTTTTAATATTAATTAGGATCGGGTTTTTTGGAATTTACCTTCCTGCTTTTTTCCTTTGGATTGAAGTATCTGAATTAAAATATATATATATATATATATATATATACTAAGTTAGTCTAGCACACTGAATTTTTATATTCGTTTCTTGCTGTAGTAGATCCATTAATTTAGTCACAAGTAGTTATTGACTTTATATAAGATGAAGTAGTTTTCTTTCATGACTTACATTATTAATTCAGTTTTAGTTACAGAAAACTACTTTATTAGTTTGACTTTTTGATACAAAATGGTGCACTACATTAACTCAGCTTCACTAATATTATTGAACAAAACCAAAGAAAATGAAAAATATTGTGTCACATTAATCTTTTATACGGGGAGGATAAATAAAATGGAATTTGTTTAAATCCAGATGAAACTGTTAACATAAAGCCTTTGTTACGGCTGATGTAGCTGGCACCAAATGTCAGTGTTGGTGTTTATGTTTAATTATAAATGATAATCTTATTTCTAATAGAGAGTTTCAGGGTTATTTGACTTCCCTCTACTTGAAATATTGGTATAGTACAATCTTCATATCCGACAATTGACCATGTACCAGGCTAAGCTAAGCTTATTAAATTGCATTCATTACAAAAACAAGTTCAATAAAAGTACATCAGCTCACATGAACCCAGGAATATTTCCAAAATTAAAATGAAAATAATGCACGAAGAAAGAAATTCTTAGGTAAAAATAAGTAAAAAACAAAAACAAAAAAAAACAAAACAACAACAACAACAACGTTAAACAGATGTTATTTCCCGGTTTATACAAAAACAATTTCTAAGACAGTCGTGATTTTAATATTGACACATACTCAATCTTCAATTTTAGTTTCAATTTGTTCCCAATCCTTTTTGAAGTATCAAAATATTTTATTAAACCATGTAGGATTTTCAATATTTCGTGTCTTACATAATTCTTTATTTCAGATAATCGTAACAAGGCAAAAGTGAAAGTTGATATGGAAGATAACAAAATCTGTTTTTTGGGAATTATAGAAATGATTACAACTTCCTTAATAGTTTGGTTCGATTGAGAATCGCAGTTTTCTTCTTAGAATAAATGTTTTCACTGTTATGAGCTGGCTATATTTTATAAGTGTAGTGGAGGTAAATTCAGATAATATTACTATTGCTGTTACTGCTACCTATTCTAATACTACGCTATTTGAAAACTAGATATCAAAATAAAACTGCTATATAAATATCTTGATATAAAGAAGGACAAGGAATCCAACATAGCAGAATGAAAATCAAAATTAGAAAAGAATATTTTAGGAAACCAATGACGATAAAGAAAACTGAATAAAAAGGCAACACAAATAAATATGGAGCTGTTAAAATCTTAGCAGCAACTTTTGTAACATAATTACGATAAAAGATACAGAAAAAATTACTAACAAAATCCTTAGCAACCAGAAGAAATTCACTATTTGCTCATTTAAACAGAAGAGTACTGTCAATGTCAGTCAGTTAAGTGCCATACGTAATACACGCTTGGGCGATCATGTCTCGAAAGAGACATGACTGACTGGACAGAAGATTATCCAGCAGTAGGTTGCCATTGCTTTCTGCGGTAGACTGGTTGCCAGCCAAGGCTATAGAACCAAATCTGTCCTCTTACTTAACCGATAACTGGAGGAAAGAGACAGATTAATACCTTTCTCAAGGGTATTTGTGCGTAAGTGAATACAAGGAATACAACTGGAATTCGAACTCGGCTTCTCGATTTGTCGTTCCGAGTGATTTTGTCACTTACCATTCGAGTTTTTTGCAAATAAAATGATCACATTTACTAAAATTCCATATCCTTGGACTGAGGTAACGCTCAAATAAAAGATCGCAACAACAAAAAGCAAAAAAAATGAACACCTTGTATTAGGTTGTACGGTATTAGCACCCATTGAATATAAAATCCGACATAAGAGAGTGCATTGGAAAATAGGCAACTTTTACGGAAAGGAACAGACAACAAACTGGCATAAACACCAACCGGACCCAGTTACGGGCGTAGCATATCTAACAATTTTATGAGACTTTGAAATCGAAATCTCAAAAATGTGGCACATGAGGACATCAACAAATCTAGTTGTAGTTGGAGCCCTCGGATTGATTGGAAAATGTTCCCATAAACTAATTAAAGTGATTTCTAATAGCCGGAGCTTTAATGAAATACAAAAATTGTAATCACAACTACAGCGTACACCGTAGTAGAACTACTAGTATGCTCATTAAAAAAGTTCAGGAAATCTATTTTTCACTTAAATACAAAAGATGTGTTAAGACTCACATACTTAGAATAACCCTTTCAATCACTCCCTGAAAAGACGATAATTTATTTTAGGTTTCAAGTGAGTGTTATCGTAAATAATTACATCAAATAATAAAATGGAAAGAAATAAAGATGAATGACTACCATGATTAGAATCTCCTTGCTAATTGGTTGATTCTATGACTGAAAAGTCGATTAGTGCCGTTGCTATAATTTAGATTTTTAACTTCGTAACATTTCGGAAAGCAAAGAAAATGTTAAGTGCCATGCGACCTTTTATTTTGTAATCCTAAAAGCAAATATCTATTTTCAATCAACGAACGAGGTCTTTCAGTGTATAGGCATAAGGAAAGCGGGAATCAGGTACAGGTTATGGTAAATTCATTTTGTTTCAAATTAACACCGCTTCGCATTTTCGCCAACTCTACTGCAATATATACCATTCTTGTAGATGTTTTCTCACAGTGATCAAATGTCATCAACAACATCACAGACACCACCGCCAGACACCATCAATAAAGAAATGAGATAGACATTTGCCAAATGAACATCCGTGAATTTAGAAAAGTTTGAAGTCAGATAATTTGCTGCCAAATCTAACCTCGCACTTTCAGTGCATTTTAGTGCACACACACACACACACACACACACACACACACACACACACACACACACACATATATATATATATATATATATATATACTTTTTCAAGCCATCTACAATCACAAATATGCTGAAAAATCAAAAGAAAACGGCTAAATACATTACCCCATATTTTTCAAAAATGTACACCACAAATGTCCAAAACCATGACAATACGATTACAATTTAAACAATATTTATTTAAAAGAAACTTAGATATTATTCTCTTACTTTTGTCTTACCAGACTTTGAATTATGACACTTTGTATATTCCACATTTTTGAATGACCTTTCAACCACCTGATGAAAGTTATAAAATTTAAAAGCCTTCATAAACTAGTGAGATCTTTAGTTTTGGGTATAAACACGGCTTTCAAAATAGATCCTACATTTACCTTGACAAAGTACCTTGGAAAACAAAACTGATTGGCTAAGAATAGTTTTTCCACTTGACTTCATTAATATATATATATATATATATATAATCATCCGCTGACAGATCTGTTTCGCTATATTACAGCTCATTAGTACGGTTAGACATCCGATTGCTTCTGGCCAGGATTGAAACCCGATCGAAATAACATGAGTCGGCGATTCTACTTTTGAGCTATGGGCGCTCGTTAGAGGAAGGCGGACTTTAGCGTATTATATACATCATGTAAACACACGCCAGTAGCCGAGAGTGTTCAAACTCATTACTAAATGAACGATGCGTAGATGCGTGAGTAGTTATGGGTTGCTATGGATGAATTGTCGTCTAAGTTACACAAAAATTAATATAATCCTGACATCTCATTTTAACAGATATATTTACCAAAATTACATCAAAATATCTTAAAATACTAAACAGTAGATAATTTCAATAAAATTGCTCCAATCACGGCCTTTAAAAGAATTCGGAATCTCTTGGAATTCTTGTAGCCACATAATAATCTAGAGGCTTACAATATGCGGAGTTACGTAGTCAAATATGATGTAGTAGCAGAAATTGCCTGATAGGTATAAGTGCTTGTGTGGCATCTTTCAGTGTTCTGTTGCCAGATATCCTATTGATCCAGAGCAACAGTATCTCGTCAAGATATTTTAGGTGGGCCTCAGTGTTGAATCTGAGGCCCAGTTGAAAAATGAACGTCGCTTCTTCACTGTTCTCAGATTGACATGTAAACAATCTGAAATATTCGTGCAAACAGTACAGCAATATCGGTTCCAAAATTTTGGCGGAGAGAATTGCGTCATAATGATGCCTTCCTCACAGACTGTGGCCAACAGACTCTACTATACTCTGCAGTTGCCAAAATAAAAAACAAACGAAAAAAAAAATAAGTAAATAAAATGGCAACAATTTACTCATCCCATCTGTATGTATATAATTATAAATATCAATATATATATATATATATATATGCAATTTGTTATATATATTATATTGTTTACATATTATATATGCGTGGTACTTATTTAAAAGCGCTCAATATCAGTGATAAAGCAGACATACTCATATAGGTGTGAGTTTGTAACCCTGGGTTTCACGCTCTTGCGATCGTCAGACAAACTGATTAATATTTTTAAAAATTGGTTATATGTAGGGTTGTGTATATTCGTGTATTATTGTGGAAGTGGGGGAAATCCTGTTCAAGTATTTTCTGTATTTCCCCCACTTCCACAATAATACACGAATATACACAACCCTACATATAACCAATTTTTAAAAAATTAATCAGTTTGTCTGACGATCGCAAGAGCGTGAAACCCAGGGTTACAAACTCACATCTATCTATCTATCTATCTATCTATCTATCTATCTATCTATCTATATTATAAATTATATTTTAGAACATGTGCACATTTTTCACACTGTATTTAATAAAAGTGTGTCTAATGAAACCAAAGAATAAAGGCTTGCCAAGCGGTCATAAAACACACTTTCATGAAGCAACTATATCCCCTGCCTACCCCATTTTCTTCAAAATTCTAACGGACAATTTACAAGAGTTATTCCCTTATCGCTAACCCCTGCCAACATTCTACACACAACTCCGAAATATAAGAAAAGAGATCTTCCATTCCTTTCCACACCACTTGATGAGACATTGGAAGTCCAATGTCGAAACAAAATGTACAATTTGTAGTGGATATATATAAACAATATAAAAAAAATGTACATGTTCTAAAAGATAATTTATAATAACTATTCACAGCTCTAAATTATACTAGCAGTAGAGCCCGGCATTGCTCGGGTGTAATGAAAGCTTTAAAACTAATCCATGGTTCTGGAGCTCAGACTCTTTGGACGTTGGCACGAAAGACTAAAAAGCAATAGTCGTTTCCAGTTCAAGCGAAACCGTAGACTGAAAGAAAAATGAATGGATGTAAGTCAAATTTTGATTTCCTGGTATCGTTATCAAATAAGTTTTTTTCGTCGTAAACTGAATTTTGAAGGCTAAATAAGTCCTCTGAATAAATGGTATCATGGCTGAGACGAAGAACTACAATTATACCCACTTAGAGTCAAACTCGATGCAAAATCTAAAATAAAAGAGCTGAAAAATACAGATATAAAGGTAGATAAACAGACACACACACACACACACAAATATCTTGCCTTATATATATATATATCATCGATTTTCTGCACTATTGTAAGAACTGTAACCTTGAAACTTCTGAATATCGTTTATTGTCTTTGTCTATGAGTGCATAAAATTTGATTAAAATCGGACCACTCTTTTTATAACCCTATTTTTTCGATTATCGATTTTCGATATTTATCGGGAGTACCTCGACACAAACCCACGCTAAGAACACTCGCAGGCGCTTATAGTGCAACTGTGTAAATTTTCAAGAAAATCGGTTCAGCCGTTTCGGAGTCTATAGGTAACGGACACACGCAACACGGACACACACACACAGAAATACACACACACACATACACACACAGAGACAAAGTTTCATTTATGAATTAGTTTAGATATCGAGCACTGTATTAAATTAATGCTTTGAACGTTGTAAATTTTTCTTCGTTCCTTATTCACTTGGATATATATATATATATATATATATATATATATATATATATATGAAATTGTGCGTGCATAAGTAATTATAGCTACCTCATACCTTCAACATGTAATTCAGATTTGTAAAATATGAATTTTAAGCTCCATAAATTGCTGCAAAATACTTTTTCATTTCATTTAAACAATTAATTGAAATCATTTTGACAAAATCATCGTCTTTTATGTAGAATTGCATGGCAAAAATTTCTGTAATATTTTAGGATGTTAATAAAAGCTTACTTTATTATATTATTATATCAAGTGCTCAAAATTATTTAACATAACCATTTTTTAATGTCAGTATCAATATATCCCGAGAGCCAACAAACTAATTCCAGAGATTCGAAAGTACAAGACGACCTGATCTTTTTCTCATGTGTTATTTATGTACTTCTTGAATTATGGTCGAATTACAGTTGATAAAAAATCTAAAAAATACAAACATTTTTATTTTAGTCAACTTTGAAATAAATTAAACAAGATGGCTCCAAATGGATACAATTCAAATAAATTTCAAAAAACGAAAATCAACCAAAATGATCAGTTTACTGATATATACATTTTGAGCATAATTTCGTTTCCTTTTATTGCATACAACCTAGTCTATATAAGGCTACATTAAAAAAATTCTGGTCAGAAAAATGTGTAGAAGCTAATCTTTCAACAATGAAAGCTCTATTTATGTGTTTTGAAAATAACCGGTGGAAAATACGCAGAGATCCTAGTGACAAAGTAGATCGAATATTTTTTATATTCAAAAATACTTTACTTTTGAAAAATACAAATCAATTGTACGTTAACGTATTGAATATCTGTTGGGAGCGGAAAATATGACGGAGGAATTATTCGTTTTGTAATTGCAGTTTCTCTTTTTCATTTACAATGTTCTATTAGGATACCTTTAGGAATCATTAATATTCTTTTTACCCACTGGATTTCTTCTCTTTGGCTAGAATTTCACAATCGATATCACGGGTTGGACCACTTACTCCGCTGGACGAGAATTTTAAGGAAACTAAAATGAAGGATAAAGCATAAAGTGTATTCAAAAGAGCACCAGATGCAAAATCCACTTAAAGAAAGCCGATAGTTTACCGATTGAAATTATGTAAAGAAGAAAGCAGGAACCAGAAAAAATATAAAGAATAATTTTCATTTCTCATACTAAATTTACAAGTCCTCTCCGGTTATCTAAACTCAACAAAACGTTTATTAAAATAGAATACTTCCCAAAATATATCTGCAAAGAGTAATATACAAAGAATTAAGATTGTGATGTAAATCTATTTATAAATTAATAATAATAGTATTTTTTTAAAAATAAATCAAAGAAAATAGAATGTATTTTTGGCGGATATAAAGATGTGGTTTGTTCGGATGTTGAAATCCCATCATCATCATCATCATCATCATTATTATTATTATTATTATTATTATTATTATTATTATTTCGTTTGATTTCTATGGAATTCACATTCCGGGTCCTAACCAGAAACCTAAGATTAGAAATGGCTTCATGACATTTTCCACTAATCATTTTTATAAAAACCCAAACAAAAAAATGCACACATATTTTAAATACATGAAGCTCTTATTAATGTTTGAACTGTGTTTGTGAGTACAATTCTTTTGTATTTCTTGAAGACATGGGCTACCAGGAATCTCTACCATGAGTCTATCGGAACCTTTTACAATCAACCCGTGACTTACAATAACAACTGGAATTCTTGTGCATTCATGTACCACATTTTTTTAGATTTCC
Organism: Ascarosepion bandense; assembly: GCA_037127315.1. Lineage (NCBI taxonomy): Eukaryota > Metazoa > Mollusca > Cephalopoda > Sepiida > Sepiidae > Ascarosepion > Ascarosepion bandense. The sequence goes on from JBBBDQ010001696.1 coordinate 151,621, forward strand.
ACATCAATATCCTTGAATTTTGATAGTTTTTGAAGATCTTCAAATATACATTTCAATCTGCACAGACTACATGTCAATAAGAAATCCCATTCTCTCTTTGAGGTGATCGTGATGCCGGGGCGATTAGCTTTAGTTGTTCTGTAAGTGTGTTTTGTAAAGTCCCATAAAATTATTAGAAATCCTATCTCTGTAACCGAATCTAAGTAATGTTCAAACCAGTTTCTTACATTTTCTTTCCCGTAAAATTTGCATACTTTCCAGTGCATATTTTGACCCACTCTATCATGCCCAGATTTTTTTCAGTTTGTGTTAACACCGTACAACCTGATACGAAATGAGCGATTGTATATTTATCACAAAATCTGCATTTCGGGTTAATTTTTCAGTGTGTGCGTTTGATAATTGCTAGTTAGAAAGCACTGGTCCTGTGGAACAAGAATAAAACCTTTGGTTTCAGATTTTAACCTTGCACTACGTAGCGACTGATGGGTACGGTGCTTGTTTACATCAAATGTTTTGGTACGGACAGAATATTGACCGTGAAGAGGTTTGTCTTGCCATCGTTTTTGAGGCTGGTCGATTGCATTTGCCTACGCTTTCTTTTTTATTTTTATTTTTTTAGCTGCAGTAGGTGCATTGTATTTTATTTTCTTCATCCACTTGAAGCTCCATTTTGAATTTGTTGGTTTTCTTATTACTTAATTAAGTTTCTTACTTCTTTCGTGTTCTTTGATATATATCATCATCCAGTCTTCTGTAGTTTCCAGGATTCTTTGAAGACTGCCATATTAATAAGAAGGCACCTTTTCTTTTTGCGGTCTCTGATCCCGATGTCTGAGCAATTAACTTTGATTTTTCTGTCTGTGCTATCGTAAAGTCTCATAAAATTGTTACAGGTCCAATTCTCTGTAACAGGGTCTGGGTAGAGTTCATACCAAGCTTTTGCAGTTTACTTTCCGTAAAAGTTACAGATTTTACAATGTACATATTATCTCACTCTCTTATTCCGGGTTTTATATTCAGTTCCAGTACCGTGCACCCTGATACAAGATGGTCACTTGTTTCTGATATTTATCACAGAATCTGTATTTTGGGTTAGCATAATTTTTCAGTATATGTGCTTGGTAATTTCTAGTTATGTCCTGTGTAGCAAGAATAAAACCTTTAATTTCAGCTTTTAACCCTGCTCTACGTAGCGACTGATTGGTACAGGTTTTGTCTAAATCAGATTGGTACGGGCAAAATATTGACCATGAAAATTATTTTTGCATTTTGAACATTGCATTTGTTTTTGTTTTCTAATTTAGGTTCTTTGCCAATTTAGGAAGTGAATAATGGTTTATTTGCACTTCTTTACTCATTTGAAAATTTTCTTTCTGAATTTGTTGGCGTCATTTATTACCAAATAAAGTTTCTTATTTTTTCATGTGCTTTGACACAGATTGATTCTTCTGCAGATTCCCGACCGATTGTTGTGATTTCTCAAGACAGTTCTAGTTAAACTAAGCCTCTGTCTCTAAATAAACCACGAGACTTAAAAATTTTCTTCGGGTTTATTTTTTATTTTTGCTTCCTACATTTTTTAATTTTTAATTCTTAATCCTAGAATTGCCATTTTAATTTTTCTCTTCACTTTTCTTTATTTTATTTTTAATTAAAATTTAAAAATTTTAATTTCCACTACATTTTTTATCTACATGTATTATTTGTATATATAAATTTTTAAGTCTCGTTATTTACGTTCCTTTCATTTCTTCCCTATGCATGTATTTTTTTAATTTTTAATTTTTGTCTACATGTAACCTTAGAATATTTAAATTTTTAATCTTGTTATCAAAAAGCAGTAACATAACTTTATAAGATTTAATTCCCATGAACTTAAACTATGCACCTGAGGATTGCATAACGCCGAGGTAGGATAATATGTATATTTATTACCATATATATATATATATATATATATATATATATATATATATATAGTTTAATACTTAGTTTTTGGTCATAATAGGGTTAGACCAGTACACATTTGTATTAAAAAGTGTTCTATACAATTATATTGTAGAACTTTTGAATATTTTCATTATTAAACGAGTTATCTCGCTACTTTGGTTTCTAAAAGCAAGGTAGCGAAATAACCCGTTTAAAAATAATATATATATATATATATATATATATATATATATATATATATATATATATTGCATTTTGCGTTATTAATCACTTTTATTTTTATTTAAAATTTATTTTATTTTTTCTTGATATTTATGAATCCAATGAAGGAATTTGCTTGGCCACTTTCGAAAAAATGATCAGGTAAAGATATTTTTATGCTTTCAAGCAAGATTTCTACGGTCATTGTGTAATATTCTGTGATCTATAGAATATAATTTCGGTCCAAAGACGTAATGCAGAGACAATGACAAACAAAAAAGGTGGTTGCGTCAAAGGCAGTGATTTCAAGGTCAGGAAATATAAAACAATGGCAGAAAAATGAGGCCACTATCAAACAAAAGTGTGTTTACATTATAGAAATATTATTTTGCTCAAATACAGAAATGCAGTGACAATGACAACCGAAAGTGTTTTGCGTCAAAGGCAACCGTTTTCAATGTCAGAAAATATAAACAATGGAAAGACAGAAATGTGATGATATTAAAAAGCTGCTGGTCAAAGGCATTAATCGGCGAAATTGGTTGGTAGATGTGCCTACCCATAGGTAATGCAATTGGATAGAGTTCAAGGAGTCTCAGCTTATATAAGATCGGGTTTTTTATGTAAAGAACAGAACAGTCAGATGACTCAGAGAAAAAGCAAGGAAGACAACTTCAGCCAGTCACCTCCCTCCTCTGGCTACAACTCTGTACACAACTATCGCCGAAGAAAATGAAAATATAAGTTAATATTTTTATATACTCGTTGTTCTGTGCTATCGTTTATCAGTTAAGACAATTATTGGTCTAGTAGCAGTATATACCATACACGATTTGGTATATAACAATAAATTTTGCCATGTTTTTTTCATATCTTTGTAACCAAGGGTAAAGAAATATATTTTTTACAATAAATTTTTTATTAATGATTTGTATCACTTTAAAAGATATTTTTAGTGGATGCTCGTATCTGATCGGGAACTCTGTTTATTTATTAAACATTATATTTATTTAATTTCACCTTCTGGCCTGAATATTCGAGAAGTTTTATTAAAGAAAGACTTGCCCTCTTTGGCAGTAATCGACCCTGGGCTCCTTAAGGCAGAGGTAGCCACCGTTTATTATATACTTTCAATTCATCTGACATCTAATAAACATGAGCAATCAATATCCAGGAGCAGACTAGTAAATGGTCTCAGCGATACACAATTTGTCACAGCATGAGTTTTACAAAGTCTCTGTGTTTATATGAAGTCACGATGCGGTGGTGCTACCTACCATTACCTTTACATATGCTTTAACATGAACTTTAGGAGATAAGTCAAGTGAATATAGAATTAACTGTGCTACGCTTAGTTTCACACAAAACAACAAGTTCCTACTAAACCAAAACATTAACTTAAAACGTCAAGTCATGTCCTTAAATAGCCTCGTTAGACAGAGACTTTCATATAGATGTGATGCACAACACTAAACACTTTCAGAAATATCTAAACTATCAATTGTATACAACCACTTTCTCTGTTTCATGACAAAAATGGCTTTAAGCAAATGAAATTTGTAAATCTTAACGAGCGTCATGCCTCTTGGACTGGCACTATAAAGTCACAAAGAACGAACATATAGCAGAAATTATATCATTTGTGGACATTCAACAATTAGAATAAATAGCACATATAAGACAAAAAGAACATAAAATTATAATCAAGATTTTAACTTTCCACACTTATTCAAACAAATGGTTAGGAAGGAAGCTACCATCCATACTGGACAGAGCAAAAACAGTTACTATTTTTCTAAAAAATAATTTTAGTAGAAATATTTAATAAAATTTAAATCAAGAGTGACACTAATTGTTTAGTCAATGAATGCCGAATGTTTCCTTACAAGTCTGATATTGTCCTCACAATTATGATTAATGTAATGGGGGAGGATAGCCTGTTAAACATACAGTTCCTAAATTCAGCGTTATTTTGCAGGGTTTTGATAAAATATTAATATTTTCATCTTCTGTGAGGCTGTGAAGTAAGACTGAATTTTCAATATCTTACGTGGTTAATTTCGATTCAAATCCTACCGATGCTTTTTTCGTAAACATTTTATAATTTCTCAGTCGAACAACGTTCTGTCATATTTGAAATATCAAAGAAAAATTGATTGGCGACATAAAATCTTTCTGCCCTTAACAGCCATATGGAAAAAGAAAACACGTTTTTTTTTGTTTTTTTTACACCAGGTAATTCTTGTGTTCGCCGGAAGATAGCACTGATCTGAGAATTTTTTCGCGTTTCTGCAAAGCTTTACGAAAAGAGAACATTTTATACATTGTATCTACCAGTTTCAGATGTAACTTTTCAGTTTCCCAGGCTTTGTGTAGAAAAACGCGAGGTCTAAAATAGTCAACTGTGCACAAAATTTCTAAATTAATAAAAATCGCAACTCATACCTTATGTTTGTATTTCTTGATCAAATTATTTAATTTTTTTTTTGTTGACATATCTTTAAGATTGAATCTAGAACAAAGAATGACTTGTCTCAAAATGTAATTATGTGTAGTACAGCTACTATCAAGTAGAAAAAACTTGGACAAAAAAAGAAATTGTCCCACAAAACAAAACGAAAAATGACCACAATACGTAATTCTTACTTCGAGGACAGATGTCAACAGAAAATATGTTAAAAAAGAAAATAAAGAAGCAATATGGATACCCAGTAGTGAGAATAACATCGACACAGAAAAGTCCTTGGTGAGTGCACAAGACATAACAAGAAAAGACAACATCCAAAATGGTAATAAAGCAAAGAGACTCTACAAAATTCACAAAACCTAAAAGAATCTATGGAAAATTAGTAAGAAAAATTATGAAATGTCAGATAAATTGCAGCATGCATGACTATACCAAGGAAACCTTAAAAGTTAAAAATAATAATTTAGAATAATGGGCTAAAATAATGCCAAACAATAAACTATGTTATACCAAAGTAGATAAATCACAGGAGATAGCAAATATAAGTTATATGGTAAGAAAGATGAGACAATCAACAATATAAGCAAATTATTTCAGAAAGGATAAGATAATAAGCATGATTGGGTGTGAAAGATTACTGACAGGAAACAGTCCAAATGAAAGACTTCTAATTAGATATGGCTAGTAATATATGAACAGGCTAGAAATTATCTGAAGAAAATAAAAATCCTCTGTGATTTTGAGATTCCAACTGATCTTCTAAACCAGATTAGATAATTGGTTCTGCTAGCAGCAGAAGGGAACACGGCGGATAGTGTATTTCGTTCTTTAGTCATATCGCAGAATGGATTTGAAAAAAAAAAAGAGACAAATATTTTGATTTTGCTAGGGATCGAGTAAGTTGTGCAACATAGAGGTGACAGTTGTTCTGATAGTTGTCGGTGCACTGGAAACGGTCCCAAAAAGCTAAGGAAATATGATGGAGGAACTGAAAACCATTACATAATAAGCACGTGAAATATGTTTTAAAGGAGAACAAACTAGGCATGATAGGTTGGAAAGTCAATTCACTATGAATAGTGCAAAGGAATAATATTTGACAATGAAAACCAACGGTATAGACACAAATCAGAAACTGTGTTAGAGAACAATACAAAATGCATTAAATTTTTTGTGATATTCATTTTCACTGGAGCCTGCTGTAAATGTTGAACTTGTAAACAAGTAAATTTGTTATTCCTGCAGAGCATAAAGCGAAAACCGAACAAATATCTTGACAACTTTGAGAAATAATTGAAATAAAAGTAGAAGCAATTGTGAATTAAGACAAGATCAATGGAACTTTCCATCAGATTATTTTGGTTTGTATGAAGTTAGGGTTTCTTTCTACAAAGATTATTTCATTATATGTCATCTCTGGCTTCTAGCAATTCTTCGCATTTTCTCAGTAGGGATGCTGCAGCCTAGGCGGAATTTTCTGCACGTTTATTTTATTACTCGTTTTGATTGAAAAGCGACATAGCAATAAGCATCAATTCTCGAAAGAAGAAAGAGTTAGAAAGATACAGAAAACGGTTGGGAACGGGTGAACCTTTTATATCTAGTATTTCAAATTGGTCGTTTGTCTCTAAACGCAGCACATCAAGGAATCTTGAATGGAAGTTATTCTCAGATTTTCCCTGTTGCAACAGTAGTTACAGTTTTCGTTTGCTTTCCGATTTTGTATTAAACCTTAAACATAGAGAATTCATCACTGTCAGAATTTCACGGCCACGGTGTTCAAACCACCCCAATCATTTCTGGTAGTCAAAGTTTTAACTTTTAACAAAGTAGTTAAAAATAAGTGCGGATCTAATGATGCAAGACAAGGTGACTACGAAATTTCAAACTGTATCAATTTCATTTGAGTCTGCAAATAGACATGAAGTTTGACGACAGACAAACATTTTTCGTCTTTCAGGTCAAAATTTCTACTGATGAAATTAGCCAAACAATGCGCACAACTGTGGGACAATTTCCATGAACGGAACACGTCCTTTTTGTTGTTCGTACAGTGTTTTTCTTTTTGGAAGTGACGAAAATATATCTCATTCTCTTCTATTTTCTCTTTTAACGTAGAACATTTAGAATCCATTATCAACACACAATTTTTATAAAAGACACACTGAAATGTCACTACTATTTAAAAATATTTATATACATTATAAATTTAAAACGGCATTTACTGTTCATACATCATCTACTGACAAACGCTACTAACTTTTTTCCAATCCGATATGAAGAAGAGGAAGAAGAAAATGAATAGCCGCTTAATGAACGCCGCTATTCAAGCCCTTGGGTCTTTACGAGTGAGCCGTCATTAAAACTTATGTTGCATATTGGAAAACGGCGGTGAAGTCAACTTGTAAAGACGAAAATAAACAATACTTGTTTTTTAAGGACACACTTGAACTTAAACGCCGATTTGTTAACAACAGTTGGAAATCCTTTATGTTATTTTTTTTTTCATTTATAAGGTTGAAACAAAATATTTTTGTTGGCTTAGTGTGAGCATTTTTCCTTTTTCAAAATCCCCTTCCCTATAAAGAGACTTGTGTAAAATATCCTTTTCCGAGTGATGTCTGGATGTGTTTATTACTTTCATTTTTGCTCCTTTTATAGGGTATCATAGAAAAGATGAACAAATACGGTTTGGGTGTCATTATTCTCCATAAATTTCTAAATAAATTAAAGATGGCTCGGGTGCCGGGGTCAGCTTAAGAACGGTCTCAGCACCACTTGTTTCCGAAATTCGTTTCTAGTGATTTAGTCGTGTTTGCAAGTTATCACTTGATAATGTAAAACCGAGGACAACCAGAGGCAAACGCTAGCGTTTGCACTAAATATAAGAATCGAAAAGCATCTGACATAAATCGACAGAATGATGAAATGACTTTAACGACAGGTTTGACATTTTGACAATTGCTGCAATTCGTTTATCGCTTTCAAAAATTACCTTTTATTCAGTGCGTCAATTACAGTTTGTTTTTGATAAAATCTGACAAGTGTTTTTCTCTTTGAATCAACAAACATTCTCGAAACTAAAATATTTGTGCAAAATATTCTGACCGTTTAATCTTATGAAGAAATCTACTATTTTCTCATGCAACTGGGTCCCTTTTAACAATTTTGAATTAAAAGCGGCAAACATTTTAAGCATTGGTGGTGGCTAGAAAAGGGATCTGTTCTGCTTCCAGAACTCAAACTTCAGAAAACTTTCCTACCCTCACTATCAATCTGACCCGTCTTATTCAATTTTTCTCTACATTAGTGTATATAAGCAACTATCAGATGCACATGAATGCAGGACAGATCAGAAATGTCTTCCACAAGTTTCGTGATTCCCCTATCCTTCTTGTTATTGCGATAGATTCACTTCCGGTATCATTAATTTGTTTTTAGTTTTTTATCTGATATTTACTTTGTTGGAGCTAAGTTATGGTGTTTTATAAAGTGTGATTATGATTGTGATTTAAACAATACAATTCTAATCAAAAGAAAAAGTCATTTATTTAAACGAAAATATGTAGAATGTGTTTTAATTGCTAGATAGTAAATTTAAATTAACCTTTTTTGGTACATCTTCTAGTATCACAATATGTGATATTTAATATAAAAGTGATGGTCATAAAAACAAAAATAAAAAAACCTAAATGAAATCGGCAAGACTGTATGCCAAAAACACATATTTAAAATATATTTTCACTTTAAATTTCTCAGCGTTTTGTCTCTTTTATGCGCATCTTTAGCGCCATCAAAGTAAACATCACTTTTGTTTGATGAAATCCTAGAAGATGAAACGCTTCACACGAAAGAAAAATCAACTTTTTTTATATTATTGCCTAAAAGAATGTGATTCAAAACATTTACTATGTTGCAACCTGATATCTATCTATTGATAGAATCAAATGATGAAAGATTTTACTTGCAAAGAAAATATGCGTAAAATATAGAGATACTGCTTAAAAAATAATCAAATTTCCTGTCTACATCTATCTATCTATCTATCTATCTATCTATCTATCTATCTATCTATCTATCTATCTATCTCAGTCTGTTCATATCTATCTATCTATCTATCTATCTATCTATCTATCTATCTATCTATCTCAGTCTGTTCATATCTATCTATCTATCTATCTATCTATCTATTTATCTATCTATCTATCTATCTATCTATTTGGTAAAGCAATAAAAGGAAATCCCGCTAGTTTTACTTTATTTTTATTGGTTAAGAAAACTTCACGGACGTTCAGGCATTTTTATCCATGTTTCGTGGTTGTCTGTATGTTGATATGGGGACGTCTTGTGTGAGGGTGAAAGAATTTAAATTATACCGGTCGTAGTGGCTGGTATACATTTCCTAGATTTTTAAAGTATAGATCTTATATAAGTTGGTGATGTTATAAAGTGTAATTAGTATGTTTTTATATATGTTAAAATATTTTTCAGAACTCCCTTGATGTATTTCTTGTGTAAAGGCGCAAAGAATTAAGTTTGTTTGTTCTTTTTTTAATTTTGGTGGAACTTATAAAATCGAAGGATATTATACACGAAATATGTACATTCGAATCCTAAATAGACAAATTAAATTATGATACAAATTCAGGCATAAATCATAAACACAAACGATGCTTGACAAGACAGATGCAACACAAAAATGAAAAACTGCAGAATTATCTCTTTTATATTTCATTTGCTGGTGAAGCTTTAATAAATGCGAAACATGTTAAATTTAAAAACGTTTCTTTTTTTTTATCGTATTATTCTGTCTGATTCCAACCTAAATTTAGTATATTTGATCCGAATTAACATATTGTGTGGTGATAGATGAATGTTTGTCTAAATTACGCGAAAATGAAATAACACAGATATCTCATTTTAACATATTTGCCAAAATTACACGAAAATATCTTGAAATACTAAAGAGTAAATTTAATCAATAAAATAGCTGTAGGCTTCAACCACGGTTTGTAGGTGGACTTCTGAATCGCCTGCATTACTTCTGAACGATCTCCTTGTTTACGTTGATGGATGCTGGCATAATCCTTGCCTTCAGTTGATGTTTGGTGTTACAAAAATTTTGTTGATCTCTGACTGATCAACACCCTATGCATAATAACCAAGGGAGTTTCAGCCTGAAGAGTTAAGTAGCCAGAGATGATGCAGTCGTAGATATTGTCTAGCAGCCATGTTTAAGTTCTTATTCTTGAGTGGCATGGTGCAGAGTCATGTTGTCCCAGAGTAGTACTGCCTCCTGAGAGCACTTGATGAAGGCCTCTGTGTTGAGTCTAAAGCCTGTGATCATCAGTGATCGCTCAAAACACCTTTGTCTTCACCATTAAACTCATCGAACTCTTTTCAAATTCGTTACACCGTCCTTCGATTGACACCTAATTACTCTGAAAGTCATAATGGTGTTTCCGGTGCGAATGCAAAGTACAGCATGTCGCTTCCAAATTTCCTGTGGAGTGAATTACATCATGGTTCTTACTATCTCACGGACGGTGCTCAACTGACCCCACTATTATGCGCAGTTGACAAAATAAAAAACAAATAACGCTCATGCCGGAAATTTAACAGATTTTTATTACTTGAAGTATATTTTTCGTGGATACTCTTATTTGAGTAGACGCCCTGTTTATTTATGAAACACTATGTTTATCTATTTTCGTCTACCTGCCTGCCTATTTGCGAAATATTATTAGAGAAAATAGGCGCTAGCTGGCAGGATTCGAAACAGCGATTTTCTAGAGTATGATCTCTCCCTTTATATATTTTTACCTCTAATTTTACCATTATTTCATACTACAAATTGTGATCTAATTAAGGGTTTTCCAAAAAAATTCCTTAAATTTTAAATTCAGTTTAAATATAAAAAGAACCCCTTTAATAACTTCTAAGCCTAAGTATAGAATTTCACCACCCTTCTAAGAAACGTCAAACAATTGTAGCCTCATACTTCACTAATATGTTCATCCACTACCAATTCCTCTCTCTTCTTAGCCCATCACCTCCTACTCTCTCCGACTCCATATACATTTTCTTACGTCTTCTATTTTGTTAAACCCAAAAGGCTGGCCACAAAAGGTTGTAAAGGACCATATCTTATCTTCTACGATTAAATCTATCTCTAAACTTTTCAACATATCCATTAATCACCTCTCTCCTTCTCCCCCATTTTCCTCTTTTTGTTCAAGTTTTAATCTACAACTCCCAATTCTGATTTCTCATTTTCTCTACCCCACTTACCTTTCACTAAAAATTTACCAATGTAAGGAAACGAATTTTCCATTTCCTTTCACACTACCTGATGAGCCATTGTCCTTTCAATGTCGAAACAAAATGTACACTTTGTAGCAGATTATAATTTGTACATGTGCTAAACTATAATATATATATATATATATATATATATATATATATATTATAGTTTAGATACATAGACAATATCCTAAAACCTTTATTACCTGACATACCTATTTATATTAGATACACTACTGACTTTCTCAACAAGTTACAAAGCATTAATTTAGTCCTAGGTGATAATATCATAGTAACGATGGATGTTACGTCTCTGTACACGAACATTCCACATGTTGAAGGAGTATCAGCTTGCCATGAGTTCCTTAAAAGCAAATTACCTAACAACCAAATCACAGATTTATGCCAATTAATAAATTTCATCTTAACACACAATAATTTTAAATTTAACAACAAACACTATTTACAGATTAGTAGCACAGCAATGGGCACGAAAATGGCACCTAGTTATGCCAATATCTTTATGCATATTTTAGAAAAAAAGATACTAGACAGTTCACAATACAAACCATCACATTATTTTAGATACATTGATGATATTTTCTTAATATGGACTCATGGATTAGAAAAATTAAAAAACTTCTTTACTTTCTGCAACAACTTCCACAATACAATCAAATTTACAATGGAGTACTCATACACATCCGTCCCTTTCTTAGACGTCATGGTAAAATTAAATAAACATACACTTTCCACCAGTCTATACAACAAACCCACAAACCAACATAAATTCCTACACTTTAACAGCTGTCATCCCCTCAAATTAAAAAAATCTATCGTATACAGCTCATTTATTAGAATAAAACGCATTTGCTCAGACCATCCAGATTTTCTAAACAACATTAACAACCTAACAAAACAGTTTCTAAAATGTAAATATCCAATAAAAATAATAAAGGAAGCACTACATAAAGCCATCCACATAGACCGTAGCACACTTTTCACATACAAAAAACGAAAAGATAACAACCGAATTCCCATGGTTTTTAACCATAATCAATATTCCTACACACTTATCAAAAATTTAAAAAATGATTACAGGAACCTCCAATCAAACAAAAACATCAAAGACATTTTCGATAAACCACCCATAAATGCAAAGAAACAAACACCCAACCTATCAACTATCCTCACCTCTAACAAATATTTAAATAATACAAACCTATCAGGGAATTTAAAATGTGGGAAGCCTCGCTGTTTAATTTGTAAACATTTAATAACGGACAAAACATTCTCTGTACCCAACACCAAAATAAAATTACACCCACCAAACCTTACTTGTGACAGCAAAAACATCATATACTTTATCTTCTGCTCAATTTGCCCCAACAGTGGATATATCGGCGAATCCGGTAATAGCTTTAGATTTCGCTTCAATAATCACAAACTAAATATACGACAAAAAATATATACTCCCCAATTGCAGCCCATTTTAATGAACCTGGTCATATTTAGAAAATTGCAAATGTTTACTAATAGACTCCAATTTTAGTTCTACATACACACACAGAAAGAAAGAAAAATACTGGATTTTAAAATTAAATACACACAAGCTAGGGTTAAATAGGGACTTAGGTGTGTTGAATCTTTACAAATATTTCAATAGCTAAAAATTTTTTTTCAGATAGTCCAAGAAATTTTTATCTAAAACAAACAGACTTTCTCTACGGACGTGCCGCATGTTGTGAACAAACACACCACGTGATGTAAACAAAAAATATTCGGACGCTATCGTGAAATACGTTTCTAATTCAAATTTAAAAATCACTTGTTTCTGATGAAGGACCGAGGGCGGTCTGAAATATAAAATATAATAAAAATAAATACTGTTAAAAAAAGTACATTTTTAAATTCAAAACTTTTTATTAATATTCTTTCCTATACATATTAAGACAGTATACGTGGATGATCATCACTATATATATATATATATATATATATATATATATATATATAGTGACACGCATAAGTATTGGATACATGTTATTTTCTGTTTTAACTCCAGTTTATGTTCGCTATTTTGCCTGATATTTGGTAAGTAATATCTCGTAAAGTTGTTTTAGTTGTATGTGGAAGGAAAATTAAAAACTCATTGTTGAATCCATTTTTTTAATCAAAGTTCAAAATTACCCTATGCAAAAGTATTGGATACATCAATTTAATATTCTGTTGCGTAGCCTCTGTTTTGTTTCACTGCTTCCAGTCGCTTTCTATAGTTGACCACAATTTTTCCACACTGATCCACCGTTACTTTACCCCATTCTTCCTTGCATAATTCCTCTAATTGTTTGATATTTTGTGGATTCCGCTTATGAACTTTAACCTTCAAAGTATTCCACAAATTCTTAATTGGATTCAAGTCAGGAGACTGACTTGTCCAATTGAGAGTACTAATACCATTATTTTCAAATCATTCCTTTGTAAGTTTTGCGGTATGTTTGGGATCATTGTCTTGTTGAAGCCCAAAATTCCGACCATGTCCTAAAGAAGTTGCAGATTTCTGAAGGTTCCTCTGTAAAATCTCCCTGTACATGCTACCATTTATTCTACCATGGATAACCTGCAACTCACCAGTGCCCCTGGATGAAAAGCATCCCCATATAATAATGGAACTACCTCCAAACTTAACTGTGGGGATGGTATTATGCTTGTTGAAGGCAGTGCTGTTTTTCGCCAAACACTTGTTGCTGTGTTCCGTCCGAATAGTTCAACTTTCGTTTCATCCGACCAGATTACCTTTTCCCAAAACAGCATATCTTTCTTTTCATAAGTTTCGACAAACTTTAATCGGTCTTTAACATGTTTGGCTTTTAGTAAAGGCACTTTACTTGGTGATCTTGAATGAAAACATGTACGATATAGATCTCTGCTAATGGTATCTTTACTTACATTAATTCCAGCACCCTCAAGATCAGTTTTAATTTCAGAACGAATAATGAAGGGTTTTTTTTACAAATTTCTGCTGATTCACCTTGAAGTCCTCTCATTTATTTTTCTCGGTCTTCCATTTCTTGGAAGGTTTGCTGTACCGTCGCCATACTTATACTTTCTGATGATATTTGCTACTGTACTTAGTGCGAGATTCATTTATTTGCTAATTTTTCGGTAACCTTGTCCTCCTTTGTGATGTTCAATGATTTTATCTCGCATATCTCTGGATAATTCTTTAGTTTTTGCCATTTTTAATCCTTGAATTGCAGAATGCACATCAAAGAGTCAGATGATTAGCAGCACTATCTTGTAAGCAATTGTGTGCTTCTCTGATTGGTCAGCGATAATATTCCAATACTATCAAAAATTTGAATATTTAAAGTCTTTTAAAATACAAAGTTTCGATTGGAAATTTGAAAAAAGTGTCATGTATCTAATACTTTTGCATAAGGTAATTTTGAACATTGATAAAAAAATGGATTCAACCATGAGTTATTAATTATCCTTCCACATACAACTAAAACAACTTTACGAGATATTACGTACCAAATATCAGGCAAAATGGCGAACATAAACAGAAAATAACACGTATCTAATACTTATGTGTGTCACTGTATATATGCGCATTTATTATTTTAGAAACCACTTACAAAACACTCTATGATTATGTCAACAAGACTGTCTATTACATTAATCTTCTAATTTTTTTCTTACCAAATTTGCTGTCCATTGTACCAAACCATTGCACTATCTGTAATCTAATCTTTGTTTTTTGTTGAGTCCAATACACAGCACTTCCTCTTCTCTGTGTCATCCGATTTTGTTTATTTTCACATTTCGCGTATTTTATACACATTCTATTTTTTTAAATTCTATCTTTCCAAAATGTTTCTTTAAGTTTCTAGGGAGTTTGTAGATAATCTATTCGGAAAACTGCTTAATCGTTACGGAAGTAGTTGTGTTGCTCTTGTCATTCATGTGAAATGTGTGTTTACCTTGAAAATCTGCATTCTAAACATTTGGCTCATCCCAAAAGATGACCCCTGGAAATGGAAAAATCACTTCCCATTCAGTAAATAATGAACCCAGAAAGATATAAATTCATTGTTGATTTTATTTTATTTTCTTTCCGTATCCGGAAAATCTTTCTTTTAATTAAAAAAAAGAAAGCATTTAATGGCTTTTTGATTATCAAAGATCAAAATAAAAGTTATTGAATCTTTATCTGTGGAACAAATTGTTCATTAATCATATTTCATATGATGAATAGATGCACTTCATTCTTGTGATAAACTCCTTCAAAATTTGTCTTATTTTCTTTTTGTTATTTCATCCTCCTTTTTATTCTCGTTCTGTTCTGTGTGAGGTTTTGTCCTATTCACTTCCAGATCAGGCAATCGAATTATGCATATTTAGCTAAATAACCTTTGAAATGGAGTTATTTGCATTAATATTTTTTTATTAACATTAGCTTTAGATTTATTTGAATTCCTTTGAACAAAATATCGACTATACATTCCTATTAATGCTACAATAAGAGAAATCAACAAAATATGCTCAACCAAAAACCAGACTCACTCATCGTTGGTGTCCATCTGACCGAATAAAAAAAATGATTAGGATGAGGCAATACATCTTTATCGCGTGCCGCCATCAAAGGATTGATAATTTTTCTACTCGGATCATTAACCTCTCATAGATTTTAAATTTAAGCCACTTAATATATATATATATATATATATATATATAGAGAGAGAGAGAGAGAGAGAGAGAGCGAAAGAGATAGAGAGAGAGTAAGTAAAGAAACCATGTAGGAAGAAGTGTCTTTAATCTAAAATTTTTCACTTTAACAAACTTCGGAAATGTTTTAAAGACGAAATTTTTCTTTAAAAAGAATCTTGTTAAAGTGAAGCATAATACATTGAAGACACTTTTTCTTACTTGTTCTTCTTATTATTCATCTTGTAGGGTTTTGATATATATATATATATATATATATATATATATATATATATATATATATATATATACTGAAAGGAAGTTGTACACTGAAAAAATGAATACATATCTTGAGAAAAATCCCTAAAGTTTACATTATGAAAAAGCCTACAAATTTGATAAAAGCAATAGTTTTATCGTCAGAAATGTTATGCTATTATTAAGGAGAAAGAACAATGTCTTGTTGATTATATTATTAATTTTTTTATTTTTTTCTAGTACTATCAAAATTTTGAGGTAAAAAACACACTGTTTTTTAAATTCTTGCAAAAATAAAATATTTGTCGGATTTTAATGAAATCATTAGAACTTATTTACAAATTAATTTACCTTTTTATATTAATTTCGTCTGTTACCCACCACTGACTTAATTCTATGAACTTTCGAGTAATTATATTTCACTCCTTTTATATTTATATTTCTTAAAAGAAAGATTTGAGTAACCTTAGTTTCACCCCTTTGTTATTAAGTAAAACTATATTTAATAATCATAATTGGAAATGCTTAGTAAAAATCATCAAACACCTATATTTTGAATTTTTTGGATGTGTATAAACGTAAAGATTTTTATATATACTGATGCCCATTTACGACATTATCAAAAAAATAATAGCGATAACTATACTAAATTTTTAAGCCTACTGAGTACTTAAATTTATATCTAAATGGCGCTCACGTTATATTCAATTATTTCATACGTATAAAGCCCCTACAGAACAACATTAAATAAACATTCAACTGTCATCAAGCTGTCAAATACGTCAACAGCTTAAATAAACAGCCACCGCTGCGTTGAAAAATTGCATTTCTCTTATATTTTATTTAAAATCAAATTGATTATACTTTAAATCGGTTAATATTCCTCAAATAAACTTTGAAAAAAGTACATTTCATTACCAGGACATTTTTATAAGAGAATTACACGACAATATACTTGAACAAAAATGGAAGTATTAGGTATTACGAATCAGTGGAGGTACCAAAAACATATATAACATAACACACTTGGTGGTATGCAATCCAGGTAAATTCCGATAGAGACGAACTCAAGAGAACTCAATGTTAAATTCATTTATTTAATTTAACGGAGTAATATACTTTATAAAAGATTTTAGATTATTACAATTATTACATATTTCAAAAAGAGAAAAAAGAGAAGAGAAAAAGAAAAGGGGAAGCAGAAAAACTGAATAGAAAGCAAGAAAAAAAGAAAGGACAAAGAGATACAATAAAAGAAAAATACAGTATCACGAGAAATAAATGTTGACACCATTTATCGTAACATCTTTTTTCTTTTCTTCTCTTCTTTGCATTAATCAATCGTCTATCTTTTCTTTAACCTTGCTTTCCTCTTTCTTTGGGGTTCTTTTCGAATGAGCGAGAAATTTTCGTAAATAACCGTTACAATTTTTTTGGGGGGGGGCGGTGGATATTTTGAGGACCAACTGTTATACCATTTCGGTGTGACGAGCCGCGATAATAACATCAGGACGCGGTGAAATATATATATATATATAAAATAATAATCAATACGCAAACAATAACAGGATTATTACTTCATATATATATATATATATATATATATATATATATATATATATATATATATTATAAATTATACTTTAGAACATGTACATCATTTTTCTATATATAATCGCGACGAAGTCACGTTCGTTTCGGCATTGGGGACCCAATGTCGAAACGAACGTGCCTTCGTCGTGATTATATATAGAGAAATTATGTACATGTTCCAAAGTATAATTTATAATAAACATTCACAGCTCTATATAGTATATTATATATCGAGCACTGTTTTAAATTAATGTTTTGGACGTTGAAAGAATTCTTCGTTCTGTACCCACTCGGATATATATATATATATATATATATATATATATATATATATATATATATATATTCTGTCTTTATTTTAACGATCTTTTTTTTACATTTACATATATGTGGAGAATACGAAATAAAAATAACTCTCTTCACTGTTTTTAAAATTCGTTAGCCAGTGCTAAAATCTATTAATAACCAATAAAAAGTATTTATCTTTTCTAGACTTCCGATAATTTTAACTTGTGGGGACTTCGGTTGTGTTTAAGACAAGGACAATTTAATAAACATGATCGTGCTCCCTAAATTACCCCGCAAAGGAATTCGGATCTCTAAATATTTGATGACGCCACAAAGAACTTGCAGAAGAATTCTGATCTTTACATAATGCAAAGCATCAGTAGCAAAGAACATATAAGTCAAGCTTCTGCTCATTACAAGATGTTAACCACGACATACAACACTCAACCATCACTACATAAACTGGCGACCCATCATCTACAAAAGGAAAGAAAGGACAAGAAGGAAAAGATAGAAGAAATATAGATAGGGTTCCACATATTTGAACAACCCTGATGTCAAATTACACGCTGATACATTATCACCCTCTAATGAAAGCAGCGGAATTTTAAGGAACTTTATTCAGCTTCGAAGCTCACTACTTCCAAATATATCTTTTTATCCATGTTGAATACAACTATATAACTTTTATGTAAAACTAACTCTCTCAGTCTGTTTTATGTTTTTTGGAATACTACTTCAGTCCGACCATTTAATATGAACATTTCCTCTTCTCAGTTATTCATCGAATCTCTAAGTCCCATGCGTCTGAATAACTCCGGTGTCAAAAAACACGCTCATAAGCAGCGGAGTTTCTGAGAAGTCTGTTCAACCTCGAAACTACGAACCTTTTAATGTTTGATTATTTCTTCCTAAAACAAGCTACTGACAACTTTAAATGTTTAAATTTCTAAAGAATGTCCTTATTTTGGTTCGTTCTGAATGACAGGTGTGTTTCCTCGCCATTATTTCTATGTTACCCCACTGGTGACCTACAACATGTGAGGAAACTAAACATACCTATCCTTACGGCTTTCAGACAAGCCAAGATGTTTAACGACGAAATGGACATGAATCAAACATCCAGAGGCCAAAGAATTGATACAGACAGTGTCTATCAAATCACTCATGTTCTTGGAATCGAATGCGATTATTTAATAAACAATTGTGGAAACACGTTTCAGTCTATGATGACAAACTAGCAAAGCAAAATGGAAATTATTACCTGGAAAAGCGACAACATATATCACTACTATTAAATTATCAACTTATTCATGTACTAAAACAGACTCCATAAAATGGGAAGAGAAGTGATGTGGTGAGTACGAAATAAAAATAATTCTCTTTTCTTTACTGTATTCAAATTCATGAGCCAGTGCAAAAATCTATTAATGACCAATAGGAAAGGGTTATTTCCGTTGCTGAAGAAAAGAAAGCACATTTCTTGAACCTGTGTGAAATTTTTATTAACCAATGAAAAGAGAGTGATTTACAAATTCACAGAAGACAACAAATTGAACTTTAATTTGAGGTGTGTCATATTTCCTACCACCCAAAAATAAGTTCGGAGCCGATCTCGTGACTGAGTTGGCTACTTATTCCCGTTTTTTGGTCGGTCAGTCAGAGAGACAAAGAAGTAGAGAACACTCAACACAGCCACGGTGTAACAGAAATTTTAGGTCACTCGGACACAACTGTCCAAGCGACACACATTCGCACTCCCTCACCTTTTCGCGCGATGTTTTCTTTATCTCTTCACCTTCTCGCCGTCAACATCAGAAAGAGAGGAACAAAAAATTGTACTTGTACTTTATTGATACACACAGCGAAACATAAACTTATTTTTTATTTTTTTTATTTTTTTTTTAATCATTTCACCCCAAGCAAGGCATTCCACTGCCACTATTGCGCATGGGGCTACACCAGGGAAGATACAGAGAAGAAGTGGTTAGATATAGGGAATGTCAGGAGGAAGGTGACAGATGAGTAAGGATACCGAGGATGAGGGTTGGGCAGATGGGAAGAGTGTTTGATAGAATGGGAGCAGGTTAGTGTGTTAGGAGGTGTCTATTGACCTTACATTTAAACTCCTGGAGATTGTAGCCGTCGGGGAAGCAATCGTGTGGAAGGGAATTCCACAGTCGGGAAGTGCGAGGAAAGTTGGAATAGAAGTTCACTGTAAAAGGGTGGGATCTAGTTGCTAAACTAGTATCTCGTGCAAATTCGTATCTAGGGGGCACCAGTGATCTTAGTTCATTGGAGCAGAAGCCATGAAAGTATTTATAGAAGAGACACAGGGAAGCCACGTCGCGCCTGTAGGAGAGAGACTGTAGGCGGTCTGCCAAGTCGCTATCACATTACAGACCCTCCTCTGAACCTTATCGAGAAGCCCGAGGAGAATACAAGGGGCACCCGACCAGATATGGCAGCAGTATTCAATGCACGGGCGGATGGTAGATTTATATATGTGCAGGATAGATTTAGACGGAAAAAACTTCCGGGTCCTACACAGAGAACCAACTTTCATAGCAGGGTTTGCATTGGAGCAGTCGTCTTTGGGTGACTGCTCTGTAACCCTATAACACTGTCAGCTCTCTGCTTCCGAGCAGAGAGCACAAACCCAGTCGTGGTTCCGCCGAAGGGTAGAACCACGACTCGGTAAAAATAGACAGACATATTTTTGGCCCGGCTATATGGCCGGGAATGCCCACATTAAAATGACCATGTGTCACATCCGGGCTTGCGTGGGAAGCCTAGTAAATACGGCAGCGGATTTAGCAATGGATTCGATATAGTCATTCCATTTGAGGTCCGCTGAAAGTGTGAGACCAAGGAGGCGTAGTGTTTTACTCTCTGGGAGGCAAGCATGGTCCATGCTAATGGGAGGTAGGTGAGATTGTCGATGATGGTTAATTGAGAGCAGCTTCGTTTTAGAAGCATTAAAATTTACTAGCCATTTCTTACCCCAGTCCACTATGGATTGGAGGTCTTTTTCAATCTCGGCTGCGAGGTTGGCTTTGACGCCTACACCAGATTTTTGGTCGAGGCGAGAGTAAACTGGTGTCATCGGCGTACAAACCTACTTGGGCTCTTATGGAATCAGGGAGATCATTAATGTATATCAGGAAGAGTGTAGGACCTAAGATGGAGCCTTGGGGGACACCTGCGGTTGTATGGTAGTTCTGGGATGCATGTCCGTTTAATACCACCTTCATTGTGCGGTTAGAGAGGAATAACTGGATTAGTTCAAACAAATGTCCAGTTATACCATAGCTCCGCAGTTTACATAGAAGGCCAGCATGCCAAACTCTGTCGAACGCCTTAGATATATCCAATGCAACAGTTCGGGCTTCGCCATTCCTATCGAGTACCTGGTATATGTACTCGGTGATGGTCGTTAGCATATCAGCAGTAGACCTGGTGAAGCGGAAACCATATTGCTTGTCCGAGCGGAGCCTGTGTGCTGTGAGATGCTGAACCACCTCGGCGTTATAATGGCTTCGAACACTTTGCCAAAGATCGGAAGAAGGCTGATAGGGCGGTAATTTGCAGGGTCCGAGGGTTCTACAGTGTTTTTAAATATAGGAACTACAGAGGAAGATTTCCAACAGGCAGGAAAGTAGGAAGCAGATAGGCAGAGGTTGTAGAGCATAGAAAGGACAGAGGAGAGTTCAGGGGCACATTTCTTTAAGACTATGGTTGGGATTCCGCCCCCACCGCTCGCTTTGTGAGGGTCAAGTTTTAAGATTATCTTAGAGACAAGCGAAGGTGTAATGTGGACATCATTCAGTTGTGCCTCGGTTTTAGGTGAGAAGTCGGGTGTAAAAACTCCAGATGAGTCCAGACTCGAATTGTTCGAGAATCTGCGGGCAAAGCATTCAGCCTTATCTGCTGGGGAGGTGAGGACCTCAAATTTGTTGATTAGCGGGGGTATTGTGGACTTGCTCTTGTTAAGTACTCTTTTACAGCGTCGCCAGTAGTCTTTGGCACCGAATTTAGAGCATGCTATGCGTTGCTTCATTCTGGCAGCAAACAACATCTTAGCTTCGTTAAGTATCTTTTTATACTTATTACGAGCTGAAGTGAAAAGGCGCCTATTTTGGTCCGACGCGTAGTTACGATAGAGTCGGAAGAAATGATTCCGGTGGGTAATGGCAGCCGAGCAAGCGGGTGAGAACCATGGAGGCGAATGAAATTTAAGCTGGAATTTCCTAGCAGGGATGAAGGCATCGATGCCAGCCTTAACCCAGGAGGAGACCTCGGATGCACATTCTTTGATGGGAAGACTAAAACGTTGTTCCAAGGGATGTCACAGAGGAAGTCTTGGAACGAATCCCAGTCTGCTCTTTGATAGCAGTAGGATATTCTACTTGTCTGGTTTTCATGGGTCGGGCGGGAGTGGAGTGAAATATTGACAGACACTAGAGTGTGGTCAGAGTTTCCGAGTGGGCAGAGTTGTCTGGTAGTGCAAGAGTCTGGGATGGAAGTGAAGCAGAGGTCTAGAAGTGAGTCCCTTCCATTAGGGTTGTCGGAGAAACGCGTAGGGAAGTCCACTACTTGTGTAAGGGATTGGGTGATTGAAAAGTTCATGGTGTGGACACCAGCAGGGTCGGTGATAGCGTTCTTCAGCCACTTGGTGTGGTGGGCATTAAAGTCACCAAACACGAATACATGGGCAGAGGGATGGGAAGAAATGGCTTTGTCGATATTGTCAGAAATGATGTCAAGTAATGAACAGTCAGGAGAGGAAGGAGAGCGGTAGAGAAAGAAGAGATAGCTAATTGAGCTGAGAAGTGAGAGGCGGAAGCACATGAAAGAATGATCTGAGGATTCAAAATATGACACCCTAGCTAAGGGAAGGTGTCCGCAGACATAGACACCAAGCCCATGCATATGAACATTGGAGTCCTTCCTGAAGAGAGGAAGGTAGCCAGGAATGTAGAACTCAGATGAGGGGATAGAAGGTTTAAGTTTAGTTTCATATAGGGCTAATATATCAGGTGAGTTATTATGGAGGAATGAATCTACGCTGAGGAAGTTGGTGTGGATGCCGCGTATGTTAGTGAAAGAGATGCAGACAGGTTTGGGCGTTTTCAAATGAGCTGGTTTAGTTTTGCTATTATGTTTGCTTTTTCTATAGTGGTTCAGTTCAGGAGAAGTCTTAGAATAGAATCAGTCGGTCAATCGTTTGCAACTTGTGAAGGATGGAGACTGGAGCGGCCTACAACATAATGTGGCCTCGGGGTTGCCCACCGAACGTTCATGCAGGGACGCCCGTCCATGCGCGATATGGCACTACGAGAACCCCGGTATTATTCAACTGTTGATCAGAGCAGCCTCTCAAGACGCTACGCAAGAGTTCGGGCTCCTAACTACCAGTCGGAAGCATCAACCAGGAAACTGCCAACCCGGTACCCTCAGAATGTAAAGACGTTGCCACCATACTCCGTAACTGTAAAGAGCTTCCAGCTGAACTAAAACTAAGACCGGAGAAGGGGGATGAACCGGGAACCCCTCCCTAAACAAGAAACAAGGCGATCACCTCTACACTTATTCAAAAGAAGGGGG
>JBBBDQ010001696.1:177500-322500 GCA_037127315.1 Ascarosepion bandense
TATCAATTTGCAATTTTCTACTTTCATTCACTTTTTTTTCGATTAGTAGTTTAGGTGTTTATACTATCAGAAAGATAGTATCAATTATTTTATTGTATGTTAAACAATGGCTTGATCACATTCGACCATTTTTTCTAGCTTTACGATATTTGTGTTTGCTTATTTATCTACTATTACTTAATCTGTTTAGATTCTAGTGTTTCTGTTTCCATTATGTTTTATATATTTAAAAAGCCGTTATTTTTTCTAAAATACATAATGTATGCAATGTTTATATACATAGATTATATATGTTCCAAAAGTTGTCATGGACGATGTTGACATTGAGGACAATTTCCTACTATCTACAAAAAGTTCCCGTGGCATGCGTCTCAAATAAACTTTGATAATTAAGTTCAGCACTAAGCTGAAGAATGGGAGAAAGCGGAAAACTGGCGCTTCATAAACAATTGCGTCTGGTAGATGAAGGTTGACAGTTCAGGAAAACAGTCTATCTAGGAGAAGAAAAAACCTGATTTTTAATGTACACTGCCTTGCTTTCCTATCCAATCACGGAAAATGCCATAAAATTAAATCCAGTCAGAAAACACTGAGTGGGAACCCGAACACGTTTGACTGTCAACATATATAACTGTCAAAAAATAAAAAATAAATTATAATTTAAGAGTCTGTATCCTAAAATGTATATAAAAAAAGATACATTACACCTCGCTTACATCACAGCACACTTTGCCTACGTCACAACAACTGTTCGATATGAAATTGGCCTTGTGCCAAACATAACTTTCCACAATTTATGGATAAGAAGGTGCAGAGTGATTAAAAAGGCACCAAAGAAATAAAAAAGTCTCTTTTATAATAAAAAGAACTTTTATTAATCATCAAATTTTGTTTTTTGTAAAAATAATAATTGATTGTTTAAATTTCATTTAAAAGTTTGTTTTTTTTTATGCAAAAAAGTCTAATATATTTGCTTCTTTATGAGTGCACGAAAGTAGTAAGCTCCTGTGTATTGTTTGTTCTTTTCTTCTATATGCTACTGGCCAATTAAAGAAGAAAGGTAGAGGTGAAAGAGAAAGTGATGCAGTGAGAAAATTGTCGTCTGCTTTTTAAATGTCTAGACAGATGTAATTGTTTATTGCATGAGTTTGAGTTTGAGTTTTGTTTAACGGCATATCAACCTCTGTGGGTTATTTAATGCCAAAAATGTGGGGTTTTAAGGTATTCTTTTTTAATGTTCGGTTATAGTGAAAAGGTTGATTTAGTCAGATTTTAATGAATTTTTTTTGTTTTTATTCTTTTTTTTTTAGAAAACTGAAAATGTCTTCTAGTTTTGAATTAAAAGATGTTTTGCTGAGAATAATTTTTTTCTTCAAAAATGTGTTATGGTAGTATTTTTTTCTTCGAAAATATATTATTGGTAATATTTTTCCTTCAAAAATGTACATTTTTCTATAAAAGTCTATTTTTACATATATATTTCTATAAAAAGTGTATTTTTATACCTTCACAGTGTTTTGACTCCAGTTTTGGGGGGTTAGTTATTTGCCCATAGCTGGGACCCTAACAGGTGCTACCACTCCGGGTCAGGGTGGACCTGAAAACAGCAATTAAGAGGTGGTTCCATACCCCTATCAGAGACCTTGCTGCTGGATGCAGTTTACCGTCATGCCCAGGACCTCATTGTATGAGAAAAAAAAAGAAGAGATACAGAACGCAGCAAGAGAGAGTAAGAAATACAATTCGACGGGATTTACGTTCCAGGGACGTCTTGAAAACCTTATGAAGACAAAAAGGCAAATTCACGTGTATATGAGCATTTTTGCAACCAAGAATAGAATCGAGTTTCCCGTGTTATCTAATTGCTCAAAATATATAATTTGTTCTGAACGACGTGTGTGTGAAATCGGATTTATTATGAAATTATAAATTACTCTAAGAGTGAAGAAACACTGAAAAATGTTTCTGAAAATCAGATAAAAATATTCATAGTAATCTCCGGTGAGTTGGAAGTTTAATGCGTGGTGCATTTGGTATCTGACTAAATATTTTCGATGCCACGTGTTCGAAAGAGGTAATTAAAAAGATCTGATGATTGCATTATAGCCATTTGTGTGTAGATCACCAGTTTTAATTCCTTCTCTTTGTTTGTACCGATATGCTTACGCGTTTGTACGAATTTAAGTGGTTATGGTCATGTTAAGCACGGAACAAAGCGTACATTTCCTCTCGTTATTATTCTCAGATTTGTGCGATGAAAATTTTCCATGAAAATGACATCGTATTTTTTTCAGCTGGAATATGTCTTGTTGAATTTCTGAGTACTTGGTAGTCGCAAGTTACAGTTGCTTTTGTTTGTTGCGGGTCATTTGTTCTTCAGACTGCGGTCACTTTTGTGTTTAAGCTTGTTTGTGTACGGAGCCATTAATGGAGAACGTTGGTTGAATGATGTAGTTGAGGTGTAAGTGATTAAACATGACGACGAAAATGTACTTGTTTGAAGTACTGCATCATCAGAGTGCTAATATTTTCTAGTGAGTCAGAATGTATTACTTTCTGAAAAAAAATATTTAAAGATTCCGGCGGTTGAAAACATTGATTTTTAAAGTTGATGAACTGATGAGGCTGGTTAAATTGATACTGAGTGTTGAGGCCTACTTTGTAAGAATTTTGTTTTTGAAGATATCTCGATTAAATGTCGATTTTTCTTGAAGGGGCAGCTATCAATAAATCGTACTTGTAGATGTCTTAGTCGTTCTTGTTAAATTTGAAAAACGTCAATGTCTCGACGTTGAGTATATCACATATTTTTTTGTAAAACTAGGTACCTACAAAAAATCACTGCTCATTTTCAATACCTCAATTTAAATTTAATTTTTAAAAATAAAAATGTTTTCTTGAAGCTTTAATTTTAGCTTTAATTGAAAACCAAGAGATCAAATTTACTAATTATAGTAAGCAAAAGACCCTGGTTTAGTTCAAACCGAAATTATATTGCTCGGAATCACAAATTTAACTGCTGAAAAAAATTTTTTAAAAAATTTACCGCCATTATTGAGTAATCAACACATTGTGTAAACAGTAGCTAAATTTCTGTTTTAAAAATCTTGCACAAAAAAATATACCTCCTTGACACGTTATTTAAGTTGATTGTTATAATTGAAACTTACCTTTATCTGATTTCAAACAATAATTAACTGCTTACTGTCTGGAAATTTACGAAATAAATCACTCTTTACTGACGGTAAACCTCTTGTCAGCGCTTATCTAAGCGATAAATTATGTGTTGACAAGCAGCAGGTGTGAATGACGTTTGGATGGCGACCGAAAGTGACAAAAAATTCAAGTAGCTTAAAACGTAACATTTGGAAATTAAAATTTTTTTTTGTTGTTTTTTAACTAAATAGTAAAAAATGCAAGGAATTAGAACTAGAATTCTAACTCGTTCCGAGCCGATATCCGCTAACGCCCATTATCATAGGATTATTTTACTTTTACTTTTAATTGACTGCATAGAGATTTTCTGTTTATTTGTAGCAATGGAAATGTTTTTATTTTCTAAACACGATCAAAACATTTTGGTTTAAATTAAAAGTACATAAGAAAAATTAAATAAAAAGTTGACCTCTTTTTAGTCTTTTTTAGCAAATCTTGCATAAAAAAGGAATTGCAACTTAAATATAAAATTATATATAATTTCTATAAAAAATTGTTTGATTAATCATATATAGTTAGAATATATATATATATATATATATATATATATATATATATATATATATATATATATATATATATATATATATGCAGGTAAAGAGGACCCAAGGTTTTACGATTTTGAGTTCTCTGGCATTTACTTTTTTTTCAAGTTCTCAATACAATAAATATTGTAGAGCTTAAAATAATTATATAATTAAATTTGTAACACAATTAAAAACACATTGCGACACGGAAATTTCTATGTTTCGACATTTCTCTATCGCAATGCGTTTTTAATTTTTAATTGTATAACAAATTTAATTATATATATATATATATATATATATATATATATATATATTGCAGAGAAGTCTGTCACTTAACTAAGCAGAGTCATGCCGACTTCGAATTTTCGTGAGGGCGCCGTTTTGATGTTTTAACTCATCATAGCCAAGCTTTCAAAAACTTAACCCTGACGAGTGAAGACATCATAATGATGACTTCACGAAACTTCCAAGTCGGCATGACTCTGCTCAGTTAACAAATCTCTTTCCAATAATACCTCTAACGCTTTATCTCAGTTCCGATATCAAGCACTTTACGATAAAAAAAACCCTGCTTGCCAAAATACCTTTTATCAGTAAACTACTGAAAAACTAACATTATTTGTGCTAAACATCATCACCACTCAATACATGCATAAAATGATGGCCTGTTAAATGTTGACTTCAATGTCTACTTTTATATTTATATATTCTATCCCTGATATTGAGCACTTAAATATAGCATAACTTAAAGGTATATCTTATCATTCATATATATATTTATTGATTGTTTAATTTCTTAGTTTTTGGTCATAATAAGATTTGACCAGTGCACATTTGTATTAAAAAGTATTCAATACAATTATATTGTAGTACTTTTGGATATTTTCCATTTTCCATGGTGTAATAACTATATATATATATATATATATATATATATATATATATATATATATATATATATGTATGTATGTATGTTTATTAATTCTCGACAAACACAGGATTGAGAACATTACCTTTACAAAGCTTCTTCTTACTTAAAATAAAACCTGTTTATACGTCTGTCAATTCATTTTTCCACCTGCATGTGTTCTCCACCCAACCGAATGTTTTTTTCTCTTGTTGCCTACTAGACGCAGATCTGTTCAGGCAGGACTATTATGTCAGTTGTGTTTTATACTTTACTTCAACTTTTCCAATGTGGGATTGGAAAGACTTTACCAAATGAACAATGCATTCACATGAACAGTTCATTCAGAACTTTGGAATCTAATGTTGAATTTCTTCTGCAGACGACATTTTTATAATTTGAATGGTTTTATTTTTCTTTATAATTCTCAAACTGATGCGTAAGCGAACTTTTGCTATTTCCTTTAAACACTGTAATGCTTTTTATTAGTGTTCTTTAATTACAGACCATCAGTTTGAATTTTAAAGAACACACACAGAGTTTTAAACATAATTTTAAAGTATGTTATATTCATAGGTAAAAGTACTGAAGGATGAATATCTGTAATTATAAGTCTGACAGTCTGTTCCATACTTGAATGAAATCTTCAAGCCATCTAATTCAGATGTCTCGATGACTGCATCGCCCAAACAATAATAAATCATATGTGATGTGCGACTATTGGGTTCTAAAAATTAAACTACTGAATCCTCATATACCGGAAGAAAAGAGAGCTAATTATATGCAAGAGCAGAGTCAAAAATATATATATATATATATATATAAATTAAAAAAGGATTAATTCAATGATGTTGAATGGTCATTTCGATATGAAGATCCCCACGGGGGATAACGATATATATATATATATATATATATATATATATATATATATATATATATATATGAAGATCCCCATGGGGGATAACGGGATATATATATATATATATATATATATATATATAGAATAAAAAGTGTGACAAGCCATGAACGTTTTCTTTAAAGTGTATATTTATTGTTTTTGCTATTATACATGTTATGATACATTTAGTGTCCGTAATGGTATTTGTGACGCTACACGTGTTTCAGGTCTAAAATTGACTTTCTTCAGGCGAATCAATTTTTGGCTTTTCGTATCGAGTTCTTTTTGTTTCTGATCGCAAGGTTGTCGTTTTATAAATAAGTAAGTAGAAAAAATAGGAAAATAAATAAAATCAGTAAAATAAAATAAGATAAAATAAATGAAATGTTGGCACGTTGAATGGTCTGTTTTTTCCACATCAGCATGTGTATAAATGGATAAACAGAAAATTAAATAAAAAGAAGAATGAATCAAGTGTTTATCCCAATTTGAAGTGGTTGTGGTATGTTAAAATTATCTTCTAGTCGCCTTAGCTTATCTTATTATCGGTCATTTGGTTGTTTTTATTGCTTTGACGGTGTTTTGAATTTGGTGTGTGTGTGTGTGTGTGTGTGTGTGTGTGTGTGTGTGTGTGTGTGAGCGTTTTTTTATTTCGTCTTTATGTTTTAGATTTTTTTTTTATGGGTAACCTGGTTCTTTGTTATTGTCTGGGATTATCTTTTGAATTTGGTGTGTGTATGTATGTGGGTAGTGTATGTGTGTGTATGTATATGTGTTTCTGTATGTTTTTCGGTGTGTGTGAGTTTTTCATGTTGTTTTGTTGAGCGAAGGCTTGTATTTTTTGTGATGATTATATATACATATATAATTGTAAACTTATCACTGTACTCGTTTCGAAAAAAATGGTTGTAAAAAAAGAAAGAGCTAAGCACGTGAACATCAGTCAAAGTACGTAGCTCAAAGAAAAAACCCGAGACGATAATCTATGACAAAAAAACGCTCAATACGTAAGCAGAGCAAAAATAGTAAATAACCTAAAGAGCCAACAAACCTACCAAGGTTTTACCTAACCAGATCTTGAAGATCCGGTAAGGTGAATCTTTGGTAGGTTTGTTGGCTCTTTAGGTGATTGACTATATATATATATATATATATATATATATAGTCATCCGCTGACAGATCTGTTTCGTTGTATCACAGCTCATCAGTACGGTTAGACTCCGATTGATTTTAACCCAGGATTGAAACCCAACCGAATTGGCGTCAGTCGGCGATTCTACCTCTGGGCTATGGGCGCTCGGTAGAATTGATTCAATTTCTTGTATCTACAAGTGGGTGTATATTCATGTAATATTTACGTAGTTATAAACAAGTAGGTTGTGCAAGTAAAGATTTATGTGCAAATAAGTATATATTATAAACCCCTTAAACAACCCTCGAATTTGTGCATGTAATACCTCGTGACGGACTTTATATATATTAATTTATTCTTAGTTTTAACATTTTTTAAGTTTTTGTTTATTATTACTTTTAATATTATTATTATGTTGTCATTTTTCATCATATTTCTATTACTACTTTGGTCGCACTACCTACCAAGTCTTCGGGAAGAGGTTTTTCTATCTTCCCTATCATCCCTAGCATTACATAGATAAAGTTTTCCTTAGTGTGTGGGCTGTACTTAATAAGACAATTTTTAGTATAACTCTTAAGCTGGGGTTTCCAGGGATTCTTTCAATGTGTTGTTTTGTTCCATTTTTTATCATTCCAAGTGCACCTACTATCACTAGCACAACTCTTGTTTTCAATTTCCACATTTTTTCTATTTCAATTTCCAGGTATTTATATTTTGACAGTTTTTCAAATTCCTTGGTTGCTATGTTACAATCCGTTGGACAAGACATATCAATTAATAGACAAGTTTTCTCTTTCTGGTTTTTGACAATAATGTCTGGCCTGTTTGCTTCAATTTTTCTGTCTGTGTAGATGGTGTAATCCCATAGAATGGTTACATCTTCTATTTCTGTAACCGCTGCTGGGTGATGTTCATACCAGTGTTTGTTTACAGATTTTCCATAATGTTTGCACATTGTCCAATGTAAATATTGCCCAACTCTATCGTGGCGATTTTTATATTCATTTGGGGCAAGCACAGAACAGCCTGAGATTAGGTGGTCTATTGTTTCTTGGTGTTTACCACAAAACCTGCATTTTGGATCCATATTATTATGCATAATATTTGCCTGAAAGTTTCTAGTGAAAAGACTTTGGTATTGTACTGCAAGAATAAAGCCTTCAGTTTCAGACTTTAATCCAGATGCACGTAACCATCGATGAGTATTAACTTTGTCAACATTGGATTTATTGGCACGTTCTGGATATTGGCCATGCAGAGGTTTGTCTTGCCAGCGCTGTTTCATCTGTTCAAGAGCTTTATCTTTGGCTTTCATTTTCATATTTTTTGCCGCAATAGTTGGTTCTTGGCTTCTGTTTTGCTTTTCTACAGAATCTACTAACTGTAAATCTTGTTTGTATTTACTGCCTTCTTTTATTATTGAATATTTTTTTCTTTCATCCTTCATGTTGCCTTACTAATTGTATCATCCAATCCTTTGTTGTTTCTATGTATGTTAGTAAGCCAATAGTTGTTGTCTTGGATGACAATTCCAGCTGAATAAGAGCTCTTCCACCTTCTTTACTCTGTATATATAGATGGTCTACATCAGCCTTTGGATGATGCATCTTATGCTTAGAAAGAAGCTTTCTTGTTTTAGAATCAATTCGCCTGATATCGTTTAGAGTCCAGTTTAAGATGTTGAAGCTATATTGGACAACTGGGATTGCAAGGCTATTAATGGCCATAACTCTGTTCTGAGAATTCAATTCAGTTTTTAATATCATTCGTAGCCTTCTATAGTACTCTTTACGCACTATTTCTTTCATTTTTTTATGGTGAATGTTTTCGCTCTCATTTACACCTAGGTATTTATAAGCTTCTTCTGGTTTCAATTCTTTTATTGTTACAGTAGGGTCTAAGCTAATTGAGAATGTTTCTTGTATTGATCCACGTACAACTGTAGCTTTAGCACATTTATTCAAATTGAATTTCATTCCAATGTCTTCGCTGAAGCATTTTACAGTTTGCAGAAGACCTTCCAGCTCATTATCATTCTTAGCATATAACTTTAAGTCATCCATGTAAAATAGATGGCTTATTTTCTTTTGGCCTATTATATAACCACATTCTGTCTTATTAAGTTGACTGGTTAGTGCTATTAATGATATGCAGAATAGTAAGGGAGATAAAGAATCACCTTGAAATATACCTCTTTTGATGTTTATTTCATCAGACTTATAGGTTCCATTTATATGATTGAGGTAAAGGGTTGTTTTCCATATAGACATGCACTGTTTTATGAAATTGATGATGACGGGCGATATCTTGTATATATTTAAAGTCTTTAAAATCCAGGAATGTGGCACACTATCGAATGCCTTTCGATAATCTATCCAGGCAGTACTAAGATTTTTCTTTGTACTGTAGCAGTTTTCCAGGATCATTTTGTTATTAGCAATTGGTCTTTACATCCATAACAGCCACGTTTGCACCTTTTTTGTTCAAGCGGTATCATGTCATTTCTTTCTAAGAATAAATATGTCTGTTTTGTTAAAATAGATGTTAATAGTTTATATGTTGTCGGAAGACATGTAATTGGTCTGTAGTTTTTCGGGTTGTTTGTGTCACCATTCTTGGGTAGAAGAAATGTAATTCCTTTGGTCATCCATGCAGGAATTTTAGTGGGATCGTCAACCATTTCTTGAAGTTCTTTGGCTAGTTTTTTATGTGCTGTATTTAAATAATATAGCCAAAAGTTAGGAATTTTATCTATACCTGGGAATTTCCAAATGTGTGCTTTTTTAGTGCAAATTTAACATCCTCTTCTGTAATTCCAGCCCATGTCTGTTCTGGTTTATTTTTCATTCGTTCTATCTCTTGTGCAATCCAATCTACTTCCTTGCTGTGTTCTTTAGGGCAAGCCCATATCTTTTCCCAGAACTGTGTGACTTCTTCCATTCTGGGGGGGACTTTCACTTCATTTCTTTTTTTACCTATTTCCCTGTAAAATCTCTTTGTATCGGTTTGAAAAATCTTGTTTCGTCTGTAAAATCTTGCTCTTTTCTCATAGCGCCTTATTCTTTGAGCCTTCAGTTGTATTTTTTGCTTTATATTTTCTTCAGTTGATAAGACTTCATTTTCATTTCTAATGTTGTATTTTCTTTCGACTCTTCTGCTTTTCCTAGTTCTTACATTTATTCCTCTACTCAGTTCATCCAGTACTGATCGTTCACTTCTAAGTTGTTCTATTTCTTTTTCTATTTTTCTTTTCCAAGGTGGATCTTCATGTCTGCGAGACTGCCTTGTTTTTATTTTGATGTTCAATTTTTTGTTGCTGCTGTTGCTGATACATATATTGCTTCATTGAGATTTGTATGAGTGTCTTCATCCAAGATTAATTTGAGTGCTGCATTGTAGAGTTTAATAGTTCGGAGGTTATGCTTTGTTGGTTGTAATTTTGGGAGCTGTTCTCGTTCCTCCATTGCAATATTTTGTATTTGACTAATATGGTTCTTGATTTCTTCCTTGGCTTTTTGTATACTGTTCTTATTTTCCGTCAAATAATTATGTTCAATGTGTTTTGAACTCGTTTTATTTTCGTCTTTTAACTGACTCAGATCACACCTTTCCAGCACTTTTAAACTTACAGCATTATCTTCACAGTGATTTGTGTGTATCACGGTTTCTACATTATTACCTGTGGCTTGTTTGATGTTATTACTTTTTATTTCTTATTCTGATTCCGGTTCCTTTTCATATTTTGTTGATTCGTCTCTTCTGGTTACAATTCTTTTAATTTCATTAATTTCAGCCTCTGTCAATCGGTTATTATGAATAATGTACCTTCGTACATTGGCTAATTTATTTTCGTCAATATACTTTCTATTTGCTTGACCAACTTTTTCACGCCAAATGTCATATGTTTCGCGAGTTATGTTTTTTTGAGGTTTGAGTAACGCTTCATGAAATGCAATCATAACGACTTTGTACTCCTCACGAGACCATTTTATTTTTTCTTTCTTTAAAATATACGGTTGTAGATCTAGCTGGCAAATTTTCAGGACCATCATTAGGATTATCCTGGTTGTGGGGACCTGAAGATTCATTCTTTGTGTAGGAGTTTGTTCCTATGGCAGATTTTTTGACCTCAGGTAGGTTCCCTCCTGAAGGACGGGCTCCCTGTTTATCCACTGGAAGAGCCATACTGGACTTTTTATTTCTATTTGTATTTCTCATGTTTTTACCACGAGTGACGCACGGGTCCAAAA
Source organism: Ascarosepion bandense (assembly GCA_037127315.1). Taxonomy (NCBI): domain Eukaryota; kingdom Metazoa; phylum Mollusca; class Cephalopoda; order Sepiida; family Sepiidae; genus Ascarosepion; species Ascarosepion bandense. The sequence goes on from JBBBDQ010001696.1 coordinate 188,440, forward strand.
GTCCACCCAAAGTTGCTCGGCAAGTTGGGTAACGGCCTTTTACAAACAGGGTCCCGAAGCCTGTAAGGGATCGTTTGTGACCTCATAACGCAGTAGCCATTCACTCCTCGGCACGATTAACACCTTGAGTTGCGGGTTGTTGTTCGGAGTTTTCCTTCTCCTAAATGGGCTGCCAAGCGACAGCTGACATAGACGCGATTGGAATTCAAAGAGAAAGACGCTGGTTAAAAAAAAAATATAGCTTTGGCGTAGCAACGGCTCAACGAAACAAAACACTACTACTTGAGTATTTTGTTAAAGAAAGAAAAAAATTAATGGAAACAAGTTGACATACGTTTAAGTTTATTAGTGCTGTGAGATTTAAAATAAAAAAAATGTAATAATTTGTTCGTCCACTTTATATTCATTTATTTTTTCAATAAAGTCGTTGGTCGAAAATAGAGTTATCAGATTAAGATAAATTAAATAAGTAAATTAAATCAATAAATAAATAAAAATAAATATATAAATAAATACGTAGTCTTTCTATAAAATAATACCGTAGAAATTGTTTTTCATCGGATTTAATTTATTTTCCTGTTGTTTTGTTTTGTTTTTTGTTCTTAAGAAAATTATAATAGTTAAAAAAAAATATTACGAAATATCGACAGCTAAAGGAAATATAAAACGGATAATTTTATTTTTTAGGTTCATTTAAAGAACAAACAGATAGATTAAAATAGTGAAACAGAATTTCATTAAAAAAAATCAATAAAATTAAATAATATATGAAGAAAAATCCATGTTTATGTTAAGAAAAAAAGATTCAGTTTATGTTAAAAAAAAATTCGATAATATCTAAAGAAAAATTCCTGTTTATATTAAAACAAAATTTCATATAGAGAAAAAGAAAAATTCAAAGAAATAGACGCTGGTTGAAAAAACAAACAAACTTGGACGTAATTATTATTATGTCATTTTTCATCATATTTCGATTTCTGCTTTGGTCTCACTACCAACCAAGTCTGCGGGGAGACCTAAGGCAGGTAGTGGCGTGTTGTTATGGCCCCATTTCATGTTTTTCTATCTTCCCTATCATCCCTAGCGTTACATAAAGTTTTCCTTAGTGTGTGGGCTGTACTTAATAAGACAATTTTTTGTATATCTCTTAAGCTGGGGTTTCCAGGGATTCTTTCAATGTGTTGTTTGTTCCACTTTTTATCATTCCAAGTGCACCTACTATCACTGGCACAACTCTTGTTTTCAATTTCCACATTTTTTCTATTTCAATTTTCAGGTCTTTATATTTTGACAGTTTTTCAAATTACTTGATTGCTATGTTACAATCCGCTGGACAAGCCATATCAATTATTATTATTATTATTATGTCATTTTTCATCATATTTCGATTTCTGCTTTGGTCTCACTACCAACCAAGTCTGCGGGGAGACCTAAGGCAGGTAGTGACGTGTTGTTATGGCTCCATTTCATGTTTTGCTATCTTCCCTATCATCCCCAGCATTACATAGATAAAGTTTTCCTTAGTGTGTGGGCTGTACTTAATAAGACAATTTTTTGTATATCTCTTGAGCTGGGGTTTCCAGGGATTCTTTCAATGTGTTGTTTTGTTCCATTTTTTATAATTCCAAGTGCACCTGCTATCACTGGCACAACTCTTGTTTTCAATTTCCACATTTTTTCTATTTCAATTTTCAGGTATTTATATTTTGACAGTTTTCAAATTCCTTGGTTGCTATGTTACAATCCGCTGGACAAGCCATATCAATTAATAGACAAGTTTTCTCCTTCTGGTTTTTAACAATAATGTCTGGCCTGTTTGCTTCAATTTTTCTGTCTGTGTAGATGGTGTAATCCCATAGAATGGTTACATTTTCTATTTCTGTAACCAGTGCTGGGTGATGTTCATACCAGTGTTTGTTTACAGATTTTCCATAATGTTTGCACATTGTCCAATGTAAATATTGCCCAACTCTATCGTGGCGATTTTTATATTCATTTGGGGCAAGCACAGAACAGCCTGAGATTAGGTGGTCTATTGTTTCTTGGTGTTTATCACAAAACCTGCATTTTGGATCCATATTATTATGCATAATATTTGCCGGAAAGTTTCTAGTGAAAAGACTTTGGTCTTGTGCTGCAAGAATAAAGCCTTCAGTTTCAGACTTTAATCCAGATGCACGTAACCATCGATGAGTATTAACTTTGTCAACATTGGATTTATTAGAACGTTCTGGATATTTGCCATGCAGAGGTTTGTCTTGCCAGCTCTGTTTCATCTGTTCAAGAGCTTTATCTTTGGCTTTCATTTTCATATTTTTTGCCGCAATATTTGGTTCTTGGCTTCTGTTTTGCTTTTCTACAGAATCTACTAACTGTAAATCTTGTTTGTATTTACTGCCTTCTTTTAATATTGAATATTTTTTTCTTTCTTTCTTCATGTTGACTTACTAATTGTATCATCCAATCCTTTGTTGTTTCTATGTATGTTAGTAAGTCAATAGTTGTTGTCTTGGATGACAATTCCAGCTGAATAAGACCTCTTCCACCTTCTTTACTCTGTATATATAGATGGTCTACATCAGCCTTTGGATGATGCATCTTATGCTTAGAAAGAAGCTTTCTTTTTTTAGAATCAATTCGCCTGATATCGTTTAGAGTCCAGTTTAAGATGTTGAAGTTATATTGGAGAACTGGAATTGCAAGGCTATTAATGGCCATAACTCTGTTCTGAGAATTCAATTCAGTTTTTAATATCATTCGTAGCCTTCTATAGTACTCTTTACGCACTATTTCTTTCATTTTTTTATGGTGAATGTTTTCGCTCTCATTTACACCTAGGTATTTATAAGCTTCTTCTGGTTTCAATTCTTTTATTGTTACAGTAGGGTCTAAGCTAATTGAGAATGTTTCTTGTATTGATCCACGTACAACTGTAGCTTTAGCACATTTATTCAAATTGAATTTCATTCCAATGTCTTCGCTGAAGCATTTTACAGTTTGCAGAAGACCTTCCAGCTCATTATCATTCTTAGCATATAACTTTAAGTCATCCATGTAAAATAGATGGCTTATTTTCTTTTGGCCAATTATATAACCACATTCTGTCTTATTAAGTTGACTGGTTAGTGCTATTAATGATATGCAGAATAGTAAGGGAGATAAAGAATCACCTTGAAATATACCTCTTTTGATGTTTATTTCATCAGACTTATAGGTTCCATTTATATGATTGAGGTAAAGGGTTGTTTTCCATATAGACATGCACTGTTTTATGAAATTGATGATGACGGGCGATATCTTGTATATATTTAAAGTCTTTAAAATCCAGGAATGTGGCACACTATCGAATGCCTTTCGATAATCTATCCAGGCAGTACTAAGATTTTTCTTTGTACTGTAGCAGTTTTCCAGGATCATTTTGTTATTAGCAATTGGTCTTTACATCCATAACAGCCACGTTTGCACCTTTTTTGTTCAAGCGGTATCATGTCATTTCTTTCTAAGAATAAATATGTCTGTTTTGTTAAAATAGATGTTAATAGTTTATATGTTGTCGGAAGACATGTAATTGGTCTGTAGTTTTTCGGGTTGTTTGTGTCACCATTCTTGGGTAGAAGAAATGTAATTCCTTTGGTCATCCATGCAGGAATTTTAGTGGGATCGTCAACCATTTCTTGAAGTTCTTTGGCTAGTTTTTTATGTGCTGTATTTAAATAATATAGCCAAAAGTTAGGAATTTTATCTATACCTGGGAATTTCCAAATGTGTGCTTTTTTAGTGCAAATTTAACATCCTCTTCTGTAATTCCAGCCCATGTCTGTTCTGGTTTATTTTTCATTCGTTCTATCTCTTGTGCAATCCAATCTACTTCCTTGCTATGTTCTTTAGGGCAAGCCCATATCTTTTCCCAGAACTGTGTGACTTCTTCCATTCTGGGGGGGACTTTCACTTCATTTCTTTTTTTACCTATTTCCCTGTAAAATCTCTTTGTATCGGTTTGAAAAATCTTGTTTCGTCTGTAAAATCTTGCTCTTTTCTCATAGCGCCTTATTCTTTGAGCCTTCAGTTGTATTTTTTGCTTTATATTTTCTTCAGTTGATAAGACTTCATTTTCATTTCTAATGTTGTATTTTCTTTCGACTCTTCTGCTTTTCCTGGTTCTTACATTTATTCCTCTACTCAGTTCATCCAGTACTGATCGTTCACTTCTAAGTTGTTCTATTTCTTTTTCTATTTTTCTTTTCCAAGGTGGATCTTCATGTCTGCGAGACTGTCTTGTTTTTATTTTGATGTTCAATTTTTTATTTATTTTGATATTCAATTTTTTGTTGCTGCTATTGCTGATGCATATATTGCTTCATTGAGATTTGTATGTGTGTTTTCATCCAAGATTAATTTGAGCGCTGCATTGTAGAATTTCATAAAAAAAATCAATAAAATTAAATAATATATGAAGAAAAATCCTTGTTTATGTTAAGAAAAAAAGATTCAGTTTATGTTAAAAAAAAAAATTCGATAATATCTAAAGAAAAATTTCTGTTTATATTAAAACAGAATTTCATATAGAGAAAAAGAAAAATTCAAAGAGAGAGACGCTGGTTGAAAAAAAAAACAAACTTGGACGTAATTATTATTATTATGTCATTTTTCATCATATTTCGATTTCTGCTTTGGTCTCACTACCAACCAAGTCTGCGGGGAGACCTAAGGCAGGTAGTGGCGTGTTGTTATGGCTCCATTTCATGTTTTTCTATCTTCCCTATCATCCCCAGCATTACATAGATAAAGTTTTCCTTAGTGTGTGGGCTGTACTTAATAAGACAATTTTTTGTATATCTCATAAGCTGGGGTTTCCAGGGATTCTTTCAATGTGTTGTTTTGTTCCATTTTTTATAATTCCAAGTGCACCTGCTATCACTGGCACAACTCTTGTTTTCAATTTCCACATTTTTTCTATTTCAATTTCCAGGTCTTTATATTTTGACAGTTTTTCAAATTCCTTGATTGCTATGTTACAATCCGCTGGACAAGACATATCAATTAATAGACAAGTTTTCTCCTTCTGGTTTTTAACAATAATGTCTGGCCTGTTTGCTTCAATTTTTCTGTCTGTGTAGATGGTGTAATCCCATAGAATGGTTACATCTTCTATTTCTGTAACCGGTGCTGGGTGATGTTCATACCAGTATTTGTTTACGGCTTTTCCATAATGTTTGCACATTGCCCAATGTAAATATTGCCCAACTCTATCGTGGCGATTTTCATATTCATTTGGGGCAAGCACAGAACAGCCTGAGATTAGGTGGTCTATTGTTTCTTGGTGTTTATCACAAAACCTGCATTTTGGATCCATATTATTATGCATAATATTTGCCGGAAAGTTTCTAGTGAAAAGACTTTGGTCTTGTGCTGCAAGAATAAAGCCTTCAGTTTCAGACTTTAATCCAGATGCACGTAACCATCGATGAGTATTAACTTTGTCAACATTGGATTTATTGGCACGTTCTGGATATTGGCCATGCAGAGGTTTGTCTTGCCAGCGCTGTTTCATCTGTTCAAGAGCTTTATCTTTGGCTTTCATTTTCATATTTTTTGCCGCAATAGTTGGTTCTTGGCTTCTGTTTTGCTTTTCTACAGAATCTACTAACTGTAAATCTTGTTTGTATTTACTGCCTTCTTTTAATATTGAATTTTTTTTCTTTCTTTCTTCATGTTGCCTTACTAATTGTATCATCCAATCCTTTGTTGTTTCTATGTATGTTAGTAAGCCAATAGTTGTTGTCTTGTATGACAATTCCAGCTTAATAAGACCTCTTCCACCTTCTTTACTCTGTATGTATAGATGGTCTACATCAGCCTTTGGATGATGCATCTTATGCTTAGAAAGAAGCTTTCATGTTTTAGCATCCATTCGCCTGATGTCGTTTAGAGTCCAGTTTAAGATGTTAATGCTATATTGGACAACTGGGATTGCAAGGCTATTAATGGCCATAACTCTGTTCTGTGAATTTAATTCAGTTTTTAATATCATTCGTAGCCTTCTATAGTACTCTTTACGCACTATTTCTTTCATTTTTTTATGGTGAATGTTTTCGCTCTCATTTACACCTAGGTATTTATAAGCTTCTTCTGGTTTCAATTCTTTTATTGTTACAGCAGGGTCTAAACTAATTGAGGATGTTTCTTATATTGATCCACGTAAAACTGTATCTTTAGCACATTTATTCAAATTAAATTTCATTCCAATGTCTTCGCTGAAGCATTTTACAGTTTGCAGAAGACCTTCCAGCTCATTATCATTCTTAGCATATAACTTTAAGTCATCCATGTAAAATAGATGGCTTATTTTCTTTTGTCCTAAGACTTCATTTTATTATTATTATTATTATTATTATTATTATTATTATTATTATTATTATTTTCATTTATATATGTCGTTACATAAATCTTCTAAAAATTTCTGTTTTTGAGTTGTTAAGTACTTGTGACTGCATTTTTGTTTTACTGTATTGCCTCCTTTGTTATTTTTTCTATTAATTTCCATGAATGTTTTTTTTATTTCTATAAAATAATTTCATTTGGGAACTGTTTCTTATTCTTTTTAAAACAAATAATGTTTAATTCTAAAAAGGTTTTGAAGAAGTTTTTAAAATAATTTTTATAATTTTTATTTTCTAAAAATATTTGTGATATTTATTTATTTGTAACTGTAAGTATCTGTCCCCTTTTTCTTTTCACTCTTTTATCTTTCTCTTCCTCTTATTTTATTTCTCTTTAAAAATTCTTGTGTCTTATTATTGTGTGCTTGTATGGCCATTTATAAGTTTATGTCTGCAATTGTTTTGTCTATATCTATCATCCTTTTTGTGTCTGTATATATTCTCTGTGCGCTTTTGTGTGATTTGATGCATGTGTTCTTTATTCTGTGTGTTTGTATTGTGTGTATGTGGGATTTGATGTATTTATTCTTACATTTGTGACTTCCTGTTAAAATGTATAAACAATGTTCCCTTCACCTAACATATTTTCTCTGTTATAAAATGTTTTTAAATATTTTGAGTGAAATTAACATTTATTTAATTTTTAACGGTTTGAAAGAAAGAGATTTTAATTTTACAACAGCGGAAATTCTGGATTTATAAACGATTAATGATGTGTTCAGTTTTCCTCTCAATATTTCGTATTGCTCTAGATAATATCCATTGATCTCTCTATTTTTATTTATTTAATAAATATTATTATTATTATTATTATTAATTAGATAAAATCTTTTGGATTATCCTCTCCGTTATTACAAGCTTGCTATTCTCACTCTCTCTCTCTCATATATATATATATATATATATATATATATATATATATATGTATGTATGTATGTATGTATGTATGTATGTATACAGTACTCTGCAAAAGTATTAGGATAAGAACTATTTTATCTTTTATGAAGCATCAAAATAAAGTTTCAAATCACCCCTGTCCTAATACTTTTGCACACTACCGGTAGTGTGCAAAAGTACTAGGACAGGTGTGATTTTCCTAAAAATCTCTCTGAAATTCAAATACAAGGTGAAAAGCCAAGCTTATAAATATTGATTATTTAAAACTAGCTGTAAAAAAATGTATTAAAAAGAAATTATATTTAGTTTTTCTCATTTTCTATTCAACAAGTTATGTTGAAACTACTCATTGTACTATTATCCTTGGATATGACTGACTTCTCGAATTGATAAAACTAATGTTACTTAGCATGACACACTATGGGAACAAATACAAGCTGTTTGGCAGGAGATAGCATTAGATACATTAAAGAAGGTTATAATGTCAATGCCTTAGAGAATGAAGGCTGTGATCAAAACAAAAAGCTACTATACTAAATATTAAATTTGTTTTGTAACAATTATTTTTTCTTGTTAAAGCATTTGTTGAGTAAATCAAATAAATTACTTTAATTAAATTGTTTATTTTCAGTCAATATGCCTCATAAAAGATAAAACAGTTTCTGTTCTAATACTTTTGCACAGTACTATATATACATATAAGTGGACATTGAAGTCAACATCCAGAGGGGACAGTACGTTTCATGCTAAACGCAATGGTCAGGACATGACGATTGCAATAAGAATGAAACAAACAGTCACCTGTGAGTTTTGACTTATATGTCCACTTTTATATTTACATACATTCTATCCTTTCTGTCGAGCACTTTTAACCATAAATATAACATACATATATATATATATATATATATATATATATATATATATATATATATATATATATATACGAGCAGTATAGCCCCGCGTTGGTCGGGTGTAACGAAAGCTTTAAAATTAATCCATGGTCCTGGAGCTCAGACTTTTGAACGTTGGCACGAAAGACTAAAAAGCAATAGCTATTTCCAGTTAAAGCGAAACCGTAGACTGAAAGAAAAATGAATGGATGTAAGTCAAATTTTTCGTCAAAAAACTGATTTTTGAAGGCTAAATACCTTCTCTGAATAAACGTTATCATAGCTGAGACTAAGAACTACAATTATACCTACTAAGAGCCAAACCCGAAGCAAAAACTAAAATAAAAAGGCTGAGAAAAATACAAACATACAGGCAGATAAACAGACACACACACAAACATCTTGTCTTTTATATATATATATATATATATATTATCCATTTTCTGCACTGTTGTAAGAACTGCAACATTGAAACTTCTGAATATCGTTTGTTATGTTTTTGTCTATGAGTGTATCAAGTTTGATTAAAATCGGACCACTCCTTCGATAACCCGATTTTTTCGATTATCGATTTTCAATATTTATCGGGGGTACCTCGACACAAAACCTAGTTAAGAACACTCGCAGCGCTTATAGTACAACTGTGAAATTTTTCAAGAAAATCGGTTCAGCCGTTTCGGAGTCTATAGGTAATGGACACACACACACACACACACACACACACACACACACACACACAGACACAGACACAGACACAGACAGACAAAGTTCCATTCATAAATAAGTTTAGATATAGCGAGACATCAGTAGGTTTTTAGCTTAATGATGAAAACATATTTTGTTTAAAGCAATAACCTAATCTCTTTCCTTGTCAGTGCACTTAGTGGAACGTATTATTCATAGATCTCTGATCTTGCATTGAAAATTTACGACCTTAATTCAGCTAATAATTGGGTTTCAGACTACGAAAATATTGATACTGCTTTATTTATATATGATACTTTTGTTCACTTATTTTAAAATTCTACCTTTTAAAATTTGTATTTAAATTTCGGGAGTTATAGCCATGCTATAACACTGTTCAGTACGAAGAAAGATTGTGTTTCTTTCATCATCTAAGTAAATGTGTGTACCATGAAAATGCATTCAAATTGCCGATTTTCGTTTGCCTTAAAAGCAGACTCCTGAAAAAATCTTTTTCAAATTTAATCAACAATGGACTCACAAATGGATTGCTGATTTTTCCGTGTTAGGAAAAATGTTCCTTGTAATTAAAAACGAAAATATTTAATCGCTTTTTGATTGTTAAGCCTCAAACCAAATGTATAGCAGAATTTTCATTTGTAGAATGAAAACGTTCATTAATCACATTTCATGAGATGAATAGAATCCTTTTATTCGTGTATAATTCACAGATTACGTGATTTAGGCATCATTTCTTTTAATTATTCCCTCGTCCTTCTTTTCTGCATTGTTTCTCTTTTGGAATATGTCTATTGATTCACATACACACTCATATCCAAACACACAATAAGATATTGAAAGAAATGGCACTGGTATTTTTCTCATCTAAATTACTTTGCGCTCTGCTGCACTTATTATTATCATTATTATGTCATTTTTCATCATATTTCGATTTCTGCTATGGTCGCACTACCAACCGATTCTGCGGCAGGTTGTGGCATGTTATTATGGCTCCATTTTGTGTTTTATTTTATTTTTTTTGTATCTCCCCTATCATTCCTAGCGTTACATAGACAAAGTTCTCCTTAGTGTGTGGGCTGTACTTAATAAGACAATTTTTTGTATATTTCTTAAGCTGGGGTTTCCAGGGATTTTTTCATTGTTTGTTTTGTTCCATTTTTTTATCATTCCAAGTGCACCCACTAACACTGGCACAACTCTTGTTTTCAATTTCCACATTTTTTCTATTTCAATTTCCAGGTCTTTATATTTTGACAGTTTTTCAAATTCCTTGATTGCTATGTTACAATCCGCTGGACAAGCCATATCAATTAATAGACAAGTTTTCTCCTTCTGGTTTTTAACAATAATGTCTGGCCTGTTTGCTTCGATTTTTCTGTCTGTGTAGATGGTGTAATCCCATATAATGTAAATATTAACCCACTCTATCGTGGCGGTATTTATATTCATTTGGGGCAAGTACAGAACAGCCTGAGATTAGATGGTCTATTGTTACTTGGCGTTTATTATTATTATTATGTCATTTTTCATCATATTTCGATTTCTGATTTGGTCTCACTACCAACCAAGTCTGCAGAGAGACCTAAGGCAGGTCGTGGCGTGTTGTTATGGCCCCATTTCATGTTTTTCTATATTCCCTATTAACCCTAGCGTTACACAAAGTTTTCCTTAGTGTGTGGGCTGTACTTAATAAGACAATTTTTTGTATATCTCTTAAGTAGGGGTTTCCAGGGATTCTTTCAATGTGTTGTTTTGTTCCACTTTTTATCATTCCAAGTGCACCTGCTATCACTGGCACAACTCTTGTTTTCAATTTCCACATTTTTTCTATTTCAATTTCCAGGTCTTTATATTTTGACAGTTTTTCAAATTCCTTGATTGCTATGTTACAATCCGCTGGACAAGCCATATCAATTAATAGACAAGTTTTCTCCTTCTGGTTTTTAACAATAATGTCTGGCCTGTTTGCTTCAATTTTTCTGTCTGTGTAGATGGTGTAATCCCATAGAATGGTTACATCTTCTATTTCTGTAACCGGTGCTGGGTGATGTTCATACCAGTGTTTGTTTACAGATTTTCCATAATGTTTGCACATTGTCCAATATAAATATTGCCCATCTCTATCGTGGCGATTTTTATATTCATTTAGGGCAAGCACAGAACAGCCTGAGATTAGGTGGTCTATTGTTTCTTGGTGTTTATCACAAAACCTGCATTTTGGATCCATATTATTATGCATAATATTTGCCTGAAAGTTTCTAGTGAAAAGACTTTGGTCTTGTGCTGCAAGAATAAAGCCTTCAGTTTCAGACTGTAATCCAGATGCACGTAGCCATCGATGAGTATTAACTTTGTCAACATTGGATTTATTGGAACGTTCTGGATATTGGCTATGCAGAGGTTTGTCTTGCCAGCGCTGTTTCATCTGTTCAAGAGCTTTATCTTTCTACAGAATCTACTAACTGTAAATCTTGTTTGTATTTACTGCCTTCTTTTATTATTGAATATTTTTTCTTTCTTTTTTATGTTTTCTTACTAATTGTATCATCTAATCCTCTGTTGCTTCTATGTATATTAGTAAGCCAATAGTTGTTGTCCTGTATGACAATTCCAGCTGAATAAGACCTCTTCCACCTTCTTTACGGGGTATGTATAGACGGTCTGCATCAGCCTTTGGATGATGCATCTTATGCTTAGAAAGAAGCTTTCTTGTTTTAGAATCCATTCGCCTGATGTCGTTTAGAGTCCAGTTTAAAATGTTGAAACTATATTGGACAACTGGGATTGCAAGGCTATTAATGGCCATAACTCTGTTCTGAGAATTCAATTCAGTTTTTAATATCATACGTAGCCTTCTATAGTACTCTTTACGCACTATTTCTTTCATTTTTTTTATGGTGAATGTTTTCACTCTCATTTACACCTAGGTATTTATAAGCTTCTTCTGGTTTCAATTCTTTTATTGTTACAGCAGGGTCTGGGCTAATTGAGGATGTTTCTTGTATTGATCCACGTAAAACTGTAGCTTTAGCACATTTATTCAAATTAAATTTCATTCCAATGTCTTCGCTGAAGCATTTTACATTTTGCAGAAGACCTTCCAGCTCATTATCATTCTTAGCATATAACTTTAAGTCATCCATGTAAAATAGATGGCTTATTTTCTTTTGGCCTATTATATAACCACATTCTGTCTTATTAAATTGACTGGTTAGTGCTATTAATGATATGCAGAATAGTAATGGAGACAAAGAATCACCTTGAAATATACCTCTTTTGATGTTTATTTCATCAGACTTATAGGTTCCATTTATATGATTGAGGTAAAGGGTTGTTTTCCATATAGACATGCACTGTTTGATGAAATTGATGTATGACGGGTGATATCTTGACGGGTGATATATGGAGTTCTAAATATTTGTTTAATCCTGTCGAAAAATCAGCACAAATACTAATTTTATTTTATTTTATTTTTCTTTACACAAATTGTTGGTGTTGCCCATTTTGAATGTTTAGTCTTTTCAATTACACCTATTTTTACATGTCTGTCTAATTTGACTTGATCCAATGCTGTGTGAGTTTAAGGAATGTTTCCATCAATGGAGACGACGCTGAATAAAGTGTTAGGCTTGATAAAGAAACTACTTTAAAGGAGATTAAATAGCAAATTGATATGTCGTGAAGTTTTCTTTTTATAGCACCAGTTCCGACACTTTTTATCTGACCTAGTATAGCCAACATTATTGGCAATCTTGCAACAGTCACTAAGTATCTTGGCAAAATATTAGATAACATGTACTCCCCAGACAACATTATCCAAGCTTCTTTAGAATGGCACAGTGAGAAGATTTGCTGTCACTTGGTCTCATGACTGGTTTGGCAACTCAGTGATTCAAAAATATAGAGGTATTAATAATAAAGGTTAAGTTTAACACTATTATTTCTCTTATTGCGATACCGTCATTATTTTCTTCTTTTCGATCGTTACATGCAAGGATCAGACATAAATTGGAAACGGCACATTGATTTGCCTTCAACCAAATAATTTCAGCACAATGTAAAGACTGTCTTAAAGGAGAGAATAAACTATTCAAAAATTAGAGTTCACGAGAAATCTTTCTTTATACATAGATAAAAAATAATTTTTCTACAGTAGTTACATTATTCGGACTATTGTCCTCATCATTGTTGCCATTTGTACGACGTTTCGGCCGTTGTACGCTCCGGTCTTCTTCAGGTGCTAGAAATTTCGAACCGAAACCTTTATTACAATCACTGGGGTATATCATTCTCATTCCTTGAGTAGTAATGCTCGTTTGGAAGTCATGAGTTATCTCCCTCTAACCCTGCAAGTTACTTGTTCACCACTGCTGTAGCCTAGTATTGAACTCACAAATCTTTGGATCAATTCACAGGAACTAACCAACATCTAAATCCACTGGTTCAAAATTCTTAGCAACTGAAGAAGGCCAGAGCGTACAACAGCCGAAACGTCGTACAAATGGCAACAAAGATGAGGACAATTGTCCGAATAATGCAAATACTGTAAATCCTATCTCATCTGAGAAATATAGACAATAATTTTTCTTTACCTCAAAACAATTGATATCGTTACACGACTCAATTTTAATGCAAAATTTCTCTTTGAATGGCTAAAAGAAAAAAATTGAAATTCGTAAACAAAAAGTAAATCAACTCTATTATGAGTTAGTTTACTAAAAGTTATCAACAATACTGTGAACAAATATCACCGAGGAAAAATATTCATTTGCTGTAGAGTAAATAACACTCCCAGTGACTAAGTGAATTAGTCTAGACTCTTAAATGAATAAAAATCTATGTAGTCCAAACCGTTGGAGTATTTCTTACTGAAGTCATTTCTCATAATACTTTGTTATAACGGATAGAAACTGATTTATAACAGTAGCGACGGCGACGACGATTTGAAAATCAGACGAGTTATAACAGGAGTGACAACGAGAATTTTAAACATGTTGGGTAATATTTTTTTCTTTGTGTGAAGTAAAAAAATTCTTATATATCGAGAAAATATTGGTTTGTGGGGTATAAATTCAACAACAACAACAACAACAACAACAATTGTTAGAACTGCAGAAACAAAACCAAAAGTTGATTGAAATAATATGAAGAAAAACAAGATTTTCCTTACTTTTTGGAAAGCTACCAGAAGCCTCGATTTGAAATCGTTTTTTCGTTCGAATGAGAGTTAATTTTAAAATAGTTTAAATCAGGTGAATATGGTGAATATGGTGGCTGTAAGATCTGCTGAAAAAGCCAGGATCATTGATGGAAGCTCTGTGGTGTGGTGTAACACTCAAACTCTACACACTTTTCTAAGCACGGCCATAAACAAAAACAAAAAAAAAATCAAGAACATTATAAATTTGTGTAGAAATGCGTGACAGAATTCAATTTGTGCCAAGCGTCTTCACTGCATACTAGCCCCGATATTTTTTAAATCATACCTCGTAAATGTCATCTTCATATTCCACACTTAATTTCAAAATTTAAATTGACTCTATGGCTTTTGAGATGCCAATTATGTTCTTCTCTTTGTTTACAATAATTATATTTGCTTTGGTGGCTTCTTTGAACTGCAAGATAATTTCTTTAGTTCACATGGTCTGGCGTTGTGTACATAGAATGAATTTGTATGCAAACATTCCAGAGTAATTACTATGAAATTGTTTTGTAAAAAAGACAAAGGAAACTACTTTCCGGCGATAAAAAAGTGATTGAAGTGTTACTGGAAGGGAAAGAGAATAAAAATACATTAGAAGAAATCAGAAAAAAAAAATGGGAAAGAAAGTTGAAAAAAATTCAATCGGCGAAATGTAATTTCGGATAATCGCAGTAAACATCGCAGTGTGAAGTCTAGCAAATAAAATAAAAACGAAATAATTAACGAAAATATTTGATCCACACGTGCTACCTGAGTTTTTTATGATGCCTTTTTAATATATACTTGATAAAACGGATTGTTAGACATGTTTAACCATTGACAGCACACATGATGTAATTGCTAAAAAGTTAATTTGGGACCAGAAAATGTCACTGAATATATAATGTCGTGTTAAGGTATAAATTTTATTTTTTATTTTTTTATTTTATTTTTTATTTTTTTTATTTTCAAGAGTTAATTTATATTTTTAAAATACAGTTTTAGATTTTTGGGTAAAATATTTATATTGCGCAGCTACATTCAATTAATCTTTTGTAATTTTAAAAAAAATACCCAGAATACAGAATCGGAGAAAAATAGTGACTAAAGAGTCATATATCAAGTTAATGATTAAAAGCAACAAAAAGTGCAAGAGAAAAGTTATGTAAGTGTAAGACTAGATAATCTAGCTCTTTCCGTTCAAAAGTATTCACTTACTTGACCAAAATTTCATAAATGCGCCTATGACGTCCATTGACCGGCCCAATTAGATACAATAAAATATAATTAGAAAAAATACAATACTTCAAGTAATTGATTAATTTGTTTTTTACGGCTTATCAACTCAAGTAAAGAACAATGGGTAAAACACTAGTGTCTGCTACTTGTCAACTGTCCAGCTTTTTGGGGCAGTTGGGGTCGTCGGTCAATCCACAAGTGCCATTAAAACTCGTTTATTGGTTCGTACCAATTAAACATTTCTTAACACTGCCTTTGCTGATGGATTTGCACACTTAGATGTTTATTCTCAAATATCGCCTACAATGAAAATTAGCAGTATTTCCGAAAATAGAAACGAAAGACCATGTTGGGATTTTAGTTATGAATGGCTTAATCGATTTCAGCTCAGGAATGTCTTGTAGATAGGCAGGAATCAATTTCTCCATTTGCTAAATTGCCATTTAAAATAGTAAGTTACAATATGAGACAAATCGAATATATAGACATCATTACCTGATACATCCCTGTCAACACATTTATAGGTATATACGTTGTCAAAATCAGCAAATGGAACAAACTCGTGAGACAAATGCAATTTATAAATGTCTTAATCTATTTTATCCGCCATATACTGTAATTATTTGCGCTTGCTTCACACATACGTCAGCAACGAATTTTTTTCTTTTGTTTTTCAACGAGTTGGATTTTATGTAAAGATTGTTATCTGTGAGTTTGATATTTGTCCACATTTACGTGTCTTTTTTTTATTTTTTTATTTTTACTCTGTTTTTTCCAGTATTATAATGAGTTTTTTGTATAATTTTTGTTGAACTTTTTCGTGTTGGCGTGCTGTGGTAAGACGACGGTCATACAACGTCACCGCGTTCAACTTCATCGGTTTGGTCAGCTTTTAGAGCTAAAAACGACGCGTTTTATTTTGAGAGGATACGTCTAGAATATGAACAGTACATAAAGGTCAACGAATTGTTGACGATTCCAGAGGGCCTTGAATACAGTAACTACTAGAATTATCTCACTGTTGGCAACGGAAAGCAGCTGGCAGTAAGCGTTCTGACTACGAAGACGCTCTGGTTGCAAACGGAGTACATGGGCCCAAGTATGAAAGAGGTCTCCCGTGTGCTTAGTAAAGGAAGGGGTATCTACTAAAGATATCAGTCTTAAGGTGACCTTGAATAGAATGGAATTCCTGGATATTCATGGACATTTCTGACATACTGGTATACAGAGGCTGAAAACTATAGCTGTAGTGTCGTCGTCTTTATTGCTGGTCTTGTGGAGATGCTGGACACTTGTCAAAGGTGTGCCCGGGAAGGAATCCGACTCCAGCAACGCCAGCAACATCCAAACCAGTAGCGTCGATGGAAGCAGTGAGGGAAGAAAAGTTTATTCAGGCTCCCTGTGGTGCTAGTGAATCGACAAAGGTGTTGAGAAGGAGAAAAATCAACCACGCAATTTTCCTGGCAGAACGCCCCACCAAACATAGACACATCTCTAGGGGTAATGAACAGTGGTGGCAATAGAAAGGGCAGCAGAAGAAGCAGCTACAAAAGATGAAAAAACAGTGGCCGAAGTTGCCACCGAAAGAGCAGCGATAGTAACAAGTAAATTTGCAGAACCAACAATAGTGGCAGTAGAAATATGTGCAGCATTGTCGGGTCTGAAGCAACAGCAGCGTGAATAACAACTGGCTTTGTTTGTGGAGTTGCAGGAAATACACCCCTCGACTCTTCTCTTTCAAAAAGCGGAGGGAAGAGGACGAGGATGAATAAAAAGTACTGAAGAGAAGGAAGCCAAGTGAAGCAGAGCGAAAAAGCCCCTGGTAGATGCCAAGATGCTCCTCCTTTGCCAGTAAAAAGTAGCAGTTTCCAAAGATAAAGAGATTCTCTTCTTGCGCCTTTACAGCTTCGTCTTTTCCCTCTTCGAACCCGCCATTAAAAAAAGGTCCCACAAGGGGGAAACATTTTCTAGGTAAATAAGGAAGCTCTTGAGGAGGGCTTTTCCTCTCAGAATAAGACCCTTTTAAGACTACTTTTTAAGTGTACTTCTGTAGATAAAAAATCAACAGAGGACTCAAGGAACTTTCTTGATGCCGACGGAGTGGTTGCTCTCCTAATAAAAACTGTGGTTAATCTGAAAGTTTGGGATCACTTGGTGAGGAAGGAAGACTCATTACCTGAAGTAAGGATGGCTCAAACTGAGTCTCCTGAACTCAAGAATCTTGCTCAGCTCTGGTGCAGGGAGGGTTCAAGTTCTTCTTCACTCTCTTTGTATAGAGCATTAAAACTATATTTCCGTGTCGTCCGCAGCAACATTGAGGTGACGCAGAGGGCACTTGAACGATAAGAAAAGGTTACGGGGGCCAACATTAACCGTCTCGCGGTTAGCTGCCTTGAAAAGTGTCGCTCTTCCGGGACCCTTCCTGTCCGCATTGTTGAAGTGTGGTTCGTGCTTTGCTGGCCATTCCTTGGTCTACTGACCATTCTCGGTCTCGAAGACTATTGTATCGTGAATTAGTGGAGAAAGTTGCAAAGGATCTTCTTTGTGGAAGAATCGGTTTGTAGGCGACCAATTCGCGTTCTCTTAACCTTTGTCGCCAGCGACGAATTACCCCTGAGATTTTGCTTACCTGGCAATTGATTCGGATGTGGCTTGGCCGATGGCATTACTGAAATAATAAATGTACTAAATATATATATTTAAGAAAACTAAGCAAGAGGTTTATTAACTTTTTAAATGCTCTGTCTTACTTTACAGATAATTTTACATACATAACATATGCACACATATATATGTATGTGTATGTGTGACGCGTGTGGGTACGTGTATATTTAGATTTTTCCTGTAACACAGTCATTATTTTGTGACGTTTACGTCAGGTTCTTTCAGGAAAGACATTTTTGAAAAAAAAAGATGCAATAAAATTAAAACTTGTACTAAGAAGTGAGACGTGATTTTTACTTGAATTAAATTCGTTTATTACTCCTAGTTTCATGATAATTAATTTACTAAAAGAATCATTAGTTAAATAGGTACAATCGGTTCTTATGAAAATTGTTACGTTCTTCAACCGACTTTCAGAAAATATGCCTTTGAATATTTCTGTTTGTGGGTAAAGTGAAATTCCTGAACATGTCATTTGAAACTAATTTGTTTGATTTCGGTTCATCAGCGATTTCAAATTTCAGGGAAAAAATGTTAGATAAGATCAGAATCACAGATTTGTTTAATAAACTAATATTTAATCTATACTATAATATGATCCGTTATCTTCTGTCTCCTTGATTCCAAGTTTTTTAATCTTCCCACCTCTCTCTCTCTCTCTCACTCTCTCTTTCTCTGAATATAAAATATCCTTTTTGTTTTCATTTCCCTTCACACATCTTCGTTGCTCATAAATTCTACTAATAATACTCGCAGGAATCTTCACAACATTTCTGTTACCTTTAATCTTCTTCTAGGCGGGAATAGTGCAGCGTTCAGTGCCGTGTAGGAAAAGTGATATTACATAGCATATCAGGACTCCTTTCTTAGTTTCTAACAAACATTTCCCTTTTCTTAATACACTGTTTAGTATTTGAAAGGCAACTTTAAATTTTCGAATGTACCCTTAGATTTCGGTGTTACATTATCCATCATCTGTTAAAATACTTCGCTGATATATAAATTTCTGTACTCGCTTGATTTTGACTTTTCGAATTCACAAATCACATCTTGCTGCTTCCCTTGCTGATGACTACACATTCCGTCTTTTAGCAATTGATGCATAGTCCTTTCTTCCCGTTTTCTTTTATTGCCTTATTTAGGAGGTTCTGCTTCTGTGTCCGTGATCAACACAATGTTATCTGCGTGTTTTATATTGTCAAAACTTTGGAAGACTTCTGGTTACCTTAAGATTGTCTCACTTTAATTCTTTTTCTTTCTTTATACAGGCGGGTTGTTCCTAGTTTTTTCCCGAATAAATAAAGTTTTCCTTGCAGTTCAAATATATCTTTGTTTCGCTCCTCATCAAGTGCCTTTGCCTTGTCTATTTTACTTATACATTGGTTTTTCCCTATTTGTATTGTTCGCTTTGATATTATTCTAATCATGGCTATCGCATTTCATGTCTTTAACGAAATCACACTCTTGTTCTATTTCCGGTTTAATTTTGTTAATCACTTTATTTGTCAGAACTCAAGCCGTAAGTTTCATTCAACGGCTAATTAAGCTGATTGTTCGATGGATCTTGAATTTATTTACTAAACTCTCATGTAGTATGAAGATGAATCTTCCGGTACGCCACCACTGTCGAATATTTAATTTATTATCTCCGTGATCTCGCTACCACAATCGTCCAAGAAATACTATTAGCATTTCGACTGCATTCTGATCTGGCTCAGCTGCTTTGTTGTTCAGTGCTTATTGTAATAATAACTTTAATCGTTCACTAGTTACATCCCTTGAACGGAGTACGTAGAATTTGAAAGCATATCACTTTTGAATATAATAACTTATATAATTTAATTCTTATTCGTATCACTCTTCAGAAACGAATATATTACACCTATTTTAGCTCAGACTTTAATATTCTAGGTCCTTCCGTGATTTTTATGTATTTAGTCATGAAAGAGTTCTTTGATGTATACGTTCCTTTTTATTAAGTATTTTTTATATTACGAGCGTTTCTTCTTACAATTTTATGCATCCTGTCCTTATTCATGTTATTTATTTTATTCTTTCACACCTACCTGCCGATTTTAAGATGCTAAATGTTTCTATCCCTGCACATTTTTCGTTGAGAAATTCATCTTTTGCCTTCCTGCA
The DNA here is from genome assembly GCA_037127315.1 of Ascarosepion bandense. Taxonomy (NCBI): domain Eukaryota; kingdom Metazoa; phylum Mollusca; class Cephalopoda; order Sepiida; family Sepiidae; genus Ascarosepion; species Ascarosepion bandense. The sequence goes on from JBBBDQ010001696.1 coordinate 208,602, forward strand.
TTTGTATCTAATGGGTGTTTTAATATCCTGTATTATGTACCATTCCTTGGAGATACTTGTTATCTCTTTTTCATCTCAAGAATTTCGTCCGTCATCCACATCTTTTTTTTTTTTTTGTCTCTCTTATCTTGGGATGAACTCATTCGCCAATCGCATTAGAATTTATCTACTTTGAATATCCAGTCCCAACCTTTTTATTTTATTTACGCTCAGCTTTAAAAGCTATTTGAAAGTTGAGTCATTATGAAATCAGGCGTATTGTAGTTTAGGAACGGATTTGTTTATTTTTTCATTTTCATTATTTTATTCTGACTTTGCATCTGGCTAAAAGTTGGTCGCTACTTCAGTTGACACTTGGATGGCTTTTACAATCGAAAACTGCATTCATTAATCTTTTATTGGATTTTATAAAATCGATCTCGTTCTTGATGTCTTCTCCGAGGTTTGTTCTTATCCACAAGCGTTTCAGCCGTATGTGAAATTAGATGGATAAATAATGTGAATAAATAATGATGCAGCGGATATCAACTCGGAAGGAAAAACTGGGGAGCAGAGTTCGAATTCCAGTTGAATTCCTCACATTCACTTACGCACAAATACCCTTGAGAAAAGTATTAATCCGTCTCTTCCCTCTAGTTATGGGCTAAATATTCGGACAGACTGGGTTCTATAGCCTGGCCTGGCAACCACTATACCGCAGAAAACAATGGCAACCTAGTGCGGGATAATCTTCTGCTCAGTCAGTCATGTCTTTTTCGAGACATGATCGTCCAAGCGTGTATCACGTGTGGCACTTAACTGACTGACTGAAATAATGTAGACATCATAAGTAAAAGATAAAGCCTATACACAAGAGGGTAGAAATACTACTATAATAGATATCTTTAACGAATTCTCCTTCAGCTTAACATAACTTTATGCGTTTCTCTAGTATGTGTGCTACCTTTCATTTATTGTCCATCTGTTTCTATCCGTCGTTTACTAAATCCCAGTTATTTATTTGATCAGGATTAACACTTTCCCAGTTGATAAAATTCTTGTCTTGAAAATCAGAAATTAAAACGTTTTACTTTCTTTTTTTACCAAACTTTGACCATTGGCATTGAATTCTCAGATGCTCGGCAATTAAACTGGGTCACCCACCTCTTTCTGTAGGGGGCGAAAAGGGTGTGATTAGCAAACCTATAGCAAGATCGGTAACAGGATGAAAGAATGTTGGTATGTCAACGGCTGGTTAACTAAGATTCAATTGATGATGCCACAAGCCTATGAACGTTGATAGCAAGGCAACTGTTGGATTTTGTCTGTTTTCTGATCCCTTAGAAGCTGAAGAAGGTCGAAATGATTCCATGGATACGACAATTCTAACGAGATGATCACAATCATTAACAACCAGCAATCTGCCAATGTGAATTCCGCAATAAGCATTAATATTTTCCATCAGATATTCTCAATACACAGATTTAAATTTTACTTGGAATTTCAATCAACAGATGCCCGATTCAACTAGCATTCATGTTCATGCTTTGATTAAACTCAGATAACTTATGTCATCTTCCAATGACCAGTCTCGCCGATGTGCACACTGATTCTCTCGCAAGCAAAGCACAACTTATATATATCTGAGTATTTTCAGAAGGACAACATACAGTGAATCTACTAAACATATATAAGGCTATATCATATCATTTGACACGTCAATTTAAATTATGCCAAAATTTTAACACCATTTGTAGCCTTTATATGACTTATTTGATTTGATCCGATTTTCTATCGCGAGTTTGAATTATAAGGAGAGTTATTTTTTTACTTGTGAGAAGAATTGTATGCAGGAATCAAACGTCTAGACTATTATGAAAATTATTGCTTCCTTGCAAACGTTTGAATTCAAGCATCTTTGTATCTTATAAATTTGCACGTAACTTTTTATAGTCGTTTTGTTTATTTTAAGAAACATCTGACTCATTTCAAACTTCGTGTCATTGTTGCTATTAAATATTTTATCACACATCAGTTTTGTCATTAAAGTATTTCTACTCATCCTCATTACAAACAAATCTATGATTGTATTTATTTTAACAAAATTTAATCACAGAGATTCAAATAATTAATCTCGTAAAAATAGGCACAGGGAATGAAAATTAAATAATTGTATTAAATCAACGGGAAAAAACTACGAAATTCTATATATTGGCACATAAGGAATTTGAAAATATTGATTTTTAAATCAAAAGTGGAAATTAATAAATGAGCGAATAAAAAGAGAAGAAGTGAGAAAGACAAATTTCACATCCAATGAAATTTATATAATTTCAACTGACTCAACAATAAAGAGAAAATATCAGTTAAGGAAGGCTAGGAAATCGGTAGAAGGAAACTTTGAAAAAGAAAAAATCTCGAACTTTGCCAAAAAGACATGAAATATAAAATGCTTATATGAAACTTTTGTGTGCAAAAGCATAGTTTGTTTTATTCGTTGTGTATTTTTATTAAGAAGTATTCTTTAAAATGTTCTTGTCATGACACAGGAAAACATTTCGATTTATATTGCAGTGAACTGATTGGAAAATTTATTAACAACGTTGATCTTTACCAACTGAAATTTGAAGTTACTTTGGGTGGAAGGCAAGGATAATTACTATTAACTTCTGAAAAATTAATGCAATTACTTAAAATCGCGAACAGATTATTTGTGTACGTTCAGTGCATTGCGGTTACTTGGCATTCTTCCATTTTGTTGATTTTCAAATTTTCATTAAAATTGTTGTATCAACCACATTTATTTTTCATACTTTTATAACCTGCTTTACTGAAAATACTTCTGGAAGCACCTTCAACCCAAATAAGAATATTTGCATCATAATAAAACAGCCGAATAAAAATTATGTCACCGTTTACATTTAGTCGTTAAACGAACAGCTTTGGTGCGAAATCTTTTAAATTATTTCTTGGTTGAAAAAGATCTTTGACTGTAAAACGGATCTTATAAGAAAGGATGCTCCACTTAACTAAATTAATGCGGTTCGGATATCCAGTTGATGGAAACACTTAATGCTCCTTACGTCGTACCGATGGAGAGAAATGAAAATATATGACTCCGCTAATTATTGAATTTAACCCCTGTCAAAAATGTTCGAAGCGCTTTTTCCATAGAAACTTTTAGTTCAGAACTTCTCTAAAAATTTTAAAAGGAAAAACATAATTTCTATGCAGTGGATCTTATTTTCGTTTTTTTTTTTTTTGTTTGTTTGTTTGTTGTTTTTTTTTTCATTCCACATTTGAACTTGACTGCTAAACGTAAAGATATCTGAAAACATCTAAAGATATTCGGAATTAATCAGTTAAGCTTTATAATGACACAGTTCTCAGATACGGTGTAATTTTTGCACTTGTTCAAGAAATTTTCAGTTGGTCTTCAAAATATCCAAATTGCCGACCCACTGACGGCTCCAGCTTACGTTAAGAATTCCAGAGTTAGTGCAAACAAGTGTTTGACGCACGTTTCGCTTATCCTGTTAATGGATTCATTTGTGTTTTTAAAGCACTTAGAGAAATGACTATAAAATGTCACTATAAAAGTGATGATAATATTTCAAAACGAATTTGAACGTTAAAATAATTTTGAAGAGCTATAAAACGAGTAATATTACTGATATGTCCCAGAAAGGGATATATATATTATTCGAAATAGCTAAATGGTTTTGGCAATGTAACCGAGTAGGACAATCTAGCAAGTGGCCGTAATGGACTGGTACTTGTCGTAGTCGTATTCAGTATGCTTAGGCGTCGGCTTATGCTATAGGCGTAGTCAATAGGCGTTCAAATAGGCTTAGACATAGGCATCACAACCTTAGTCTGTATTTATGGCTGGCACCAGCCAATCATATTACTGTGAGGGGGAACCAAGGTGTATGCATATTCATTACATCAATTACCATATATATATATATATATATATATATATATATATATATATATATATAGGGTGTCCATGAAGTTTGTGTGTAATTTATAACTTTATTTGTATGTGCGAAACGCACGGACGTTATGGACACCCAGTATATATATATATATATATATATATATATATATATATATATATATATATATATAAAGCTGACAACAGCAAATAACGTTTGTATTTGGACAAATCGTGGTATTAAATACACAGGGTAAATTGGCGAGTCTTTCTATTAAAATTACTTAACATAGATATAATAAAGGATATAAATTGAATTGTGAAAGACATTTCATTGCAATAAAAATCAATTAGTCCTTGGAATTCGTTTTGAACTCGTTATTTCACAGGGATTTAACTTGTAGGATAAAGCCTCACAAGGAGCGACGAATTCCAACCGCCGCAGGGAAAATGACAAATAACAATCGAATCTTTGCTCCAATTTTAGTTATGAATTGTATATTTTTTATACTATCCGTTAATTTACCGTGATTGTCTACTGTCGTAAAAGAATTCAGCTGATCTCACAGTTGAGACATTATAGGAAGAATTCATCAAAACTCATCCTCTAATTTCGTCGGTAAACTTCATTCGGCAGCAAGGCTGACCCGGAGTGGTAGCACCTGTTAGGGTCCCAGCTATGGGCAAATATCTAACCCGCAAACTAGGATCAAAACACTATGAAAGTATAAAAATACACTTTTATAGGAATGTAACTCTGCAGGGCGGACGGCTGCCCTCAGGCCAGATCCTTATCGAGACAGCACCAGATGTGACGCCTCAAGCCGGACCGGCTGTCTGTCTAATGTGACGCTCGTTCTCGCTGACGGTCGTGACGTTCCTAGTTGTGACACTACCACCCGATTGTACGGTTGGTTTGGTCGCTGTTGCTGGTCGTGACGATCCCACCCGATGATGTCGCCACAAAAGCTTGATTACAGGACATCTGTTGCAACAATGGGCCACTGTCCCACGTTGTGATTAGATCTCAGAGGTCTCGTCTTGCAATTTTAATAGTCGTCCCTTTTAGCCAGTCCGGACACTGGTGTACACTTGTGGTTTGAAAAAAATAAACACGGCACAAAAAAAAAAAAAAAAAAAAAAAACAAGAATTAATAAAATAAATGAACAAGGTCGGACACGCCTGGAGAGTTACGTAGAATGTCTTTATATATTTAAAAAAAACAACAACAATGTCTTTCTTTTCCCAGGAATACAGTTGTCGAAAATGATATTTACAACGGAGAGAGAAAGTTCGCCAAAAGCATCATAGCTTCTAATCCTCAAGTAAAATATCTAAGTTTCGTTAGCGTTGAAATAAACAGATCTCTTCAAATTTTCGCCAAAGTCTCTTCACGTATTTCATTAAAGTCTTTTCATTAATTCTCTCTAATCAGGTTTTTCAATTTTCTATTTACTTCTAAAACAGCAAAGTTCTTTCGGGTTCTTAACGGAATCTGACGGAATGTGCCGAATCGGAGGCGGCCGCTGGCGGAGAGTGTGGGGTGTTGACGGAGATGGCTTCCTGCCCAACTGCGACTCAAAACTGCCACCCAACTGAACTTTTCGTGTCAAGCATCTATTTTTATAACCAATTTCGATCCTCTCTGGGGATCCGGCCGGCTCATAGTCTTCGGCCAATGAAATCCGTCTCCGCCCACTCGATTTGCGGAAAGTTTTAGCTCGACCAATGAGATTATGTCAACTCACATCGTACCTCGGTTCACCTCGGGTTATTACGGACTGCTTTGTTCACCAGCGGCCTTGGCCTTCGGGTGACTTTATCAAATCACTCTGATACTTGTTTTGTCTACGCGTTTTCAGATTAGCGGAATCGACATCTCAACTCCAAACAAGGGAAATTTATATAAACATGAAAGGAGCGAAAATTATACAAACATGAAAGACAAGAAATGTATATTTTTCCAAAATAACTTTATGCTCCCGGCTTTTAGAAGTACTTGAAAAACAATAAAATTATTTTTTTCCCTAAGCTCACATTGCGTGACGCAATAGAACTCTAATAACATTGCCAGTATCGATTTCTTTCTCCGTTGTTTTTAAACCAACCAAAGGAAAGTATCCCCGCGGGAGAAGGGAAAGTATCACCGCGGGAGATAGTGTCAAAGGAATATATACATAAAAATAGACATTTATAGAAAAATATTACTAACAATACATTTTTGAAAAAAAAATTATTACCATAACACATTTTTGAAGAAAAAAAAATTTCTCAGCAAAACATTTTTAATATCAAACTAGAAGACATTTTCAGTTTTCTAAAATAAAAAAGAGTAAGAACAAAAAATTTTCCTTAAAATCTGTCTAAATCAACCGTTTCACTATGAACGAACATTTAAAAAAATACATTAAAAACTCACCTTATTGGTATTAAATAACCCAAAGAGGTTGATATGTTATGAAACAAAACTCAAACTCAAACTCAAACTCTAATTTCGTTGCTGTATATACACATCAACTTGTAAGCTGAGAACTCAATGAAACGGTCACCTACAAATACAGGGACACATCACGTGGTGAATGAGTCAGTCTTTCATTAGCCTTCAGCTATACTTTTTTTTATTGTAATTCTCTAGGAAGAATGCCGGTGTTATACCTAGCCAATTTTTGCCCAACGATAATAAGAAATCCATTTGCGTAGAAAACAGAGAAAAGAGATAAGACAAGTGGTAATGTCCCGTTAAAACAGTGTTTCGTCAGACGGGAACAAAAAAGAGATGGTAAATAAATACAGTTACAGTTTAACAATAAATGTAAATTAAATGCATAGTTTTATAAGACGGCATTCATGAGATTTGGCATCAACTTCAAACAACTCTAGTCCAGAGGTTGCAGAAAAATAAATCGTTGCGCTTTTTAGTAATGTGTACGGACGAGGCTAAGAAATAATTTCTGCTTGGATCAATAATAACAACGTGATCGAATCGAAACGCATTCTGCCCGGGGTATACAAGAAGTTCACTTGTGACGATTCAGAATATTTTTAATCATTTAATCCCAAGCAAGATAATAAAGCCGCTAAGACGCAAAGTGGGGATAAGTGTGAGCGATTATGGGAAAAAGAAAACATAATTAAGGAAAGAGAACAATAAAAGGACATGAATTGAGAACGAAAAAGATAACGATTGATATTGCAATTAAATTTTATTTTTAGAACAAAGTTGACTGGAAAGCAAGAGTGCAGAAGAGAGTTCACAAGCGAAAAGTGCGACAGAAGAAACTGTTAGCATAGAACTTACGGTTAAATCTAACGATTTTAATTCTAAGATGATAAGACCAAACCACCGATTTACTACTACACTTAAACTCATAAAGTCGAGGTGCCGATGTAGGAAAGGTCAGCAGAAAAATTACCATAAAAAATATTTATAGAAAATACACAGAGGGAGACGGAAAAGTCACTGAAATCGAGATACCAGGTCAAGACCAATAGTATTGTGAATTCTTCTTTGAATTTTATCAAAATATCTAAATATATAATAGACGCAGATGCGACACCAATTTTCAATCCCTAGACGAATTGTTCATTATGAATTTGTAAGATTTAGCGAAAAGAATTGTCTATCACAAAATAGAACCAACTTTCCTAATACCAGATCTAGCAAATGATTCATTGTAATCTTTCCAAATTATATCAACCGAAGACTTTAGCCCAAGATATCGCAAGGAATCACTCTTCTGGAGGTTAGAACCAGCCTTACATTTTTAACAGACATCATTAAAATATATGTAAATAATTGCATCATGAGCATAGATACTGAATTGAAAGCTGATGTCACCTGGAAGATCGATGATGAGAATTAAGAACAACCTAAGTTCAAGGGTAATGCTCTGTGATACATTTGCTTTAATGCAAAAAGATCGAGAAGAGTGGCCATTCAAGACAACTTTCATTTTGCGATGAGAATACAATTTAGTAAGAATGATTGAATCAAATCGTAGATTTTTTCCAGAAATGCCACATGACTTTTCCAACTTGTGAAGACCAATTCCTGAAATTACTTTCGGAATCTAAGTCTTTTCTAAAGCTTGATAGATTCTTTCAAGAATACCCGTTAATATATCAGCAGTTGACCTAGAGAAGTGAAATCTATATTGCTTATCTGAAAATAAAACCACGATATAAGATTCTTAAGTAATCAAGTGTTGATTAGAAAATCTAGTAATTTGCCAAAAACAGATTGAAGGCTATTAGGTCGATGGTTAGAAGGGTCAGACTGTTTGCCTGAGTAATTAAAGGGAGCAAAAAGCAGAAAAGCAAGAACCAGCAATACATTATTATTGGATTTAATCATTCTTGACCGTTTTTACTCATAGTTAACTAGCAGTATAGCCCAGCGTTGCTCGGGTGTAATGAAAGCTTTAAAACTAATCTATGATCCTGGAGCTCAGACTCAGCCTAAAGAATATTTGTGTGAAGTTTGGTGAGAATCGGATAAAAATTATGGATTTGTATAAAGGACATACAGACAAATAAACAGACATACACACAAACATCTTGCCTTTTATATATATATATATATAATCGATTTTCTGCACTATTGTAAGAACTGCAAACTTGAAACTTCTGAATATCGTTTCCTATGTCTTTGTCTATGAGTGTATCAAATTTGATTAAAATCAGACCATTCCTTCTATAACCCGATTTTTTCGATTACCGATTTTCGATATTTATCGGGGGTACCTCGACACAAAACCTAGCTAAGAACACTTGCAGACGCTGTTAGTACAACTGTGTAAATTTTCAAGAAAATCGGTTCAGCCTTTTCGGAGTCTACAGGTAACAGACACACACACACCTACACACAGAGAGAGAAAAGGTTCCATTTATAAATAAGTTTAGATAGATAGATAGATAGATAGATAGATAGATAGATAGATAGATAGATAGATAGATAGATAGATAGATAGATAGATTAGATTAGATTAGATAACGACTATTAAATGTCCCTTTGACAATAACCAAGTTCTTATGGACACCGTGTTAGACATCAACTTAACCTAATTTATATGTAAAGTTTTTCTAAAATTGAAACTGATATTCTCAGATCGTAAAACTTGTTTCTTTTATGTAAGAATTAATAAAAACTCATTTCACTTTTGTGAAAAATAGTCTAATTTCATTAGGAAATCCTTTTCTTTGAAAAAGATATAAAAAACATCTCTCTCTCTCTATATATATATATATAGAGTCATCCGCAGACAGATCTGTTTTGCTGTATCGCAGCTTATCAGTACGGATAGACTCCGGTTGCTTTTTAACACAGGATTGAAACCCGACCGAATTGGCGGCAGTCGGCGATTCTACCTCTGAGCTATGGGCGATCGGTAGAAAAAGGCAGACTTTTTAGCGTGCATATTATCATTATACACGCCTAATAGCTGAGAGTGTTCTAATTCATTGCTGAATGAACGATGCATATTTGCCAGAGTAGCTACTGTTTTTCAAAGTCTACCATTCTTCCAGAGTGCTCAATCAGGGTGTGAGAGCATAAATAAATGGGAAATATATATATATATATTTCCCATTTTAAAAGTATTCGATACAATTATATTGTAGAACTTTGGAATATTTTCCATTTTAAACGAGTTATTTCGCTACCAGGTTTCTACCACGAGTGGTGTCTTCAGGTGATTTTTAGTAACAGTTTATTTTTTTTTTACCGTTTAGCGTTTTTCTTTTTAAGAACGCTCTTGTACTTTATTATATAAGAGCGTTCTTAAAAAGAAAAAAACAGTAAACGGTAAAATCAGTTATTAAAAATTGCCTGAAGACAACACTCATAGCAGAAAGCTGGGTAGCGAAATAACTCGTTTAAAAATGGAAAATATTCCAAAGTTCTACAATATAATTGTATCGAACACTTTTTAATACAATGTGTACTGGTTTAAGCTTATTATGACCAAAAACTAAGTATTAAACAATATATATATATATATATATATATATATATATATATATATATATATATACTCGTCTATTTTTCCATGTGTGGATGTTTGTAGGTTTATTTATGTATGCGTTCTTTCTCTTCCTCGTTTAATATATGAATAACTCTCTAAATCTCATACATCATTAAACTTAGAATTTTTTTTTAAAATTTCGCAACAATAAAAAAGTAGATCTAATAGTTAATTAATAATGCTGATCTTTATTTAATCAAATATTAATACTAATGCCCCCTAAAATTATTTTTAAGTCTGCTCACATATTCTCCAAATTAGAAGTTGCTTTACTCTGATTGGTCCACATTGTACGTACAACAATGCCTCCCTGATTAAAAGGGTGTTGCTTGTTTTTAACCTTTTAAAACCATTCAATTTAAAATAAAGTACATCACTTGACAAGACACAAAAAGTGTCAAAACAAAATAGCTACTTTTGTCGTGATAATATAACATATCCATGTTATAATTTCTGAATATATATATATATATATATATATATATATATATATATATATATATATATATATATATATATCAGAGTATTCCGTCGTTTTCGACGTATAAGCGTCAAACAGGTCAGTTCTTTTAACCGACAGCCAGTCAGACCGCACATATCATTTGATTACAGTGGTGAAAGTTTGTGCGGAACTAGTCACACATTTTGGAACCAGTGCATTTGTTAAATTATTACTTTAATTATTAGTTTCTTCTGTGTTCATAGGAACGTATTTTTAATTTCTGCATTTTACACAATGAACTGTGAAGTTTCAGTTTAGGTTACTTATTGGTTGTGAATATTTGAATGTTGTTTAGATAGAATGAATTGTTCTGTATTTCAGATGTCATGGAGTTCCTAGGCAACGTTATGTTTATGTTTTTATTTCAATGATTTTTGTGGATAATGTCGTTTTTCTTACAGTTGCGGTTGCGCTTGTGAATTTTATGAGCGAAATATATTTTCGTAAATAAATTTTATCTATCCTAACAAATAACGAATATAGAATATAGAAAATATATATGCATAAGTTTATATTCATTTATTTATATCAATACATTTTTATACGTAGAACTGTTCATTAGCTCATATAAAATGATTGTAAATAACTTATTCCAACAACCTATCAGAAAATCAGTTTTAGCGCGTTTTTTATTTTGTAATTTGTTCCGTTAAGTCCCTTTTCTATTCGATATTCGAAAATACATTTAATTACACAAATCGTTTTTTTTTAATTCAACTGTGTTGTAGAGTAAAAGCAGACAGAGAAAAAACAGAAGCAATTTGAAAATCGGGAAACAGTTTCTCTCTCTCTCTCTCTTTTTCCCTCGCTCTCTCTCTCTCTCTCTCTCTCTATATATATATATATATATATATATATATATATATATCACATGATTAAAATTACCTTACAGTTCAAATGCATTTTAACACCCTTGAGTAAGTATCATCGATGAAACATTCCTTCGCGCACTTTTGATGTTTTCAAGAACATACTGTTTCTCTAAACTTTCTTTGTTTTCTCAAACTCGTCGTGTAAACAAGATTTTCATTTTTCTACATTATAAAGTTAGAATTTCCCCGCTCTGCCGAAAAATGATATCCTTGTGTTTGAATTTGGAGATATCTTAGATTTTTACAGTTTGGACTCCAAAGAACTGTTCCTGCTTTAAATAGAAATATTGAAGAAGCAGTCGATGCTCATCAGTATCGCCGATCAGATTTGTTTATGTGGATCCCAGCAGATCATTTGGGGATTCATTCTGGGCTTCCCATTGACCAATAAATAAAGTTCGCGTAGGCTCGCGAACGGAAATTTGATATTTAATTAATTTTTAATTTTCCACCTGGAACATTTTTTTTTAATCACATCACCCCAAGCAAGGCGTTAAGGCCACTGGTGTGCAGGGGCTACGTAAGAGTGAATAGATTGGAAGAGAGAAAGCTGGAAACCACATCCTAAACAGGGAACAATGGATGAGCCTCTACACCTGTTCAATAGACGTGGGTGGAGTGTTAACCGGGCGATAGTTCAGTCTATCTACTCCAATTGAAAAAAAATAATAATAAAAAAGAAAAGTGAAAAGATTGGAAAAGGGAAAGCCGGAAACCACATCCTAAACAGGGAACAATGGATGAGCCTCTACACCTGTTCAATAGACATGGGTGGAGTGTGAACCGGGCGATAGTTCAGTTTATCTACTCCAATTGAAAAAAATAAAAAGAAAAAAGAAAAGTGAAAAGATTGGAAAAGAGAAAACCGGAAACCACATCCTAAACAGGGAACAAGGGATGAGCCTCTACACCTGTTCAATAGACGTGGGAGCATCTGCGTGGAGCCGGGGTGCGCACCGAGGAGTTTTGGTCATTTGCTTTCTGGTCGTGAGAGTGCAAGCATCCGGTCCCTCGCTTTGCTCGTTATCACTACAAATCATTCTAATAAAACGTGGCTATACTTCATGCTATCGTGTTCAATTGTTATCGCAAATCTTCAGCTATTTGAAGTTTCATTTACAAAAATCTTACGTATCACCCATAATAGCAATATCTACCTTTTTGTCGTAGGTGGCCACCCGTAATGTCAGGGGATAGGATCCTGATGATTGAGTGCTTTAGAAGTCAGACTGATTCCCAACACACCACATTGGCTCTTACTTGGACGAGACGGGCGGTCGGAGAGGCCCGATTCGCTCAAATAGCTGATCATGCGATACCCTAACGCATATAGCTATATCAACTTATGCAGTACTTTAAAAAAATATAATATCCCAAATATACAACGGGATAAAAATATCATACCTTTCCAATTTATAGGCGTTAGAACGCTGAGGATGAGTCGGTTCGAAAGGGTTCTTGACTTAGACATGGCTGTAAATAAACCAGTTTGTTCCTCTTAAGATATAGGAAGTGCAACAAATGGTCAAAGGGGTGCTTGGAATCTCTCTCGAATACGAGTATACTGGTTGGGGAGATCGTTCCCTGTCAAGTCGTTTGGTTTTCCGTCTTGATACGTCCCATTGTTGGGCTCTGAGATGGGTGGGGATCACAGGCATTGAATGCTAATACATAAATTATGAATAATCAAACCAAAACCCCCAAAAATATCTTTCAGATTTTGATTCTGAAAAAGAAATAAATGATTTTCTAATATTTCTTGTACTCGTGTCCCTAAAGGAAACTCCTGTAGCAAAACTTACCCCTTACTCGACTGAAAAAGTGAGCTTGACACTGTCCTTCGATGATCAGAGGGTACATCCATCTTAGTTAGAAATGATGTGCGTTAAACTAAAATAAAATTAACAACAATTTTATAGGCGACTGCTGTTAAAGTGAACTAAACATGTTCTCCCCATTAATGCCACCGAATGAACTAGTAAATGAAGCCGAAATTTATGAAATTGTAAGATAGCACTCTGCACCCTTAATGATACCAGGGAACTTTAATTGTCACAACACTATATGGAGTTGTAAAGACACAAAACAAAAGGGAAAGACCTTAGAAAAAAATCATAAACGACTACGATTTATGCATTTATAATGATAAAACACCGGCTTATATAAATTGATTTATTGACACATACTCTCCAATAGACAAATCTTTATGTGATTCAACATTGTACATGGATTTCTCTTAAAAGCTAGTGCCAGACACATGCGGTAGGGAAAACTTGATAATCGTCCTACAATACAAAACTCAGAACATAACGATAAAAATCATTTCCGTTGGAAATTAAGAGGAGTGAATGTTATAAAAAACTATCTGAACAAAAAATGCATTAAGGATTTCAAACATTCTACGGTTATCCTTATCTCTATAGCAAAGAAATACATTCCAAAAAGTTCAGCATTAAAAACAGACCAGACCTTGGTTCATAAATGTAAAAGAACTATCAAACTAACAGATCTTTAATAGAATTAACAAACAGCCTACGAACTCAAATTTGATGCAATTAAGTAATTAAAAATTACGGAAAATAAATAACAAAAAGCAAAAAAAGAAAGCTAATGTTAGCAAAATCAATTCTGCTACAAAAAGCAAAATCTGTATGGAATAGGATAAGGAAAATATCAAGCAAATACTCTAAAATGTTATAAAACACCTCTCGATAAATAACCGCAAAATAAACCGAAAAAAGGATATCGCTGACCAATTGACCAATTAACCAAAACAATCTCTAAATTTGAATCTGATAAGAATGGTAACCAACAATTCTCTAAAGGAACTAAATGAATCTTTAAAGAGAAGCTCACAGTACAATTGTGGGTTAAGATTATATCCATTACAAATTCATAAAACAGTTTCACAACAAATCATTGTAACTAAAAATATACAAATATTTTCATGGCAATGGCAACTGCTCTGATTTTTTCCCCTGGTGCCTCGTCCACGTGAATTTAAGTGGGCTAGTAGATTGGTATATAGGTTGCACCATTTTACTGTTAATATAGTTAAACGTAACCGCCACATCTCGAAAAGTTTCTTTTTTTGTTTTTTTGTGTTTTTGCACTTCCCGTCTGTGGAACTCACTTCCGTTTACTTAATCCCCTGTTAGATACAGTTTCCATTGCGATCTTCTATCTTCTTGAATCTAATTAATCCTTTCTTTAATATAAGTGGGTATATCTGTTTTTCTTTTGCACTCAGCTCATGCAGATTCTTTCAACATGCTAAATTTCCATATTGTGTCGTAAGCTCTTTCTAAATTAAAAAACGACTGCTGTGAGTTGTTATTTCTTAATGAAGGCTTCTTTTACAATGGTGTGGTTTTTGGGCACGGTCAATGGTGCCTCTTGTTCTTCTTTTTTTTACTGAATCACATTGGAAGTTGCTGATTACGCCGTTCGTTTCAATAGTTTTTCTCCATAGTTTTGCATAAGAAACTGGTTAATGCTGTAGTCTTCAAGGTCTGTGTCCCCTTTCCAGGTTTTGGAATTCTGATTATCAATAATTAGTGCTCAGGGAGTTACAGTGACATAAAAATGACAAGATAATTAGAAGGTCGTCGATATATAGAGTACATCTCACTTTTGAGCCTAAGAATATAATTATGGAGCTGATTTTTTACACAGATCAGTTTCACAGAAAGAATATTTCTTGATCTTTCAGTTCCGATAATTCTTATACTAATTTGAAATCTTCTGTTTTCCAAGAAATGCTCTATGAATTGAATCAACCTTCCCAGTTATGTACAAATTTCGAGATATGTATATCATAGAAAAACACAATCTTAACAGTGCCGCAATAAAATACAAAAATGGGCCACTGAGAATAGCTATAATTTCCCCAAAACGAAGACTAAATGCCTGAATTTCTGCAAATTAAGAAAATTGCACAACGACCCATGTTTAAAATTCGACAGATCAGAAATCCCAATTAAGAGAACAACACAAGTTTCTAGACATCATCTTTGAAAAAAATTATTGTTCATTCTTCATCTAAAATGTTTGCAAATAGAATATAGTAAAGTCCTTCAAGTTTTGCTTGTAGTGAACCATATTGAGTGGGGAGGCAATGGGCAAATATTAATCAAATTAAAGATATCACCAATTCGCTCAAAACTACATTACGCTAGTTTCATATATGGTGCAATTCAACCGTTTTCTTTGAAATTTTTATGATGAATGTTAGTCTGTTTTAGTAATTCCCTTAATTTGAACATCTCTTGACTTTGCGCTACACGTGAAGAAATTCTAAAACAGACTTACACACAAAATAAACAGTTCCCAAAGAAAACGGTCAAATTCCCTTCATTTTAATATCTAGTGACTTTACACTACACATGAAGAAATGCTAAAAACAAAAATATTCTGTTGATCTTTGAAATGATTTGTGAGTGTCTTTGTGGTTACCAACACTGTTTGTTTATAGATACGTAATTTAGAATAAAGCTCATTTCGTCTTTTTGCCTTGAAAAAGTCCATCACAGGACGAAACGCGTAGGCGATTTAAAATACAGTTTTCCTCTTGTCTTTATTTTATTTAACCATTCTGTCCTTAATCTCAGATTATAATTGAGTATATATATATATATATATATATATATAGATATATATATATATATATGTGTGTGTGTGTGTGTGTGTGTGTGTGTGTGTGTGTGTGTGTGTAAATGCTAACTTAGCATTATACTCGTTTCGAAAAACCCTCTGCGTATATATCCGGAAGGAAAAAATGGTTGTGAAAAAAGAAAGAGCTAAGCACATGAACATCAGCCAAAGCGATGTGGGCCGAGCCAGTACGTAGCCCAGAGAAAAAAACCAAGCCAACCTTCCCTGAAGATCCGTTTAGGTGAAACCTTGGTAGGTTTGTTGGTTCACTGGGTTAATTTACTTATATATATATTAGAAAAGGAAATAGGGTTGTTCCAACGAGAGAAATTGGTATAGAATAACAAGTGTGAGAGAAGTGCAATCTAAAATTTTCTCAAATTTAGTTATATAATTTAATCATTTTATTACTTAAACATATTGAATATTGAACAGGAAGTTTTTAATTACTACTATTATTATTATTTTTTGTACTCATGAAAGTATTCACTTATAATTTTATAAAGATTTAGCTTATTGAACTGGCTATTTGTTAATTACTTCTATTATTTCATGTGTACATATGAACAAATCTTCGTATAACTTTAGCTTTACTGAAATGGCTATTTTTAAAATTACTATTATTATTTTATTTGTACTACTGACAATCCTCTTTAAAAAATGAAACTCATTGAACTGGTAATATTTTATTATTATTACTTTCACTATTTGCATTATTCGGATTATTGTCCTCATCTGTATTGCCATTTGTACGACGTTTCGGCCGTTGTACGCTCCGGTCTTCTTCAGGTGCTATGAACTTCGAACCGAACCCTTTATTACAATCATTGGGGTATATCATTCTCATTCGTTGCGCGATTCCTCTTTTGTCAGTCATGAGTTATCTCTCTCTAACCAAACGCTCTAAATTAATTGTTTTGAACTCACAACTCTTTGGGTTAAGTCACTAAACCTACTCAACGTCTATATCCATTGGGTCATGTATCCTTAAGAACAAAAGCAACTGAATTGGGAACTGGGACTTATAAACCTAATGTTTAGTAACCATTTTTACCAGAGTTCATATCGTATTTTTTTATGTTAATGGTTTTCTCTAGTATATTTGGTGTTAAGTATTTTCTATAGTATTTTTTACCAGAATTCATAAAGCAATTTTTGATGTTAATGGTTTTCTGTAGTGTTTTTTACCAGATTTTTTATCATATTGCAATTTTTGACACTGGCACTCTGGTATTTCGTATTACTGGTTCCCATATTGCATTCTTCTCTATATTTGGTCGGTCTAGGAGAATTTTGTAGCATATCCTATGTACTGATTCCTTAAGTTTATGGAGTTTCTAGTGGCGTTCTCTGTCTATTATTTCGACTTCATTCCACAGGGGCGGAGATACCCTTTCTCTCTCCATATGTGGTCAGCTACGCCTGATTTTTCTACAATTAACATTAAATGGTATTTTGACAAGCAGGTTCTTTATCGTTAATTGCTTGATATTAGGGCAGAGATAGAGCATTGATAAGATTTATGCAAATAGGTTTGTCACTTAACTGAGCAGGTGCATACCGACTTCGAAGTTTTTAAGGACACCGCCATGCTGTTGTCACTCGTCAGGTCAAAGTTTTTTCGAGCTGATATTTGTGTCCCAGTATTTTTTATATAGAGTATGATGTAATTTGAGTGGTCTTATTTGCGATTGGTTTATTTTCTTTTTATTGTGCAGGTGTTTGATTTCTTTTCATTACTTGTTAATGTACGCGTGAATAGGTGTTAGCTTAATTGCTTTGTATTGAATGGATGTCCGCTTGTTTTTTAGTTGATTGGTCCTTCTCATTTAAGTTGAATTCTTATGTTAGTTTAAATTTTTTCTCATCATTCTAATATATGTCATCACTTAAAGGTTTTATTTTTTTAGGTCATGGTTGTGTAGTTTGTGTTCTTGTGTGTATTTGTGGGCTTGTCGTGATAGGGTGTTTGCATATTTATATAGTAGCTTTGTGTTTTGTTTATTTAATTTTGCTGTTATTTGCGTAGTAAAGTAGATATTTGTTCGCATGTCTACATTTTTCATTATTTCGTTTCTTTTGTTTAATATTTTACTTTGATATTTAAAGCGGTTTGTTCCTAGTTTCTTCTCTAAGCATCATTTGTAGTTTCTGATATTGCTGACATTACTCCGGATCTTTCATTTGGTAACTTTTCTCGTTCAGGAAAGTTAGCCATAATATTATTTCCTAAATGAATATTATTAAAGGTTATTAAATGAAAGATCTGAACTAATGTCCGGATTTAAACACATCAGAAAAAGATATTTTAGGATCATCCTAATCCGTATGGAAGTGCTTACAATTCTTAAAAATTCCCATATTTTGAAATTTCATATATTTTATTTAAACTTCCAGTCGTGTATTGCGAAAATCCCTGTTTTACGCTTGAAAAAACAAAAAACAAAACAAAACAAAAAACTTGGTGAATCAGTTGGTATAAACGCCCGAAAATATCAAAAGGTTAACATAAATGTTGCGTAATTAACTAACTTTGAAACGAAAATATTCAAATGCTCTACATTATACATGTATTGAGCACATTTTAATACAACTGTACACTGGTCCAATTTAATTCCGACCAATAACTGGTTAATAATTATACATACATTATATATATATATATATATATATATATATATATATATATATATATATATATATATATATATATAAACTCAAATCTGCAAAGTCAAACTAGATGAATTTGGATTGCCAGAAGTGTTTATATTTTCTCGTGGGCTGTTGGAAATGCGAAACTTATTTAATTATAATAAAATGTAGTTTTAAAATATTAAGATCAGCTGAATGAAATATCACCCATTCCTAAGAAAAATGAATATTGTGATTAACCAAGTAACCTATATATTGGATTTGGACCAAAATTCAGTGATTACAATTCTTAAAATATTATCCACCATTCTTCATGATTTGTTTATTAGAGTAAATAATTAAGTTGTCCCTGGCTTTATGTGACAAGAGGAAACGTCGAAATAAAAACACACTTGCAAATCGATTTTTTACCCGGCACCTGAAATAAACATATTTTTATAGATACTGCGGCAGACTAGAAGTCGTGACTGGGGCATAGGTACTCAACAATCAGTAGTTGGCTGTGGGGCACTAGTAGTCGACATCACCATAGATAAGCACAGATTCATAATTGTCGTAGTTAACTTCATACACACTCTTCACCATCTACTTCTCCTTCGCCGCCCCTTGCAAGATTAAGTGAAGAACAATTTGATCAACTGAAGAAACTTTCCTTTGCCTAAGAAAGTATTCATTAGTAGACTGATGATCAATTGAAAGAGTAGTAGATCAGGTTTTGAAGACCAGTTTTATCTACCTATCTGAGACCAAAGTAATCTTTGAATTGTTGAATCAACAACTAATCACTAGTTCGGGACATCGCTGTTTTGTAATATGTTGTGAACAAGGTTGATAAAAATTGACTCACAAACTGTGTGCAGGTAGAATACCTCGTTGACGCGTGTTAAAATCCTCTTAGTCTTTAGTATTTTTGAAGTTATTGCAAAGATTTTTTGTCGAGATTTACAAATTCTACTTTTCGTTCAATTTCGCAAATCAATCGATGAAATTTGAATCTGATTTGTTTGGAAAAATACTTTGACAAAAAAATACTTCGCGGTTTAAGAATTTAGTTTAATTAAATTTTATAGAACTTTATGGAAAACAATATTTATTAAGAACATTTCTTCGTTTCTTTTTTTAACAGCGAAGAGAAATTGTTAGAATTCCTTACTCTCGAGCATACAACAAGGACATGCGAAATTATTTATTTCCGAGCCAAATTCTAACATTTTCCAGCGTTCAGCCTTGTAATTAGTTTATAGTTCTCAGAAACGAAGGGCAAACTGGAAACTAGATTTTTGTCCAGGGTGTGAAGGAAAATTGTTACCATTTTATATTTTTAATTTCTTGCATGCGTGTTGACTGTGGGTCTGTACGAGGGTCAGTTGGGCATCGTCTGTGATAAAAAGAGCACCATGATGTAATCGATTCTGCCAGAAATTTGCAAACGCCATGCTGTACTGCCTCGCATTCCCACCGGAAGCTCAAATATCAGACTGTGTAGGTGTCATTCTTGAGATAGTGCAGAGGATTCGGAAAGAGTCGGATGAGTCTAATGCTGATTACGAAAGTTACGGCAGCCCGAGAAACTCTGATTTTTTTGATAAAAGAAGAAATCCAAATTTGCTAGCAAGGAGCCTCAGACTCAACACTGAGGCCTACATGAAATGCCTTGAGGAGGTAGTGCTGCCCTAATGTAATATTTTATGCCCTGCCACAGGACTCTGCAAGATGCCCCACAAAGCAGATGAAAACTATCATAAAATGTCAGACAATTTCTGCAACCACATCACCCTTCCATCTGCCTAATTAACTCTCAAGACTGCAACTCCCTTGATTATTATGTGCGGGGCGCATTTGAGCAAGAAACCAACAAAACTTCTTGAAATACCAAGGATGAAAGGTAATAGTTATAGCAGCATTCACCAAATTGAACAAAAAGACCGTCCAGAAGAGATTGCAGACTTCAAAGTTGACTGGAGACCGTGCTTGAAACCAATGCCGATTTTATTAAACAAATTTGCTCTTTAGTATTTCAATATATTTTGGTGTAATTTAGGTAAATATATCTGTTGAAATGAGACGTCAGTGTTATTTTTATTTTTGTGTCATTTAAACGACAATTCATCCACCGCACCATGCAAAGCATTTATAGATATAGACATTGAGGACATAGGAATCAATACTGCATGGTTTAAACCAATGGTAATTTTATTGAATAAATTTACTCTTTAGTATTTCAAGATATTTTTGTCTAATTTTGGTGGATATATCTGTTAAAATGAGCTGTCAGTGTTTTTGTTTAGACGACAATTCATCAATCGCGACCTGTACATATAAAAACAAAGAAAAGATAAGTGAAATGAAAAATATTACATTTTTATTAAGTAAGTATTTGTTATTTTAATCATTTTCGCTAGCTTTATGTAAAGCCCCTCAGGTGAAAAACTTCAAAGAACATAAATGAAAAGATCGATTGGCAAAGTGAGACACCCTAACAGTGGTCCAATACGTGAAGCTAAAAAAACATTAGTTATAGATAATGAATTTAATCTTCACTTAACACCTTGTGATGATTGTTTTTTTTTCTGAAATCTGTATTCATTTCACTATATTTCATTTGGTATGTGTCTCTTATGAATTGTTAGTGCCACTTATATTTTATTGAATAATAAAATTAAAAGTTAATGAAATTGAAAAAGAAAATGAAATTATCGTTTTTTTTTGTTTTTTTTTTTACAGGGACCAAATTCTGTTCATTGCTCCATGAACTACACAAGTCTTCTAACAAATCTCCTCGGGACGTACACTGATTGCAACATAACAACAATCGATCACAAAAACTCAGACATGGTGAAAAATGCACAAAAATTCTATATCTATTTCACTCCGTTCATTTTATTTGTTGGCATCATTGGTAATTCTCTTTCTTTAACCGTGTTCCTGTCCCGCAGTATGCGCAGACTATCAGCAAGTCATTACCTCGCTGCACTCTCATTGGCTGATATTACCGCGCTCGTCTTCTATGTGTGCGTTGATTGGTTGAAACGAGGTCTGTCACTGTGGCCCCGTGGTGAATACCTGCACCTGTTGCATATGGAGGGCTTCTGCCAGATTTTCATGTACCTCGGTTATGTGTCGCGTTTTTTATCGGCTTGGATAGTCGTGGCGTTCACAGTCGAGCGTTACATTGCTGTGTGTCATCCTTTCCGTCGTCACCAGAACTGCACAATCGGATCGGCAAAGCGCATTTTGCTTTTCGTTATTTTATCCTCTTTGGTTTTCAATATTTACAAACCAGTATTGAGCGGAATACATGAGACATCGAAAGGAGGGCCACGTATTTGCACGGCTAATCCCGATCTCAACATCATTTCGTTTGTCCTTGATAACGTGTTTGCGTTCTTTATCACCCTGGTCCCGTTCGTGATTATCACGATTCTAAATTGCCTCATCATTCGATGTCTGTACCGACGCAATAAAAAACGTAAACGAGATGCTCTGATCACCGAGGAAAACGTTATTCGTCTCGAGTTCACTCTCATTCTCCTGGTGATCTCCTTCTTTTTTATTGCCCTCAACCTGCCATTCTTTGTCGTGTGGTGTGTTCAGTTTTCGCATGCAACACTTATATCTAATATTGCTGCAGCCGAAAGAGCCAGTGTAGACTTTGACTTTCTTAAAGGTCTCTTGTATATCACCCGGACTATTTTCTACATGAACTACTGCGTCAATTTTTTCCTTTACAGTTTTACAGGTGCTTATTTCCGGCGGGAAGTCAAGATGCTCTTTTCACGAAAGCGCTCTTTGCTCAAACGTAACTCGTCTTATGCTATGCGAAATCGATCGTTACAATCATCTTGGGTGTAAAGGAAAGAATTTGCTGAGATGTTGACGGTTTTGATTTTATTTTGACTTGTAATTCATCTTTGAAAAACACTTAAAACAAAGATTCTTTAAAATATTACAAAATTTCAGACAAAGAAAAAGCACTGAAAAAGAATCAAATTAACAAATGATTAATTTGAAAGGTTTTTATTTAGAATTTTTGTAATATTTCTTTTTTAGCGAGTTTAAATTGTTTAAACAACTTGAAATGGAGAAAAAGAAATTAAAGAATAAGTAATTTATTTTGAAAATGAAGGAATGAATAAAATATGTCCAAATAATGTTTTAATGGTCAAAAGGTTCTTCTTGTTATGACGGAGAGAAACTGAGGAGACTCATCGGCTTGTTTTTATATTTAACATTTTGTGAGTAAAATAAAAACATCCCAACTTCTCATAAAAACCTCTTTTCGAATAAGTGCAAGTTTCTCTGCGATTTCATTCTTTTATTTCATTCTTTTTCTTTTATTTACCTTTTCTGTCATTCTTTTTTCTTTCTTTCTTTGTTTCAAATGAGTCAGAGAGCACATTATATCAAAAGAAAAATAGAAAAGTTCCAGAAAATAGAAAATTCAATCAGAACAAGCAACTGAAACCGGTAATAGGTTCTGAAAGATTTTTTGTCAGCGGACCACAAGAAAAGTACAATTAATTGACAAAATCTTAGATGAAAAGAATAGATGACATGATGAAATCGCTTAAAGAAATTCATCTTCTTTTGCTAAAACTTGGACCATTTCCCTAAATTTGAAATGGAGATAAAATTGACAAAACGCAAAAAATACAGTTCATACATAACCACATGCATACACATATATATGTACATATGCACACACACACACACACACACACACACACACACACACACACACACACACACACATATATATATATATATATATATATATATATATATATATATAGGTATAGTTGTCAGTCCGTAAACGGTGAGGATAATCCAACAAGATTTCCTTAATATAAAATATTAATAGGCAAATCCATATAGAGAGCTCGATGGGTGTTAACCAGAGCGATATGAAGTTTATAAAGGAAAACTCAACACGTCATATTAGTTATAAACTATAGTTAATTTCAATGAGCTTAACTAGCTCATATCATCAGACTCTTTTACAATATTTCCTCCATCTGGCATAAAATTTCTCCCGGAATGAACGTTTTCTTAAAATGAAGAGGGAACATAATAATAATAATAATAATAATAATAATAATAATAATAATAATAATAAACACAAAATTACAAACAAATAAATAAAAGTAAGGTGAAGGAGGAAAGAAAGAAGGGAGATATAGTCCAGTTCCAAATCTGGGTAGTATCCGTTTGAAGTTATTTTGACTGTCTTAGATGGCATGACCTCTGAAAAAAAAAACAATTCCCCTGACTTTAGGCGTCTATTTGACCCCATCAGGTCAACCCACTTACTTATACTAACTTTTATTCACATCTAGCTATGTGTACATTCCCACATATGCTTATCCTGTGATTTTGTTTAAGTTTACATATCCACTGATTTCTTTTTTATCTTTTTAAATCTTAGTGTTTTCATACTCACACATATATACGCTTCATCGGCGTAGGGCTTCCGTGTGCCACGTAGTGCGGTGTATATACGCACTCACATATATCACGTTAAATAAATTGTCGTATTCTCAATCTCGCATATATTTATATACGTATAAGTAAGTGGGTTGACCTGCTGAGGTCAAATAGACGCCTAAAATCAGGGGAATTGTTTTTTTCAGAGGTCATGATATCTAAGACAGTCAAAATAACTTCAAACGGATACTACCCAGATTTGGAACTGGACTATCTTTCTTTCCACCTTCACCTTACTTTTAATTTATTTGTTTGTAATCTTGTGTTTATTATTTCTATTATGTTCCCTCTTCAATTTAAGAAAACGTTCATTCCGGCAGAAGTTTTATGCCAGATGGAGGAAATATTGTAAAAGAGTCTGATGATATGAGCTAGTTAAGCTCATTGAAATTAACTATAGTTTATAACTAATATGGTGTTGAGTCTTCCTTTATAAACTATATATATATATATATATATATATATATGACAAAATTAGTTTACGCTAAGCAACTTCTGACAACCAGTAAATTACTTGATAATATTGTTTTCAAGTAAAGCAGATTTTTCGCAAATAAAGTGTTGTTTAATAATAAAAATGGCCCAACATAGTGATTAGATATATAAATACTCCAATTAGTTGTCTTCCGGCGAAAAGTTTCGCAGATAATAATCCGCTCGTCTGTGGAGATTAATGTATTGAAATTATTAACAGATAACACATTTATTTTGAATATGTTTCATAGTAAATAATAATTATTGATATAATTTAGTTGAAATCAGCAAATAAAGTTTTACCTGTAGCGTATTTAAAATGTGATATTTGTTGATAAATTCAGTAGATATGTCTTATCCGTAAGAGCACATCTATGTCTGCGAAATCTTGTCGGAAGATACGTCATTGAATTATATATATATATATATATATATATATATATATATATATGACTGCGTGTGTTCGTGTCGGAAGATATAAAGATATGTAGTTAGACACCCGTATCATTGATGAAAAAGGATTTAAACTTGAAAATTGAAAGCTGTCTTTGGGATTAGTGTCATTATGAACACATACTCGTCCATCCACCTACAAATATACTTAACGTCCATAAATAAATACAGAGATCTAACGCGTTGGTTGAAGAAGTTGCAGAGGAGGACTGGTTAGGAAGTTAGTCTAACTGTATCAAAATTAAATCTCGACTTGAATTTTATTCAAAGCGTTTGTTTCATGATGCATATATATTTTATTTAGAGGACGTAACTGAATTTTGATGTTTCCAAAACCTATGTACAGTTTATTAGAAAAGATTCATACTGATTTTTATTAACAATTGCGATTTCAGTCAGACGTGCTTGTTCGTGTTTTTACTCTATGAACTTGTCTCAAATATTTCTCTAATAAAATAAAAACCTTATTTCGTTGAAAGTAAAGTTTTCTCTGTGCTACTGTTTCATGATTAATGAATAAAACTTTTATTTAATGAAAATTATTTTATCATTCTTTGAAAACGGAACGAAAGAGGCAATAATATATTTATAAAAAAATCATAATTTAAAATATGCAATGAAAATTTTTCCTGTGTTTTATGTAACAAATTTTATGAATACATTGCGTCTCACATCTTTGTGTTAGCTGATGTATAAGGAGTATTCATAATTTCCTGAAAGATCGTTAAGAATACTTTTTATACAATTAATCTTGCTCTATCAGATCGCTCGTAATGAATGGCGCTATTGAATATTATAAAATTGACATGTTTCTTGTAGGTCATTAAACGATTTCAGAAACTATAAATGGATACCGATGAGATTTCTTTACATCATCCTCTTTTTAAGAGATTTCCTTTTAGATGCAATCAGTGCCATACGTGAGACACGCTTCAGGCGATCATGTCTCGAAAGAGACATGACTGACTGGGCAAAAGATTATCCCGCAGTAGGTTGCCATTGCTTTCTGCGGAAGACTGATTGCCGACCAAGGCTAAATATTCCAATCTTTATTATTACGAGAGGGAAGAGACGGATTAATACCTTTCTCAAGGCTATTTGTGCATAAGTGAAGCCAAGGAATTCAACTCTAATTCGAACTCGGCTCTCCGATTTGTCGTTCCGAGTTAATATCCACTGCACCAAAACGGACATCCGGCCCTTTTAGATTCAGTTAAGTGCCATACGTGAAACACGCTTAGGCGATCATGTCTTGAAAGAGACATGACTGACTGGGCAAAAGATTATCCCGCAGTAGGTTGCCATTGCTTTCTGTGGTAGACTGGTTGCCAGCCAAGGCTACAGAACCCAATCTGTCCTGTTATTGAACCCATAACTGGAGGGAAGAGACGGATTAATACCTTTCCCAAGGATAATTGCGCGTAAGTGCATGCAACTAGAATTCGAACTAGAATTCGAATGCAACTAGAATTCGAACTCGGCCCCTCTTTTACATTACGCAGTTCAAAATTATTTTACATGTGTCTAAACAGATAATCTATTAACTGGATATAAAAAAAATAGAACATTCGAATCACAAATATCTGTTTCTACGTTCTAATGATCAGGCTACATCACCAAGTGCAACAAGACAAAAATATTTCGCTCAAGCTGAAAGCTACTAAGTTTATACAGCGTTGATTGAATAAAAATGTTATCTTTTCTCAATCGATGTGAACATACGTTGCGTACGTGATAAATTGTCATAATTTTTTTTTAAAGGGAACATCATAAGAGCAACGTTTTGATGCTGACCCGTGTCTCTTACTGTCTCAATGGTCATTGATTCAGAAGAGAAACGTATATATCTGGCCAACTGAAGTCTGCTAAATCATACAAAAAGAAAATGATTGTGTTTGGCTTGCGAAATGTGCTCGACAAGATAGAAAGATAAGAGAATCACGAAGTTAGATCAAATCTGCCAAAAATAAATATGGAAGATATTAAGTCTTAGATTGTTTAGATTAGATAAGTGAAGATTAGATAAGTGAAGATTAGATAAGTGAAGATCCCTAAACTATGAAACGACTGAATATGTTTTACTATCTTCCTTGCTCATTTTAAAAATATGTGTACGTATGCAGAAATCTTGCATTAACAAACATCCTATTTTTAAATTAATGAACCATATTGAGACGACTTCGTGTTTTTAAAGCTCCTTTATAATTAAATGTTAAATTTATAGGATTATTTTTGTTGGTTATGTCACAAAAATGTGCAGCTCATGAAATTACCAGTAGTTGTATTTTTACCTGAGCTAATAAATGAATTCTTTTTCATGTGATTAAGAGCTTGTTTATAAAAACACAATTATGTTAAACTATTTACACTCGGAATAATAATGATTGTTATAATATCCAATATCTTTGCCTTTATTTCCTTTGCCGTTTCGTGTTTTGTATTATGCAACTGCTGTTGTGTAGGAAATGTGGATAATCTGACTTTGGCTTACGGCCTATCACGTTGAATACACCGGTTCTCGCTCGATCACCGAAGTCAAGCAACATTGAGCCTGGTCAGTACTTAGATGGGTGACCGCTTGGGACTACCAGGTGCTGTAAGCGTTTAGTGACGGATGTGCGTTGTGGTGCAGTGGATATCGGCTCGGAAAGAGAAATTGGTGAGCCGAGTTCGAATTCCAGTTGAATACCCTGCATTCACTTAAGTACTGTTATCCTTGGGAAAAGTATAAATCTGTCCCTTCACTCCAGTTATGGGTTAAATAACAAGGGTAGGACTTGGGGAGGCTGATCTTTAAAAAAACAAATCCCAATGAATCTTCATACTCTAAAAGAAAAATGTTGTAAAAATGAAATAACCTTACCCCAAATAATTGGTTATGACCTTAAATGATAGGTCATTAAACCTTGAAACAAACAAAATAATTTAACTTTAAAATTTGATCATCGGAAGAAGAATAATTACAGTTCTTATTACAAGAGATAAGAATCGTCGAGACTCTTTTATTCCTCCTCTTACTCTCTCTCTCTCTCTCTCTCCACACACACACACACACACACACACACACACATCTGCAGTGTTAAACTGAAATGATGTTTAGTGGCATAATTGCTGTTTTTTCTCAGTACTTTACTGGTAGAAAGGTCTTTTAGTCAAGCGGAAGCAGATTTTTTGTCATAAATTGTTCGATATCAAGATAACGATAGAGTGTTAATAGAATTAACGTGAGGAAGTTTATCTCTCAGCTGGGCAGTATTATTTCAGTCGTGATGACTTTGATGTTTCGGGAAATCTCACTCTTCAGAATTTTTGTTTTTTCAGCTGCTGTTTCGCGTTTTGTGTGTGGGGGGGTGTAATTTCATAACTTTATGTGTGAAAGTTACGAATCCATCTCTTCGTCTTCCTTAGCTATAAACTAAATAGTATAGGAAATTAGTCTTTTAGGCTTGGTTGGCAAATTTGTGCATTTAAAATCTAAGGTGGGTCATTTTCTTTATTCAGTCCTTATACCTTCTAGCTGTTCGAGTTCACAAACTGAGGCGTTGGACACTTCTATGTCGAAGACAACAAGCGTGTCTATTATATACAATATTTAAAACTTGCTTTATTTCTAGAGGAAGAGTCTTCAGCATTGTAGATACAACCTTTATAAATATAAACGGTATAAATATATAAGTAATCTTTCTCTACTTGTCTGTCTACCTGTTTGTCTACTTTGTCTCCCTCTCCAAACAGTCTCCCGCATATATATATATATATATATATATATATATATATATATATATATATGATCCAACCACAAAACCTGCAACAACACCACATGCACACTGGCCAATTGCCCTGTTGCGGACACCGGCATATGCCTCCAGCTATATGTCGTGAACAATGCGCCAAATGCGAGGA
Organism: Ascarosepion bandense; assembly: GCA_037127315.1. Classification (NCBI taxonomy): domain Eukaryota; kingdom Metazoa; phylum Mollusca; class Cephalopoda; order Sepiida; family Sepiidae; genus Ascarosepion; species Ascarosepion bandense. Next base: position 237,538 of record JBBBDQ010001696.1, read on the forward strand.
ATTCTATGTTGGCAGCACCACCAGACATTAGAATAAAAGAACACATACACACACAAGCGTCGTCTTTCCATAAACACTTAAAAATGCAAAAATGCAGACAAAAACATAATTGTCAATATTGAGAATAGAGAGCGGAACCTAGGGAATCTGCGCATAAAAGAGTCCTTAATAATAACTAAACTACACCCACAGATCAACAATTGACAAGAGCTCAATCGAGACTACATAACAGAATAGTCAACGCTAAAGGGCACATGACACACACCGACGACAACAAAAATGTGCATACACACAAATATGCTATCACACTAACGCACACAAATAAACATACGTACAATAAACATGCGTACACACGCACAGCACACTTACTCATAACCCAGCAGTCATCCGCAGACATATCTGTTTAGCTGTATCCCAGCTCATCATTACGGTTAGACTCCGATTGAAACCCGACCGAATTGGCGTCAGTCGGCGATTCTACTTCTGAGCTATGGGCGCTCGGTAGAAGGGGGCAGACTTTTTAGCGTGTATATTATTATTATACACGCCCAATAGCTGAGAGTGTTCTAAATAATTGCTGATGTGTGTGTATGCGTGTGTGTGTGTACGTGTGTATACACGCATTTGGGTACCTCCAATATTTCGGCATAGAGATTTTATGCCTACGCAGAAAATTAAAAATTTTTAAATGAAAAAACATTCTTGAAGATTTCATTTTAAATTTATGTAAAAGCTTAATGATTAAATTTATTATTTCCACTAAACAAAAGGGGGGGGAAGTTAACGTCAAATGTTTTCATTAAATTTGCAGCCTTTTTCATTACGCTATGCTATTTGTTAGAAAGGTTTTAAGGGAAGAGGAAGAAGAAAGAAAGGGAGAAAAAATTTCAAGAAAGAAAAAAAAAATTAAAAAAAGAAATACTTTGGTCTTTTATCTTAATAATAAAATTTAACGTGTTGGCGATTAAACTTCATTTCCATTAAGTTTGTAGCCTTTTTCATTACGCTACGCTGTTTATTAGAAAGGATTTAAAAAAGAAGCAAATAATAATAAAAAAAGGAAACTTAAAGAAACAAAATAATAACAATAATAATTCGATAAAAAATAATAAATAATCAATTTTCATTAAGTTTGTGGCCATTTTCATTACGCTATGCTGTTTGCCCCACCCAGCAAAGTAGTGGAGGTGCCTATAACACACCACACACCGAAACACTTACACACACATACACACACATACAAAATAAAAGTAGAATAAATTGCAAGAACTACATGCACTTAAACACTCACACATGACACAGTCACGGACTCGCACACACGCACCAGATAAAGCAGATAGATACAACAACAGTAATAAAATAATCCTCTTCATATATATATATATATATATATATATATATGTGTGTGTGTGTGTGTGTGTGTGTGTGTGTGTGTGTGTTTTCAGTTGTAAAAGAACGCAGGCGTATTCAAAAATTACACTTTTGAACATTTTTCTCATTTTTCTATTTTGTCTAATGGCCTAATGATATACAATAAATATTATTATTATTATTAATTCTTTTCGAATTTCTCTCACAGGCCTACTACATCTATATGTATAAGTTGAATTAAAATATAAAGTAGTCGTTCTTTACTCACTACTATATACAGTTTGTCAGCCAGTAAGCGTTCCAGGAAAAGGTAACTTATTAAACAGCGAAGCTTATAGACAATGGAAAATTTCAAATTTGTATATCTAATTAAATACTACAAAATCAATTTTCCACCTGAAATCTGTACTGAATAACAATTGAAGCTCTTCAAGTGTGTTTCAGTTGCATTTCCAACGTAGAAAGAATGATCAAAAAGCATAACAGTATAATCTTAAACATAAAATAGGAAGAGGGGATATGAAAAGCGAATGATCGCCCCGCTCGATAGAAACTGCCAAGTTAAGATCATATTCAATATTGCCACTGAAAGAATTTTCAAACAGAAGTACTACAACTATAAAACTTCCCTCGGTTTGGAGAAATATATGAATAGTACTACCATCTCGTGATACATATGGGAACTCATGACAACAGCTGAGTTAAAACAGGAGTGAGTAAGTCACGATTAATTAAATCTTAATTTGATTTTCATCTTGTTCATTTTTATACCGTTTTTTATGCGATCGTCTTCACACCTGTTTCTACAATGTTAATTCTCAATATATTGTGTTTATAAATTTCTTATTTCACGCGCATATAGACACACATGCACATACACAAACACATATGATCGCGCATATACACATACAGTGAGCATTTCTTATGAAAAATATGAATGAAAATGGTCATATTGCATTATTTGTATGGTTTATTTCATTTTATTAAATAAAAATGTACAAGTAAGGAAATTGCATCTTGATCCTCATTAGCATACAGGGCCCAGAATTAGTATTTAGCTAAAATAGATAGATTTTAACAAACAGCAAATGTCACCGGTTTAGAAACGAAGTTGTCCATTATATGCAAATATAGAAAATTGGTAAAGAAAAGTAGAAAGTTAAAAGTAGATATGAATTGGTGGCCACCGTGATTTTTCTATGCATTGTACAAACGACGGTGATTTGAACCCACAACCAAATGCTACAGACAGAAAGCAAAAATAATGAGAATTCCAAATATCAAATTCTATGAACGTTGTAAATTGAAGGGAAACTATCAAAACGAAGAGATCAAATGTAAATAGAAACAAAAACAAGAAAATATGTTAGTGGAGGTTCCTATTCCATCAGACTATAGTATGAATGTAAATGATTAAAAAAAAAAGGATATATTTAAGGATCTCGCCAGAGCCGAAAAGCTTAATCATCGAAGAGACTTAAACATTATTAAAAGAATTGGAAGGCCAAAGAAGTAAAATTACTCAGGCAGTATAATTTAGTGACGATCAAATATATTTCACGAAGGGGGGGACTGAAAGTTCATAGGCTAATTATGAAGGAGTAAGTTTACTAAGTATCTTACATAGAAATGTTGATATTAATGAAGTTCATAACCTCGTTGTTTTGTAACTTTCCTTTAGCGTTAAACAAAATAAAAGCAATTATAAAATCAATTAAGTATATTTTCTGGTTGTACAAAAGTAATAATAATAATAAGAAAAAATAATCAATGATGCTTGCAATCGCAGTGAAAAGAAATCTTTTTATTGCTCTGAGGAAACAAGAATTTTTAAAGAAATAGAAAGTGATCTTCATTAGATTTGTATTTATTCATTTTGTTGCGCAGTAAATAAGACATGAACCGGTAACAAATGAACTAGACAAGATTTTAATAAAAAGAAAATTCAAAGACAGTTCAGCTTCAAACTTCCACGATGAAGTCTACCTTGTTGGACTCTCTGCTTCCGGGCGGAGAGGAACCCAGATGAGGCTCAGTCAAAGGGTACAGTCTCGTCTGGGGAAAAATAAACAGGTGCCTGATTCTGCCTTAAGCAAGGTCTACGATAAATTTTTATCCGAGTTTAAGGTCTCGGTATTCGTGCAATAAAGTGAGCGAGTGCTGCTTGCCGCCCCAGTGGGAACGTAGATAAATAAACAGACTTGCACTCGTAATCAGACGTCGGACTCTCTGAATTTGGGCGGAAAGGAATCCAGGCATAGGCTCGTCTCGGAAATAAACAGACAAGTTCCCGACTCTGCCTTATGCAACGAAAATTTATGCCCGAGATTACAGCCTGTGATTTCCCAGATTATATAAACGGCCTTGTTCCACATCCTGTCTCAGTGGAGAGTTTTTTTTATATATATATCCAAACTCCCACGTGAACGTCTACCTTGTTGGACTCTCTGCCTTCGAATGAAGAAGAACCCAGACAAAGCTCAGCTAAGTGGCAGAGCCTCGTTTGGGTAAAAACAAAGGCACGACGCTGACTTAAGAAAGGTCTACTTAAAATTTTTGCTCAAACTTACGGCCTCGGATTACCCAGATTAATCAGCCTTGTGTCACATCCGATCTCAGTAGGGATGTTTCTGGTATATATCCAGATTTCTGCCTGAATTCAACCTTATCGGACTACGCTCCCGGGTGAGAAGGAACCCAAACGATGTCAGAAAGCATAGTCACGTCTGAAGGAAATTAGGAAAGAGCCCGACTATGCCTTAAGTAAGGTGTACAGAAAATTTTTGCCTAAGCTTAAGGGGTCAGAGTTCTCACGTTAAAAACAACCTTCTGTTACATCCGGCCTTCCTTACAAGCGGTGGTGCGGGGATTCTGGTAAATACCGAGATTTCTCCCCGAACTCAAACTTATCGGACTCTCTGCTTCCGGGTGGAGAGGAACCCAGTCAAGTCTATGCCGAAGGGCAGAGTCTCGTCTGAGGAAAAGAATAGATCCAAATTATGCGGGGGTCTGCGGAATTTTTAACCGTGCTTACGAGCTCGGAATGCTCACATAAAAATCGGCCTTGTGCCACATCCTGCCTCTGTGGGGTGTTCGCGTGTAAATATCCTGAGCTCTGCGCCAACTAGAGGCTCTCAGACAAAAGCATTGTCTTCGGACAGGGAACTACTCAGTCGAGTTTCCGTCTACGGAACAGAGATTCCACTCAAAGGAAAAGACAGGCTTAGTGCTCGATCACGCGTATGCAGGAACTGGGTAAATTTTGACTCTTGTTCCCTACGTTTAACCCTACCTTTTGTCATATCCCGTCTCAGTATGGAAACTTTCGGTAAATATCCAGAGTTTTCGTTGGAGTCAGTCAAGACATATTATTATAACTGCTAATAATGTATTAAAGAATTTTTTATACATTATTTATTAAAATACATATCACTATTTTTCATTAACTCAATTAATTGGTGTACATCTTGAAAAAGCTTATTTTATTACCAATCTCTGCTATTTTTGCTATATATATATATATATATATATATATATATATATATATATATATATGCTTGCTACATTATTCATAGATTTGACACAAATGATGTTAGCTTTTCTTTATTGCTATTTGTGTCTTTGTGATTCTCTTTTAAATATGTAACGCCACAAAAATTGCGATACTTAATGTTTTAAATTAATTTAAAAAATTAAAAAGCTTTCTTGAAGCTTTAATTAAAAGCTAAAGAATTAAATTCACTATTTCCAGGCAGCAAAATTTTCGGGTGTATTTCAAACAGAAATTATACTGATTGGAATCGTTTTTCATTTTCTTTTTCAGTAACATCGAGAAAGTCGTTCATTTTTTAGACATTTGTAAACACAAGTTAGTTATCGATTTTAAAAACCTTCCAAAAATAAAATATATTTTTCTGAAACATTTTTTGAGGAATATTAGCGAATTTAAACAATAATCTGATTTGAAATTAATATTCTTTTCTCTAAGTTAGAAATATTGCAGAAAGCATTTTTAAACCAACAGTAGTTGATTTGATGCGTTGCGAGCCTGATGACAGGTTTAATGCTGTTCTAAGAAGACTTTATCTGTAAAGCATAATATAAGAAAGTTTTAAATACTCAATAATCTTAAGTGGTTATAAAAACATCCGCTATAATCTAAAGTTTTAATAAATTTTAGAAACATTGACTTTAAACTTACTATAGTCATCACTTTTATTTTCTGATAATGCTGTATATGGTGCCAGGACGAACAAAAATGGACACGTTTATACACGAAAATTCAAAACTCTTTTAAAAATATTGATGACGAGCAGAATATCCCGGCCTTGCTCGGGTGTAATGAAAGCTTTAAAACTAATCCATGGTCATGTAAGTCAAATTTTGATTTCCTGGTATCGATATCAAATACGTTTTTTTCGTCATAAACTGAATTTTGAAGGCTAAATAAGTCCTCTAAGTAAATGGTATCATGGCTGAGACTAAGAACTACAATTATACCTACTTAGAGCCAAACCCGAAGCAAAACATAAAATAAAAGGGCTGAAAAAAATACAGACATACAGGCAGATAAACAGACACACACACAAACATCTTGCCTTTTATATATTATCAATTTTCTGCACTATTGTAAGAACTGTAACCTTGAAACTTCTGAATATCGTTTCTTATGTCTTTGTCTATGAGTGTATCAAATTTGATTAAAACCGGACCACTCCTTCTATAACCCGATTTTTTTGATTATCGATATTTGTCGGGGGTACCTCAACACAAAACCTAGCTAAGAACACTCGCAGACGCTTATAGTACAACTGTGTCAATTTTCAAGAAAATCGGTTCAGTCGTTTCGGAGCCTATAGGTAACGGACACACACACATACACACACACAGACAAAGTTCCATTTATAAATAAGTTTAGATTTGTATTAAACTTTTCTATTTATGATTAGTAAATATACTTTTAACTTAATAATAATATCATCTAAAAGGTTAAAATTAATACAGAATTTTAAAAGATTTAAAATTTTATAAATAATTATAATTAAAATTTTAACAAATGTACACAATTCTTGTAAAAATTCCTTATTCATTGAAATAATATTTTTATAAGACAATAATGTTCTTTATATATGGTATTTATAAAAGCAATTAAAAGCTTGGCAAATTACATAATAATACCATAGTTATAGTGTCTTTTTTATTTTACGATTCGGAACAGATTTCGGTAAAGAAGTCAGTAAGTCAGTTAATTGTCATACATGATACACGCTTGAGAGATCACATCTCTTTCGGTCCATGACTGGCTAGGTAGATTATTTTCCTGTAGTATATTGTCGTTTCTTTCTGCGGTAGACCTAATCTGTCCTGCTATTCAACCCATAGCTGAACGGAGAATAGATGATTTCACACCCTTCCCTAGGGTATTTGCACCTAAGTGAATGTAACAAATGAGTAACTGTTTGAAAACAAGAATTCCTATTTTAACTAATATAATAGAATCAGAATTTAATTTCTTGAAATTTCATCAAATTAAGTAAGAAAGGGTAACACATGCCAAAAAATATTAACAATATTTTCTAAAGAACATATTGCAAAATAATTTAATTCAATTATCCTGAAAATTTCATTTAAACCCGGTAATTATTTGATTTTTGCAAGAATTTCGAAGCCATTCTTCATTTTACGGGTTCTTAGAACCTGTAGAAATGACTATTCCCCAATTAGAATAAATAAATATCTGCTCTGTAAATTAAATTATGCATCGAACTAACCCTAACCCTATATATATTGTTGATACACCCTGAGGACAAGATGGTGAGATGCTCGGAGAGTCTGGCTACGAAACACTGAAGCCACGATGCTAAAGGTAATATCAAACAGTGACAAACTTATATATATATATATATATATATATATATATATATATATATATATATATATATATTAATCATTTCACCCCGAGCAAGGCAGAAATGCCACGGATGTGCAGGGGGATACATAACTGTAAAAAAATTAGAAAAGAGTGAGGAGTACAAACTAGTTAGAAAGGAGCAATAGAAAGCTGAGAATGCAGGTGCGATGACAGATACATAGGTGGAGAGAAAGGGAAGGATATACGGGGGTGGGGAGAGAGATAGAGTCCTGTGGTTAGTAGATGAGTATTGACATTGCATTTAAATTTCTGGAGGTTGTAGCCATCAGGAAAGCAAGAATATGGGAGCGAGTTCCACAGGCGGGAAGTGCGAGAGAAGAAGCTGCAGGAGTAGAATTGTCGTCTGCATTTGGCTAACCTGACTGTAAATGGGTGGGACCCAGTTGCCAGTCTGGTTGCACGAGTAAACACCTGTTGAGGAGGCACCAGTGACTTAAGTTCGTCCGAGCAGAAGCCATGAAAGTATTTATAGAACAGACAAAGGGAGGCCACATTTCGACGGTGGGGAAGTGGCTGCAGTCGAGCCGGCAGATCAGTACCTATCACATTACAGACTCTCCTTTGGAGCCTGTCAAGAACACTGAGGAGAACGGCAGGGGTGCCTGACCATAAATGGCAGCAGTACTCCATGCACGGACGGATGGTTGACTTGTATATATGCAGGATGGATTCAGGCGGAAAAAACACCCTGGATCGACATAGTGACCCAACCTTCTTAGCAGTAGATTTTGCTATGGATTCAATATAGTGGTTTCATTTGAGGTCTGATGACAGGGTACCCCGAGGCCACACCTTGTTGCAGCCCTAGCCAGTTTCCCTCCCTGCACAGATCGTGGATAATGACCGCCTGTATCCTCTACCCTAGGTCCCTTTCTATAAACAAAACATGACAAAATAAATCAGAAACGACCCTAAACCATTTAAATTCAAACCACCTAAACCCATTAACCTTTCTTTCACTAATATCCGGGGCATTCGTACTAACGTTCCTAGTGTAGAAGCGTTCCTGCATGAAAAGTCCCCTGACATCCTTGCGCTCTGCGAAACTAACCTCACCTCAACTATTCCCCCCTCTGACCTCTCCACCCCTGGCCCCTTATCTTCCCCTCTTAAGGAAGGATTCTACTGTCCACATGCATGGGCTGGATATATATATATATATATATATATATATATATATATATATATATATATATATTTATATGTATATATATAAATCAGTAATGAATTCGAACACTGTCAGCTCGTGGCATGTGTTTGTATTGTATATAACACGTTAAACTCAGCTTTTCTTCACCGAGCGCCCATAGCTCAGAGATAGAATAGCCAACTGATGTCAATTCTGTCGGGTTTCGATCCTAGCTAGAAACACTCGGATGTCTAACCGTGCTGAAGAGCTGTGATACAGCGAAAGAGATCTGTCTGCGGATGACTAACTCTCTCTCGCTCTCTCTCTCTCTCTCTCTATATATATATATATATATACATTTTATAAGAAAGCGAAAGAACACGTAGATTAAAGCCCACTGTTTACTTTTATAAAGAGTGTTCGATACAGAGTAGAGCTTAATGTTGTAATTATGTTATTACAATGTCTTATAAAAGCATTATATCACTACACAAAAACTTTCATGTTTTAGGACAATGCTGTTTTTCTTCAGGTGATATTTTAAAATAAATGGCGAAAATGATTAATTTTGAAAGTATAAGATGAATTCATGGTTATTTAGAAAATTAGGGAAAAGATTCTTTTTAGTGATTAAATGAAAGCAGTTTTGTTTTGAAGGCATTAGAATTTACAAACCGCTTCTTGCCCCAGTTAGACTCTGATTGATGGTCTTTTTCGAGAGCAGTTGCCAGTTTTACTTAGTCGGATCTGTAGAAATTACTATGAATACAGGAGTAAACAGTTGTGCCATCTACATAAATATCTCGTTGGGAATTGAAGACATTGGGACGGTCATTGATGAAGATCAGAAACAGCATAGGTCTAATGATAGAGCCTTGGGGAATCTCCAGATTAATATGAAATGAACTAAAAGCGTATCCGTTCAACGCGACTTTCATTACACGATTTGTTTAGAACGATTGAATTAAGTTAAATATTCGTCCAGGAACAAGGTATCCCTTGAGCTTGTGAGAAGACCAGCATGCTAAATTTTCTCGAATGCCTTTGAGATATCTAGGATCACAGCCTAAATTTCGCCGCTTCTATGTAAAGCTTAATCGATAAATTCAGTGACGGCCGTTAACACATCTGCAGAAGACCTGGAGAAAAGAAAGCGATATTTTTTATCCGAGAGGAGGTCGTCAGAAGTAAGATGCTTAAGCAATTCGGCCTTGATTATGGTATCTAGTACATTGCCAAAAATGATGGAAAAGATTTAAAGATTAAAAGAATTGAAACGATCATAAATGTAAAAACACAAATTGATATGATGAGAATAAAAATAAAATTTTAATAAAAATACATTTACAAACGGACAAAAATAAAATCGGGATGAAAAAATCAATTAACATATAAGAAATTGACACAGTTAATGAGTATGAAGACAACGATCAGAATGTTAAAAACAAAGAGAATTAATAAAAACAAGAAAAAATACACTAAAATTGAAAAAAGGGCTAATTGAGAAAATCAAGTTATGATAGGAAACTGGAAAATATTATTAAAGTGCAATCAAAGCAGTTATTGAAATAATAATTGAAAATCATCTTAATTTAACAAAATCATATTAAGTAATATATTCTGTGGCAACAGTAAAAATATAAAAAACGAAAAAAATTAAGAAATAAAAAGAGGTAACGAACCATTGTGCCAAAATAAGAGTAAAAAAGAGATTAAAATTCTTCGAAAAGAACCCTTAATTGTAAAAGAAATATCAAAAGAAATAAAAGTAAAAAGAAAACAGACGATTATTAAAAATATAGAGTAAATATAAGTTAAACGGAGAAAATTACATACAAGTAGTTACTATAGCAACGCATCAACCAAAAAGGATCAAAGTAAAACGATATGAGAAAAGATATAAACTTTACAAAGTTCTATTTTCAAGTAGAGAACACAAATTTCTACAGAAGATCGGCGAAAAATAATGAAATATAACTGATTTTTACAAAAGTTCTTAAAAAGAAAAACCTCAAGAATAGATAAAATACTTCATTTCTACCTAAATGTGTTTGCACCCATAAATGAGAAGACGCCATTTGTTTTTCTATTCATACGCTGATTTATAGGATTCTATAAAATCAATAGCAGTAGTTTCCATTCTTTCATAATCTTTTTTTAGATAAAAAAAAATTTACAAAATTTGTCAATAATGATACAAAACTTCTATAAATATTTATTCCTACTTCAAATTTTTGTAATAATTTTACCGAAATTGTTGCCGATGGGACGGTGCCTTGTTTATGACAGAAGCTTTTACTCATCAAAGTAACTCTCTTTTGTTAATTAACTGTCAAATGTCCTCACTTTTATCGATTAAATTAATGAAATAATTGATTTTTCGTAATCATGCAAGTGTTGACGATACAATATGGCTTCTATATGAGTACTTTCTCGCTCTTTCACTTTTTATTCTTTATCGCTATCCCTCTATATTTCTTTAATTCTTTTTTTCCTCATAATGTCAACAGTAATGAATATGTTGCTTTATATATAATTGGCTTTTGTATAAAAAAATGAAGACATGCACTTACGAAATGATATATTTATATTTTTCAGTTTATAGTTTATGATTAGATAATACTGTTTCTTACTAACAAACTTAAAATACCTGATGCTTACCAATGTAAAATAATGTAGATGAAAAGAACAGTTGAAAGATATATGAATTAATAATACAATAGATTTAATAAGTTTTGCGAATAAGTTTTAATCTAAAATAGATGTAAAAAAATGAAGAAATTTCCGACGAAAAGTATCTATAAAATATACCTTCGCCCGACAATGCCGAGGCAAATTTTGGTTGTAAGACAATCTGTGAAAAAAATGTCCGACAAACTTTTGTATAAAACAAAATAAATATGAGGTAGTAGCACTTGATAGATTTTTCTTTCTTTCTTTCATTTTTCTTTCGTTGCTATTGTTTTAAGTAATCCGACTGAACAAAGGAAGTCAACAAAACTGATTAAATGCAATTTCTTTCTGTAACGTGGTAGATTCGTCTACTTTTTAATTAAACGGACAAGAACGGAAACAGAACCATTCCGCAATTTTGGAAGAGGTAAGCATTTTGACCTTGCACCATTTTAAAGACAACTGTTCTACTGATAGGCCGATGAAAAAAGAGAGGATCATCTAGAAAATGTTTGTAGATTTTAGCTGAGCACCTCTAAAAATATTTGACATTTTATTGATAGACGCTTTAATGTTATTTAATTTTATGGATGACTTTTAGAAGCGTACACTGGGAAACACAAATATACACAGAATCAGAGACAGATAAGAAATTTATGCAAATATACTTCTGTTGCGACAAAGAAAAACGAGGAAATATCACTTGCTAAACATGCTGTGCTATTTAATATACGCGCCAAAAGTCTCTAATATGAACATTTCAGAATGTCAATCTGAGGACACTGCAGAGGATTCGTAAAACATTTTATAGATCTAATAGTGATTACGAAGATGTCTGGAGTGATTAATAGTAGCGGCGACGTTATGCCTCTATTTATCTTCCCAAATGGCTTCAAAATAAACACAGAGGCCTCTTTCAGGTGCTTTGAGGGGATAGTTCCGTCCTGGGTCAAGAAGATGGTTGCTAGAAGCCCCTAGGAATGGTAACAGGAGTCCGCATCATGGCACACAAGCAGGAGAACCTAGTCAGACAATTTCTGCGACCACATCATCCCTTACGTATGGCCGCCTAACTCCCCTGAGTGCAAGCCCCTTTATTATTATGTTTGCGGCGCAATTGAGCGACACACCAACAAAACTTCTAACACCAAAGATAAACTGAGCGCAAGGATTATGGCAGCATTCATCCCCTAAAACAAGGAGACCGTCCAGAAGAGATGTATAAGATTTTGAAGTCGTCTGGTGGCTTTCGCTGAAGCCAATGGCGATTTTATGAAATAAATGTACTCTTTAGTATTTCAAGAGATTTTTGCTTAATTTTGGTAAATATATCTGTTAAAATGAGATGTTAGCGTTATTTTCATTTTTTGCGAAATTTAGACTAGCAGTCATTTATCGAACCTTGTAGAATATTCAGCCTAAAATTTAATTGGTATTTACAGTGTGAGATGGATAAATTGTCGCAATTTTGTTTTTAATTTCACGCAAGCGTATTGTTTTTTTATTTTATTTTGGAGACTGCAAAGTATAGTAAGGCCGGATAGGCACTGAATGTGAGAAAAAGAGCATTGTGACACAATTCACTTTGTCAGAAATTTGGAAACATCATGCTATATTGTTTAGCATTTGCATTAGAAGCTCCAATACGAATATTTTAAACTGTTTGGGTAAGTCGAATGTTGATAGCAAAGGCATCTAGTGTGATCACTAGGGATGGCGACTTTAAGCCTCCATTCATTTTTTCACAGGACCTAAAACTCAACAAGGAGACCTACATCAAGTGTCTTGAGGAGGTAGTGCTGGCTGGATCAAGAAGGTGGTTGCAGAAAGACCCTATGTCTGCAAACAGAACTCTTTACACAAACAGGAGAACTCAGTCATGTCTGTCAGACAATTTATGCGACCACATCACCCCTTACATCTGTACACGTATCCCTACAGTTAAGCAAAAGACCGACAAAACTTCTTGTAACACCGAAAATGAACTGAACGCAAGTATTATAGCAGCATTCACCAACATAAACAAGGAAAGTATCCATAAGACATACAGGAGATACCGAAGTTGACAGGAGGTTGTGGTTAAAGCGAATGGCGATTTTATTGAATAAATTTATTCTTTTATATTTTTGTGTAATTTTGGGAAATATATCTTCTAAAATCATTTGTCAGTGTTATTTTAAATTTGTTTAATTTAGACGACAATTTATCAATCGCAACTTGTATGTACAATCGAAAGCTAAATTAGAACAGGGAAAAAATATATGTTATTCTCATGAACGACAACATGAAATATTTTTTTTACGAGCACTTTATATAGTTTATTTATATATGAGCCTGGCAAGTTTTTTTTAGTTTCATGCGAACACGCACTCACAAAACAGCGATGCAAAATCCATTAACAATGTCGGCAAGAATGAACAATGGCGACAAGAATGAACAATGGCGGCAAGAATGTACAATGGCGGCAAGAATGAACACACATCTGTCTCAATATACAGTAGAGGCAGAGATGCTTATGGTAATTCATCATCAATAAAAGCTAAAAAGAGAATCCTATGAAACACTGGAAACAGAACGATTTGTGGATTTTCATACAGCATTTCGTGCATTGAAAGTATAAAGCCTTTATATTTAATTTACATCTATGAAAATATATTCACACAATCAGAAAAAAACATACACACACATATGCAAACACAAAAATATCCAATTGTCATGAAACCGGTTAAAGGTCCAGCAAGAATAATACAAACAATAGGAAATAACGAATATATATTAATTACAGAAAAATACAATACTTGGAACTCTGTTAGTAGAACAATAATACGGGTTAGGTAGAAATAGTATAATTCGACCCACGAACTGGGACTCGTAATGATCGTTACGGTAGCAGTGTTCGTCGACGACTCTCGGCTATGTTCAGGGCGTTCACCCCAGGCTACTTCCAGGCTACTTAGGCTATCTTACTGGCTACTTACTCTCGCCTCTTGTGAGGGGAAGTATATGTAATGGTCGGGAGAGTTCATTCTGTTTATGTGGGTGATGCCGCCATGACACCAACTGAGCTCATAAATTTAAAATTCATTTTCGCATCAGGGAATGCTTATCACTTAAGGTAATCACACGTATTACTTACGCTGCTTGACACTTTTAAAAAGATTGACTATCTTTCGAATTTCTGTTGAATTTGTTGCATTCCCTTACGCGTAAATACCTAAATACCTTTGGGAAAGGTATTAATCCGTCTCTTCTCTACAGCTATGGGTTAAATAGCAGGTGTAAAAGATAATTTTTTTAAAATTTCAGAGAAAAAAGCAGTAAAATAAAGTGAAAAATAAGAGATAAACGTAACATAAAATCTACAAGTTTTCCTAACAGAAGCTTTAGGATGTGCGTTGTGGTGCAGTGGATATCGGCTTGGAACGAGAAATTGGGGAGCCGTGTTCGAATTCTAGTTGAATTTCTTGCATTCACTTCCGCGCAAATACCCTTGGGAAAGGTATTAATCCGTGTCTTCTTACCAGTTATGGGTTAAATAATAAAACAGACTGAGTTCTATAGCCTTGGCTGGCAACCAGTCTACCGCAAAAAGTAATGATAACGTACTGCGGGATAATCTTCTACCCAGTCAGTCATGTCTCTTTAGAGACATGATCGCCCAAACGTGTATCACGTATGGCACTTAACTGATATCTTTGACAAAATAAAACATTTTCAAATTCTGCTGTTTAAACAGATCCAAATAAAATAGATCCTAATCGTCAAACACTAAATCCCTATTTTCAATAGAAATTCGGTGTTCTTAACAAAGTAAGAAAGAAAGCTTAAGAAAAATCATGTGCAAGCAAATACAACGACATGTCTTATCATTTACACCTGCAATGCCTCATTTATCAAGATATTAATATAAAAAGTTTGTCGAAAACATGATGTTATTCGAAAGGACAAACATTTATTTACTAAAAATTTTCTGTCACTAGAACAAATATGTTATGTTGATATGGACATTGTCTTGCACTAGTTTTTACTTGGTGTAACTAAAAAAATACGCTACTACATCAGCCACAAACCATAACAATTTATCTAAATATTTACTAAGATTTTATTATTCTGGTTGAAATTTACTATGAAGTTTCATTCCAGACAGATGTACAAACCAAATAATGACAGAAAAATACTTTGAATATATTAAAAAGGGAAAATCGTCGTATATGTGCTTGATATTCGGTATGAATACGGCAATGTAAAACTCCCTTTAGACGGTGCACACTGCACTAATTCAGGTTTCATATTCTTCAGTAACTGCATTTTTCTGCACCATTGGTATTTATGAATTGTACTATCATTTGTTTCATTAAATCCTCTCAGCAAATATTGACATTTCTGTACCGAGAATGCGGAAGTTTTGAATAAAAAGTCAAAAGATTCTTTTATTTTTGGAATGCCTTTGCTTCACGTCACGCTTGTCAGCCAGTTTTCTGACTGCCTTCTTTTTCACAAATCACGTCTAACATTTCTGCTTTAGAAGGAGATGAGGAAAAGTTCACTGCCCAACCTAAAACTCTCCCCCACAAAAAGGTCTAATGTTTTATCACTTCGTCAGATTTTGGGAGTGTTTCAGAAAAAAAAATGTTTAAATATGGGTATGTGATCATGAGAAATAAAAATATTTACCACAGAATCTTTTTAAACAGCTTAATAGAATTAAATAGGTTTACTTATTGTACAACCCAAACTTTTGAACATTAGTAGAGATTCATTCATTGCTAACTACTCAGTATACGGCTTACCTGCTCTTTGTTTGTTTGTTTCTTTCTTTCTTTCTACCGTGGCCACAATGTTTTTTTCTTAACCTTTTGGTAATCAGACTAACCAGTGGCTGTGACTTTCCATTGTCAGGTTACCGAGTTGGCAGTTTGCTGGCTGCTAAAAGAGCCTGAATTCTTTGGTGGCACTTAGATATTTGCTCTGATCAACAGTCACATAATATTGAGAAATATCATGTCGGGCATGGGCAAGTGTTCCTGCATGTATTGAGTGTCAACTCTTGAAAGATGGTTATGTAATCAGGAGAAATAAAATATTCATGATACAATCTTTATAACCTAGGTTTGAAAAAGCTCGCAGATTAATACTGATTTGTAACACTAGTAGAATTGTAATACAGTTCAAGGAATAGAATTGCAAAAAAAAAAAAAAATAGCAAAAATTACTTATTTTATGTAATGTTTAATTTTTGCTTTAATGAGAAAAATTTTAACCCCAAAATTATTTTGTCGCTATCCGTTAAGATATTCTAACTAGTATCCTGACCTTTATTGTTTTTATTTCAACGCATCGGTAAAACGTTGTGATAAAACTAACAAAAATAATTATATTATTATGCGTCATGATGACTCATGGAATAAAGTCTATGATGCATGTATGAAATAAAGTCTTCACGTGTTGCCCAAAATGTTGTACAAAATCAAGATAAGAATATTAGTCTCAGCAACTCACTGAATAATAAGTTACTTTTGCAATTTTCTCATAGAATCCTTGTGAAACTTGAAAAAATCACATCTAACCATTCATGCTCAGTATTTCATTTTTTTCTTTAATCCAGATGGAAACCCACACAAACTCTCGCAGGCACCGTTAAATAAAACGAGATTTGTTTTTGTTAAAGATTATCCCTAACGTTCATGTTTATAGAAATGTCAGCCGTACAAATAACTCCACATACGAGAAGTTCATTAAAAGGTCTTTTCAGTTTATTGTTATGCCCAGTAGCTCAAAGATAATTTCCAGAAACTAAAAATAATATTAAGAGGCATTTCGTTGGAAAGAAAATTATTCAATTGTTAATAGAAATGAGGTAATACAAATGCGATTCCGTTATTCAAATAAGAAGTTTATATACAAATCAGTTATATTAACAATAATAAATATTAATTTCCGTGAGATAGTGAAATTTGAGCTGATCTAATACAGGAATTAATCATGAACAAAAAGAATATTTGAGCAATCATAGAGGCAGCTGTTTTAGTAAACCACATCACAATGCAGTTTTCACTCATCACTATTGGAGTATTTGAAACGTCCTGGAAGATCATGGAAAGGAATTTAAAAGAAGCTTTTATTCTCGGATGTATAATGGGCTCCATGAAGCCGTAATATGGTCAATGCATCTGGGACAAGAAAAGTTCCCAAATCAAAGCCAAATTGAACACGATGGACTCTGACATTATAATTCAAAGTGAAAGCCCGATGTTCATTTGCGATATGAAATAAACATTGTTTTCAAATATATTACTATGAATGTAGTAAAAGAATTGAAGATGTAAAGCGAAAAAGTTTTACTTTTTTTTCATGCGAAAAGAAAATAAATTGTAAACGGAAAAATAGGTAAACTGAATTCTACCCCACCAAAATCAACACTGAAATTCAAGACATCAGGGTTCTTTAAAAATGAAAAATGAGGGTTAAAAAGGATTCCACCATGATTTTGAATATCTCACAACAAAAATAAATAGGTCTCCCTGTGCCTATCATAGAGTGATGGTCAAGAAAAATCCACTCACAGATCAGTTTACTAGAGTAACGAGTTCAAACCATACTAAATGCTTTGTGCCAAACAAAGCTGATCCTAAGGAATAAGCACATCTCATAGTCACGTTCAGAGTAGCAATATCATTGGCTAAAAATACATATTTTCAAAATAAATTATTTTGATCTCTCTACTAACACGCGGTGTATTTTTAAGTACAAGAGTTTGACATATGTTAAGGATATATATAAAATATTTCGCTTTAAGCTTACCTCGAAGGAGCTCTGCTTGCGCGCCTAGTAAACCAGCTTTCGCAATTTTGGACTTTATCTAGATTCGAATATCGAACTAACCGCTGATGTGCAACTTTCTCAGCGACCAAGTAAACGTTTTTATTCGATTTGCAAATAAAAATTAACTTTAAAAATACATAATTGGATAAACTTTGCGTGAAGCCGGTCATATTTGAATCGGAGAGTCTGCAAAAGTTTTTTTAATAAATTAACGACTTGCTGAAAGACTAAAGTCTAATGGAATTTTTTCTGATTTCAATAGAAATACTTGAAAGTTCGAGAGATCGTATCAGAAGCTACAGAAAGATGTTGAAATTATAACTGATTCAATGCATTTTATGAAGAGAATCATATAGAAAAACTATAGTTATCTTTACAGAAGAGAGAACAATATAAATTGACAACAATTTTGATGTTCCCTTTTAATCAATAAAAAATACAGTGAAACCGAACAGAAACATGCTTACATTACGTTAAAAAGTTACAAGACGTTGGTAGAATTCAGGATAGATTATCTGTCATTTCCGCATATCTTCCTACCAAGAAAAAGAATCTATAATTTTTAAAGACAATTCAGATATAACAATAGCAACTTGTTCCATGCTAGCGCAGCACGACGACACAAAAGTAAATTCACCAAAAACCTTTTCTATGCATGAAATGCATTAAGTAAGGAGTTAGTGGTGTTCGAAAAGAACATTTTCAATTGATTCTTTGACTTTTTCATATATTTCTCACGTTAAAGCTTTGAATCCTATCAAATATTAGCTTTATGCCGAAGCATTGCAACAAAACAATTTAAAGATCACAGCATCAAAGATTATTTTATAGTTTTAAAATCAATGAGCCTAAAATTATTTCTATAACGCTATCGTCCATTGTATCAACGACCGTAGATGTATATCAGTCATAGAAAGAACTTATAAAATCGAAGTGATTCCAACAAAAGCTGTCCAACTAAAAAGAGTGCGACACACTAAAGAAAAGAAAAAGTATCAGATTTTTAACAAACTCCCCACATGAGCGGGTTTTACAAAATGTGCAAAAAAGTGTTGTTTTTTTCAGCATATATAAAAATGGAAAAGAAATGTTGAAAAACAGAGTAATAAGATCACAAATTAGAAAAAAAATATATGGTCAAAGGAAAAAAATAGAATCACACAAGGCATTGAAGTTAGATAAGGAAAATATTTACTGAAGAAAAAAGCCGCAAAAAAGAAGAACCTATGCAAGTTATGTATAATATCTTTGGCGTACCAACACTTCAAGAATTCGTTGAGCGTGCACGTATGAGTACCAGAAATGGGAAACATACGAAAAAACTAGTGCTTGACCTAAAAAATACAAATTTCAGTACATGGCGAACTCATCAGAAAGCGAGAATGTGGATACAAAGAAATAAAATATCTAAGTAAATAAATTAGTATTTTGGCTCTCCCCTGACAAATTATGATAAAAAATTGTAAATATTAAAAAAGGACTTGCATCGATTAAATGAGGTGTTTTGGTGACTGTTGCGGTTGAGAGTAAATGAGATGTTTTGGTGAATGAAAAATTGTGTGCGCCGATGGGTCATTGAATGAGACTAGTTAAGTTTAAATCAGGACTGTTTTCACCCTTGTTTGACCTTGTGCCACATTTTCTGTATTTATCAGAAATAAATAATAGTTCCGACATAGGGACACCTCGACGTAGTGCAATGGTTAGTAAGATTGTCTAGCAAGCTAGAACCTGTTACAACTTAGTTGTGAGTTCGATCCTCACTGGGAACCCCATATATTTGGTCTTGTGCCACATCTAAGTGGCTCTTAAAAAATCAATAATTTCGACAGAGTTGGGAGTTCATTGGAATCAGTCCAGTGTTTGTTAATGCTTCAGTCACTCAGTTAAGTGCCATATGTGATACACGCTTGAGCGATTATGTCTCCAAAGAGACATGACTGACTGGGCAAAAGAGTATCTCGCAGTAGGTTGCCATTCCTTTCTGCGGTAGACTGGTTGCCAGGCAAGGCTATAGGACCCAATCTGTCCTATTATTTAACCCATAACTGTTAAGAAGGCAAGGATTAATACCTTTCCCAAGTGCATTTGCGCGTAAGGAACGCAAGAAATTCAACTGGAATTCGAACACGGCTCCCCGATTTCTTGTGCCTAGCCGATATCCACTGCACCACAACGCACATCTTAAAGCATACTGAGACCGATTATAGATTTAACGTTATGTTTTTTTCTTATTTTTCACTTTATTTTACTGACTTTTTTCTTTGAAAGTTTTTAAAATCATCTTTTTCACGCGTTCCTATTTTTTATAATTTTATTGTTAGTGTAACACCTACTTTCAGAAGATTATTGATTAAATTGTTCGTGTAAATTGTTTGTTCAGTTTCACTTTTTTTATTTTTTCAGCCCCGTCTGGAAACTTTATTTTTTGTATATTTTCTTTTTTTGTTCAATCTTTATGACTTTCATTTTCTATGTGTTATTTTTTTTTGTGCTCTGAAATTAATTTTTAGTCGTCTTCGTCCAGCCAAAATCCAAGTTTAAGTTTCGTATAACTTTTTATTTCTATTCATTTATTGTTTAATCTGTTTTTTATTTTATTTTCGTGTTACGTTGGCCTTTTTGTTTAATTGGGAAAATAATGACTTTTTTTACAGGGGTCACTTTTTTTATAATTTTTCTTTTGTAATATTTATTTCATAATTTGTTTATTATGTTGGTTTTAATTGAAAAAAAGGAAACCTGTTCACTTAATTGCGTTGTTTCAGTAAATTTATTTTTTATTTTTCGCGTAAAACGTTTTCTTTTTTCGCCTTTTTTTGTTCTCGTTCCTTCTTTTCGAGAAATATTTTATTTTAATTTGTGTAAACTTTACGTCAAAACACTTTTTTAAACCAGTCGGTCAATTAAAAAAGATTTGTTCAGGTCAAAAAGGAAGACCCTCTTGATAAAAAAATCAGTCATCAGTGACTACTGTGAACGTAGCCATTAGTAACCAAAAAGATTCAAGGAAAAGTATGGAGGCCAAGAATAGCCAAGATCAAAATACGGGTTCTCAACTAACTCCAGTAGCAACAACAACAGCAAACGCAAATACGAAACTGCAGTGGCCGGAAATTCACTTTCGTGCTGGAAGTTACTACTAGGTACAAGCTATGTACATCTTATCAAAGAACAAACTGATTTAACTTTTGGGCATTTTCGCCATGAAAAAAATGCCAAGGCCTGGAACGTGGAGAATGTATCGTTTACTTCTTGTAACATTGGCCAATTCTTTTGAGATCCCAGTCCAGACCTTATTACGGTCAAGATTTATTTTGTTTTGTTGAATTTTTTAGCGTCGTTAACGTCTTTTCCGTTGATCTCTTTCAAGTTTAGCAGAAGTTCTAAATCTTTAATTTTTATTGACTGTAATTGAAGCAGCTGGGAACATCCGCACAGTCGGCAGGCGTGGCTGAAATGTGTTCTCTTGCAGAATCTAACGGCAATAAGTTTGCCTTTGTATCTCTTAGTCACTCGAATACACTGAAGAAGAAATATGAAGCGGTGAAGTATGTCCTGGAGAAAATTCGTTATGACCAGCATGAGTGGTTAATTTGTGTTGATTGAAGATAGTGAATTTTTTGTTTGGATAGCAGTCCGGCTTCATCAAGTACCCATGCTTTTTATGCATGTGGAATAGTAGGGACACTGTTCAGCACTACACAAAGAAAGACTGGCCTGTGTGGGAGGAATTGGTACCTTGCAAAGCAGGGGAAGTCATCAACAACCTTCTGGTAGACAGAGACTGAATACTCTTTCCACCGCTGCATATTTCATCAAAGCTCTGTACAAGGATGGTGGTTGCTTTACATACTTGTGCCAGGCCTTTTCAGGATTGGCCATGAAAAAGTTGAAAGTTGGCATCTTTAATGATCTTCAAATCCCTCAGCTCATCAGAGATCCTGAGTTTAAAAGCTCAATGAACGAAGTGGAACTGGAAGAGTAGAAGTCTCGTGTTCTGAGCTTTCTTGGCAACAAGACCAGAAACTATGCAGAACTCATCACCAATCTGATGACTGCTTTCATAAACCTCGGATACAACATGAACATAAAAATGCATTGCTTATTCTCATATGGATCGGTTTTCTGGGAACCTGGGATCAATGATCGACGAACAGGGGGAGAGATTCCAGCACGATATGAAAGATATAGGGTACCAGGTATTTGGGATGATGGGACACAGTCATGATGGCTCATTATTGTTGGACTCTGAAGAGAGACATCACGAAGGACCAAGCTCTTTTAGTTTGGGCTAGGTTGAAAAGAATATTGAGGCAATTAATATGACCCCTGAACTGCGTGCAGAGGAAGTTGAAAATGCATCTTATTAGAATATTGCGTGCGTCACTTTGACGGATAAGCAGGCCGTGACTAATAACGTGAGCATATGTGAGGTTTTTCCTGATTATTTTCAGGATCTGTTCACCAGGGAGACCGATCTGGGCCTTAAACTGTTTGATGCCTATTTGGCCACCTTTCCCAGCCTTACGGCGGCTAGGTGCGAAGGTCCCATAACAACATCGGAAATCTGAGAAGCGCTGAATTTTACTACTTGCCGAGTCCAAACTTCGAGAGAGATGGTCTTCCTTAAGAAATGTTGAGGCACTCTCCCATTTTGTTCCCTTAGAAATAACTTTCAATAATTGGATGAAGCATGGGTCTATACATCTGCTCATCAACAGAAGTATGATCAAGTTACTACGCAAAAATAAGCACAGTGGGGATAGAATAAGCAACTTTCGGTCTTTGACGATGTTAAATATTTATCTCACCCAGCCGTTTGCAGGCTTTCCTGACTAGTCTGATTAGCACTGAGCAGACTTGTGCTTTGAAGAGCAGAGCTATTCAGAACAACCTTAATTTTCTACACTTGATCACTGAGCAAGCCGACGGCCAAGCCACCTTGATTAATTTAGATTACTCCAAATCATTCAATATGGTTGACCATCGTTTTCTCGTGGATCTCCTTTCAGCCACCAGTTTCGGGCAGCACTTTCGCATTTGGATCCGACTAATGTTAACGTCCCTGGAGCGCTGATGAAATGAATGGGGAACGATCGTAGCCTTTCGTCAAAGTTCGCTTTCACCTTTGCTTTACTTTCTTGTGTTGGAGTTTTCTCTTCGTAAGTCAAAGGCGAATCCGGTCTTGCGAAATCTAAAAACCTGGTGATACCATCTCGACCAGGTACTCGGTCTATGACAATGACGTTTCGTTTCTTGTGTCAAGATTAACGAAGTCGGCAAAGGGATCAGACGGTACGAGACGGTGACAGGAGACAAGATCAACCGCGATAAATCTGCTGGCTCGCGGTTGGGTGCGTGGAAGGGAGATTCTCTTCCTGCAGTTTGTCCGTAGATCCGGATGAATCTTTCCTTAAAAGGCGGAAGTATGGGACTCGCACATCTCCCTGATTCTCCTTAGTTTAATTTCCGTGTGCCATAATAATGACATTTGTAAAGCTCTTTTTCTCCTTCTTGTATGGAAACAAGGCATCCAGGGCAGTTTTTAGAGATCTGTTACTACCACCAACAAGGCTCTCTAGGGATGTCTGGCGTTGAGATTCGTCAATATACATTTCCTCTTTCATTTCTATGCCGAATGTGTTAGCAAGCGGATGAAAATAGAGAATTCTACAAGGAGTACATTAAGTAATTCTCGTTTCTGAGAAATGTGCATTCATGCAAAGAGACCTGTCGTTTACCCCGAGACGAATGTTTCTTCTATCGTGAATGCCGGTTAGCTCTCAAGTTTTTTTTACCGACGACGGATGGCCTCTCAGACATTTAAGTGTTGCCTGTAAAGCATTATATTTATGTAAATGAGTGGGTTCATTCAAGACGGTCTGATTGCCAGGCTCGTTTTAACTAAGCAGGAGGCTCGCTTCATATTGTTTTTGGCGCCTGGATTGGAATTCTTCACTAACGATGAGCCGTCACTCACTTGGCTGGTAATGCGAAAGATACTCTGGGTCAGCGAAAAACTTTTTTCAGTAGGTTTGTGTAGTTTTCCCATCTGCGTCCTCTGTGGTGGGTCGGTACAGACCCTAGGTCATGCCTTCTTCAAATGCAAGTTTATTCAAGATTATGGATCGCGTGCCGTGCGGAAAATTCTTTATCCTTGAGGCCAATTCTGTCTGCAGCAATGTGGTACCATCATTAACTGAAACTGAGCAGTATGTGTTCTTGTTTCTACTGGGTGTGATGCGAATATGGACAATGCGACAGAAGATATTCTACGGAAACGAATAGTTTAAACATGAACTTTAAATCAAGATCAGGATGGAAAGACAACTACTTCATTCATCAAAATTTGGCAAAAGGTGGGTATGCCTTAAACGTGTCTGTCGAGTTAAAGTAGTTGACTTTTTATACTGGTTAGCCATCAGGGTATTGGAAGCCCTGTATTAAACATTGGTAACCTTGCCCAAAATAGGTTAGTTCAGGCTTGTTTATTTTTTTTATTTTTTGTGCAACGTTAACTTAGCTAGGGGGTGTGCGCTCATTGGCTCCTTTTATTTTTGTCTCCAATTTCTTTAAGTTAATTCACCATCATCTTCTCTTATTGATAACTTAGTTAGCCTTTATCACAGGCCCAATTATTCGTATACTGTTACTTTCACCAAAACAGTTCACCCACAGTGCTCCAGGAATTCATACCTAATTATATATGTACTATCTTTGCGAAAGGCTGGGTTGATAAAAATCTAAAACAAATTTCATGATATAAAAAGTATATACACAACTAAACAAAACAAATGATATTGTAGGGTACTCCCACAGTCTAATCATGGCGGAGATTACAATTAACTAACAAAAAATAATGAGGGATTAACAAAACAATCGCTCAGAATATCACTCACAAATTTAAATACACTAAAAATTACGAAAGATTGAACTCCAAACAAAAAGCAACCTACGGTTACCGGAGAACTTCCATCCCTGTTATTTAAAGAGAGAGAAAAGAGAATAAACCAAAGATAAGATGGGGACAAAATAAAAAGCTGAGTTAAATTCAGCGGATTAAATTAACTTAGCACTGGTCTGCGATGACAAATGCTTAATCAGGCGACCAATATCCATAATCCTAGGTCACCTCTAGCTGCCACTGTAAACTAGGCCCTCTCGGGCGGACCAAACGCAAAACATTCATCCACCTTTCACTTTTTACTGAAGAGAGATGTCTATCTTCCGTCTTAGTTTTGATTTTCAACTGGTATTTAAAGGACAACATTAGTTTAGAAGAGAAAAACTTCCCACCTTCATAAAATTCCTTCTGTCACATCGTCTAAATTACAGTTTTCATTATGCCAAGTAAACACAAGAACACATACTGTTCATTCCTCTTCAGCTGTGGCACAAAATTACTAAAGACGGAATTGGCCTCGAGGACAAAAAACTTTCCATCTAAGACTTGAGCCATGTAACCAGGTGAGTGAAATCTCGTCGTTATTGACACACCTCCATCCGGGTACCCAAGGCCACAGAGAGCTAAACTCCTTATTCGTCAAACAAAAATAATTACTCAGAGTATTTCTTAAGGCCTCCACACTAACACGATATAATGCCTTATAAGACAACAACTGAGTGTCAGGCCTTCCTTAACCCGTGTAAAGTCTTTCAGAGCAAGTCGGCACTTATGAAGATTTAAGGCGACCTCTTCCTTGCCACGTGCACACTTCTCAAAGCCAGAAAAACTTTCTTGGTGTCTTCCTTTCAGAAGAAGCCGTTACCCTCGTCTTGCAGACTCAATCGAGCCAGCCGGATAGAGGCAACAGATCTCGCGACACACCTTATGAGCCCTATTGCACCACAAAAAGTGAAACAAAACCAGAACCAGTAAAACTAGTTCGGTGCACGAGAAGAGAATTACCAAGAGCCGGTAAAGTAGGATGGGGTAGATGTACGAGGCACAAACTTTCGCCCCTCCCTCAAAGACCACAGACGAACCTCCTCCTCGACCTTTTTTCGGAACTCCAACTTTTCTCCACTTGGATGTCTGGGCCAAACTAGATGCCGAGTATCTTGACAGGCACGTCCGTCCAGCTGGGAAGAGAGTCTCATTTCCACGCACCAAACCGCAAGCCCACAGACTTATCCTGGTTGATCTTTGTTCCTGATACCACCTCATATCTGCTGATTTCTTTACCGACTTCGTGAATTTCGATACTGCATTGCACAAAAGCAGTCACGTCGTCAGCATAAGCAGAATACTTGTTCGAGGTGGTTGATCTGATGCGTATTAACCGCTCGACCACGAATGATTTCACAGTAGACGAAGCCGAATTAAACCTTTTAAACACAATTTTCTGATTTTTCGATCTTTGTCATTCGTCAGAAAGAAAAGGCAAAATTATATACATATAAAGATATTTTGCCTAATTACAAACAGAGTATCTACTCAAATACGACTATCTATTAAAAATAATGTTCAAACAAATAAAGTAAATATGTCGGTTGTTAATCTATTTCGTAACTTTCCGTAACAGTAGGTTGTATAAAAACTGGGACGACGACAATGACGATAATAACAATTCTGAATCAAAATGTCGGTGTTTTAAACTTCTTTTTCGCCAAAAACAAATTGCAAACAAAATGACTGTGTTTTTCTCTCATAAATGAATCAGCTCGAACCGATTTTTGATTATGTTTTCACGTAAGATAAATCGACGAAATAAATTGCAATTAAAATGATTTACTTTATCACAGCTGATAAAACTGACGCTTTTATTCAGCGTTCAAATGACAAACTACAACACTTCATATCTAAATAAAAATATTCAATCATATCTTTATTCAATTCTCTTTTCCGGTGACTTGGCGTGGCGTGGTCTGAACAGAGCACATCTGCATCGAGGCCGCCAACCAGCTAGACTGGCTGGCTCTTCTCTCTTTTCTCTTCAGCTGCTGTCTGCAAACTGCTGGATTCAATTCTCTAAACATGATACTCTGTGACAGCTAACGTCACTAACATAGTTCTCCTCATTTTGACAACTGGCACGTCGCACTTTCAGTGCACTCCGTAACATCTGTGTCGCTTACTCCTTTGACCTCCGCTCGTCAAAACAAAATCTGCCTTAGCCAACTGCATTGAGCACCCAACGACATCTCTCTGCGTGGCCCAGTGCAAAATACACTTCTTGGCAAAATTTAACACCGACCAAGATATTATTAAAAAAATCCTATCATTTTCACTGGCAATCATGAATGTCATTTAGTCTCATTCCACACCGACCCAACCAACATACAACATTTGTTCACATTTATTTACATTACTATACACTTCAGAGTAGATGTGGGTATTTAAGAGAAATCGAAAATTGTGTTTAATCCGGCTTCATCTACTGTGATATCATTCGTGGTCGAGCAGTTAAGACGTATCAGATCTTTTGATGTAATTTCCCTACTTTGTTAGAGTCAAATTCTGCCGAATGACACGTATTGTCCTAAAAGAATTTCTCAAAAATATTCAGGACGGTAGAGTTTTACATATATATATATATATATATATATATATATATATATATATATGAATAGATAGATAGATGAAAAGAGACAAGAGAAAAAACTATTTCTAGCCGACGCGTTTCGTCTTCTGAGGGTCTTTACCAAGACAAGAAATAAAGTCCTTTAGAGGCCAAAATCGGTTGGGAAAAGTTTTTCTTCTTGTTTCTTTTTATTCGTTTTCTTCCTTTGCGCACGCGCGCGCGCGCACACACACACACACACACACACAATCACACACACACACACACACGCATTCATGTATATATATATATATATATTGTAAGAAAGTTATGACACTCGTAGATTTTAAACCCACTGTTCATGAATTTACTTTTATAAAGAGTGCTCGATACAACGTAGAGCTTTATATTGAAATGGTTGTTACAATGGTTTATAAAAGCATAGTATCACTACACAAAAATTTTCACGTTTCGGAGCTACGCTTGCTTCTCATCTGATGATAAGTTGAAATGAAAAATAAATGATGAAAACGAATTATTTTTGGTAATATTATATGTAAATGAATGTGGTGGGAGTTTAGTATGATTTAGTCAGCAGCTTGTAGCCATAGTGATACAACCTTGGATTAGGAGAGGGGTGCGGAGTAGCTTAGTTTTGGACAGGTCACTTTTTAGTTTTGTCTGGGTAATTCTTATATTGGGATGTAAGGTTTTTTTTAAGAAAGGGTAGATACTTTTTATTTTACTACTATCTATGAGTGGATGGAATAAAGTTGCTATTAATGTTGTGTGAGTTTATTTTTTTTATTTATACAATGTTCGTTTTTTATATTTTGAGGATTAAACATGGGTATTAATTAACTTTTGTGGGGGGATTATTTTATGTGAATAAGGTATTTTTGGTTAATTAAATTTTAACGAATAATATTTTCGATGTTTACATGATACCGACTACGAGAATCATCAACCCAACTAGACCTGAAATTGGTAAAATCAGTAAAATGATCTTAGAACGGATCAATAAACAAATCAAACGGAACCTTGGACTACTCCAATGGACAAACACAACTGATGTCATAAATTGGTTTAACAACATTAAAGAAATGGTAAATCGGATAATGTTTTTTACATTATCAACGTTACATTATTAACGCTATACTGTATTATAACTGTACCGTTGACCGAAAGATTTTTCTACATTATTAAGTTATATTGTATTATTATTGCATTGTTAACCGAATAATTAGTATAATTTTGATTATATAGTGGTGTGGCGGTAATTGTGATTAAAACGGATTGATTAACTATTATATCTTAATTTTTTTAATTTTTTTAGTTTTTAAATTCCAATTTAACTATTAATATGTAAAATTTATTTTTAAAGTAAATATTTAAGTTTAAACAACTAAATTTAAATAAAATAATTAGGCTTAGTTTTAAATTAATTTTTTTAACTTTATATTGTATTGTATTTGTTTTTTTTATTGTATAATTAGTATAATTTTGATTATTATAGTGATGTAATTGATTAACTATTATCTCATAAATATTTTATTTTTTTAAACTCTAATTTCTTATCCTTTCACCGTTAATATATAACAATTATTTTTTTTATTTTTTATTTTCATTTTCTCCTATCAACTTTTCTTTCTAATTTAAATTTATTCCTCTCTTCTTTCTTCTTCTCTTTTCGTTTACGCTTTAAGATACTTACACTTTCTCTTTAACGCTATCTCTCTCTCTCTCTCTCTCTCTCTCTCTCTCTCTCTCTCTCTCTCTCTCTCTCTTAAGCTCCTTTCTTTACTTTTCAAATCTACGCGTCAGGAGTCTAACTGACTTGCATAATGTATCTTTAAGTTTAAGTTGACATCCGCTCTTACGCGTGCTCTTTGATTATATATTACGTATATATATGCTTATGTACGAATAGTGTGTGTATTCGCCGAACTGATGTAATGATGTATTTTTTCTTAAATTTTCTGTTTTAAGGGAGCCATCTTTATTTTTATTTCATTTTTTTTTTTTTTTTGGTAGGGGGATCATTGTGAATTTCATTCGTGTAAAATCTTCTGTACAATAAAAACCGAAGCTGATGATGGCTCGCCTGAAATAGGCCTAGACTTTCGATTTACCATGAAATAACGTGTCTGTCTTAATTGTTCTTATATTTGCTCTATATGTATTTATATACATATATATTTAGATCTCTTTTAAAGAGTCATCTTACTACTGTATTTACAGGATACTCCTTTGGATTCTTCTATATCTACACCGCAGGTGGATATATATATATATATATATATATATATATATATATATATATATATATATCCACCTGATCCTTTCTGTTTCTCTTCATGTTCCATGCATAAAATGTTCCTGCTGTTTTTCTATATTTTTCTGACTTCAGAACTTTGGATTTGCAGGTAGACGACTTATAGTAGGACACGTGTTTACTACATGTGCCTGCTTATAGCATCTCTAATGTCTCTATAGGAATTTCATTTATTTATTTCATATGCGTTGTTGGATTTTAAAATCATCGGTTTAAAAAAGTTGTGTTATGATTTTATAATTTGTATCAAATCAAGTTTATTGCTTCTGACCGTATAAAGACAAGCGAGAACTGAACTTTGGTTGTAAGTTGAAAATATTGGTTAATCTAATTTTTATTCTATTAATTAATTAAAAATGAATAATGACAGCAATATTTGTTCTTTAAACTTCTTTCATCTTTCATGCACCTTCATAATCCTGACCCCCTAGCATTTTTCTCTTTCTCACTTTCCTAGGTGACCTTTTCAGTTTTCTAGGGAAATGATTTTTCTTTTATTATCTGAATTCAGAAAAAACCTAAATGAAGCTCAATCTGAAAGTTTAATATCTGATATAGTATGGTAGCTGAGTTCATAGCCAAATTTTTTATAATTCTTATTAATTTACGATAGAAAGCTAATTTCGAACAACTATCATTTGTTGGTTTAATTGATTTAATTAGGAGCAGAACGTCTTGAGTCCATATTTTGTTTCTCTGGTAGGAGAACCATCAAATCGTTTTGAACCTATGCTCAATCGTTGCAGGTTTTGTCAATATAGATATTTACCCTTAGTAATTTTGAACAGCAAACGACAGAATCTATTACTTTCCTGGGTATGACAATAAACTACAACCGGCAGTAAGATTTTGAAGAGCGTGAAACCACCTTTTAATGGCTCTTGTTTCCAGGTCCACCCTGATCCGGGTTGATAGCACCTGTTAGAGTCCCAGCTATGGGCAAATAGTTCACCCTCAAACTGGAGTTTTTCCTGGGTATGAGGAAAACTGCATTCAGCAACGAAGCCTCTAATCGGAAGAAGATTTTGTAAACCGTTGAACCACTTCTTAATTACTGTTGTTCCCAGGTCTACCTTGACCAGGAGTGGTACCATTGTTAGGGTTCAAGCTACAGTTAACCCCCAAACTGGGGTCAAGACACGAATGTATGACAATTGTTTTTGTCTGTTGTTTTTTTAGTCAAAATACCAGCAATAAATATTTGAAGAAAAAACATTGTATTACTATTTTTGCATGTGGAAAAATGTAATCTTAAGTTTAGTACGACGGAGCCAAAGAAATTATTACTAGTGGTGTTATTACTTCTGCAGATTATTGGTTACAATATGAATAGAGGAAAGTGAGCCTAATAGATGATAAGATTGTTTATTGTCGATCCCAAAATGAGTGGAGTGAAAAAATGGAGATTCCGACAAAGCCGAAAATAAATATGAATTAAAATATTTGCTTGTGTACAGATGCATTGTTGCACAAAATTTAACCAGCCATGGTGAGACGAAGGTCATCGCATTATTGACAAGCGGAAGTTTTCATACGACACAGCTGGTAACCAGCTAAAAGTGATTGAAAAAAATGAAAATTCGATTGTTTGTAATTCCTCAAACAATGGCAGTTTATTGTCAGAATACGCAGAAAAATGAGATTTTGCGTATCTGGGCTTTTGACAAGAGCAACAGAGGTCAGATTTGATGACTGTGGGAGATAAGCTGAATTAAAATGTCCAACATAAAAGCTGGATTGTTGACGTGGTCAGTTGAATCAGAAGAAGAAGACGAAAATAAATGATGTCACTAGAAGTATGGCCACTTCATTGGTTAAAGAATTGATTTGCATTGACACCCCGTGCCCGTCATGCCCTTCCCAAGAGAATTCGGGACAGGTAGAAAAGCTAGAGCCCACAGGGCCAACTTCAGTTGTTGTTGCTGCTCCGAGCTAAAGCAGACAAGACGAATTTACCGCCACCGTCTCAAAGACCCCTCTTTGGCAGATTCCGTAAAGCTTCTATGTAAAGCTTGAATAAGACGTTTTGAATCGTCACAACTTGAAAACTTCGATTGGAATGATAAACGTTACCAAGCAAGAATTTGAATTAATGTTGAGAAGACAAACATTACTCTAAAATGAAAAATTTCGCTCCGTTGTAAGGATAAGAAATTGACTACTATTATATTCTATTTCTTTTTGTTGTTTTTTTTTTTTTGTTTTTTTTTTGGATATAAAGACTTTTTCGCAACTCATTCAGGTATTTTTCGATTTACTTCTTAGTTCTTATTAGCGCAATTATTAGCGCGATTGCGCACGCGTATCCGGTCTTGTTAACTTCCTCAGGATCAAAGTTCACAGCGTGGGTGAGGAAGAACACTGTTGTAATAGACGACTTGAAGACCAGCTACTGTGTCGAAGCCATCACGACTAGCGACCCGAGAGCGTCGTCACAATATAACCAGCAATACATTTTACTAAAACCCCCTTTAGAAAAATACGCCAATGAAACCTGATATACAAAATGACCCGTTACAAACAATACATATTCTGTTTATACGAACTATCCAAAAATCTTGTCGGTATTAAATAACTCACTGAGGATTATATGCCGTAAAACAGAATAAATCCAATCAAAATCCACTAGGTTCTGTATTTTTCGGGTAAAATTATAAATCCCAATGTCATAGGCAATTTTCTAAGCACCGCTTAGATGTGGCACAAGGACGAAAGTATGGAAAACCCAGTGAAGATCAAACTCATTACTTAGTTGTAACAGATTCTAGCGGGACAAGCTTGCTAACCATTGCACCACTTCGGGGTGCCCATCTCAATGTCATAGTGCTGCAGCATTGTCGTGAGTTTGAACATCTTTGCCTTTTTGTTCAGTCAGGCTTGAAGCTTGGTCGTTAGAAAGTTGATAATGGGAAAATATATTATATATATTATATTGCCATCTATTCAGAAGGAATCAACTAATTAATTGCCAGTGAATTCTGCTCAAAGAATATCTTTTTTGACTTCTTGCTGAAATCTCACTCGAACAAGCTACGAATCGTCTTTGAGTAGTATCATTGGGCACAATATCATTTTTGAGCTCCATCAAAAAGTCTCCATCACGTGCTGGTAATGTGAATTTTGAATATTTTACTAAAGTATGACTTTAAAATGGCCGATGTATGGTGTGTTTGCTTGATCCGAACCTATAAAAGTTTGGAACAGCAATAAAAAGGTTTTATTCGAACGGAAAGCATGAAAAATTTTTTTAGAATCCATCACCGTTGATAATATTTTTAATTAACTTCTTTTACAATCATTAAACATAAAGTCATGAAAAAATGGTAACTAAATCAGTATATACATTTACTTTTCTACTGTTTATTCTAGGAAAACTTGGTAGCGTTTTTGCATTTGAATTTCTTCGAATAAACCATTACTGTATTTGTTCATTCTCATTAATTTTTAAAAAATCTTTTTGTTCCTTTTAAATTGATTATTTGAATTCCTTTTAAACTGATTTTTTATAGTTTCATATAAACTGAACCGCTCTGATGTAGTCATATTCTTATATTTTAGCATAAACGAAACTCTGCATTAAAATAAATTCTTAGAATTTGTGGATTTCCTCTGTACGTGAGGCACAAGTCTAATTGTTTTATTATCGTTTCACTTTCGAATAACTGTCAATACTTAATAAATGGAATTAAAAATATTAACGACAAGGTAACATTTTCATTTTTTCTTGTTCGTTGTTTTGGACATCTTTTTTTCATTCATTTTACCAAATCGCCAGATATCCTCAGTAAACTTTACTAAAGTCACCGACAGCAAAAGAGAAGAAAACAGATTGAAATAAAGAAACGCTGACATTAAGCAAAAGAATTGCCATTACGATTTTCAGTGGAATAATAAAAAGTCAATTCATACTGGAAAAGCTTCACGTCAGCCAAAAAACAAAACTATTTAACCAATTTGAAGGTAATTTGAGCTGAGGATGTAATCCATAGAAAATCGCTTTTTTTCAAAATTGAAACGTCTGATTTAGTCATCAACAAAGGCGTTGAAGCAAAGTAAATACTTGAAAAGAAATGTATTTGATTTTTAACGTTTTTTCTTTCTATTTATTATTTACTTAATAATGATTGCCGGTTGCAAATGATTTCGTAAGAAATAGTTGATTGCGCTTATTGTTTAAATTGCACGTGTTTAACAAAATCACGAATTAACAGAGATAGATTTTCTACCATTTCTCTGTACTTTTAATTATTTTGCATCGTTTAGTTTGCTGTCTTTTTTGTTTAAGAAACATTTCTTCCTACAAAAGCTATTTGACAATTGTGCACAATTTTTTCAACAGTGCTAAATGTCCTGCTTTTCAAAAAAACAGAAAAAAACACTTTAAAATGCAAATAGTTTATAATCATTAAAGAAAGTTTTGGCGAAAAATTCTAATTAATTAGAGATTTCTTCTCAACCACTACAGAAATTATCTCAGAGAAAATAAGTGGCACATTCGTAAAATCCTTATCAAAAGTTATGGAAAAATAGTTAAAGGTTTACTTTTGAAATCCTAGTTGCATATCGTAAAAGAAAGATGTCTATGCGTATTTGTGCGTGTGTTTGTGCATTTATTGCAAAACTCTCAACCGATTGTTATTAACAAAAAATATATAAGTTAAAAAAGAGTTTGCAAAGCAACATTACTGTTAACAATTTTCTAATGCCTTGGGACACTATGGCTCTGTCAATAAACAACATGTATTGATCGCACCACGAAATTTCCCTCGAGAAAATTGACCCGTTACCTCCCCGATCAAATTGTCATATATAAACATGTAACGCAAATCCATGTCTCCTGTCAGATTTTGGTCGTCAATGCACCAGTATTTTGCGTATTCAATTGTACAATCAATAAGGTTGGTAAAATAAAACACGAAAACCGGGCATCACCAAAGTTCCTTTGGTTAATCTTGGTGGACATATTTTAAAATGCCTTTCAAACGTGAAAAAAAGTAGCCATTTTATTATCTTGAATTTCACGCATGCGCATTATTTGTTTAATATTTTGTCAACCGAACAGTATATTAGGGTCAGTTGGGCAACATCTGTCGAAAAAAAGAGAACCATAAGCCATTCACTTTGCCAGAAATTTGGAAACGGCATACCGTACTTCCTGGCATTCACACCGGAAGCTCTAATATGAATATTTCAGTGTTTTGGTGTCCATTTGAGGACAGTGCAGAGAATTTGAAACGAGTTGGACGAGTCTAATTGTGATTACGAAGATGTTTGGCAATAGTATTTCATGTCAAGCAAGCAGGAGAACCCAGTCACGACTCTCAGACAATTTCTCCGACCCCATCACCCCTTACATATGGCCATCAAATTCCCCAGAATGCAACCCTCTTGATTAATATGTGTGAAGCGTAGTCAGTGAGAGACTGACAAAACTTCTTGTAACTCTAATGATTACAGCAACATTCGCCATTTTAAACAAGGAAACCACGCAAAAGAGTTGGAGGAAATATCGAAGTCGACTGAAGGCCATGGTTGAAGCCAATCACAATTTTATTCAATTAATTTAATCTTTAGTATTTCTGGATATGTTTGTGTAATTCTAGTAAATATATCTTCTGAAATAGGTTGTGGGTGTTATTTTCATTTTTACTTAATTTAGACGCAAAGTTATCCATCGCAAACTCAACTCTACAAACATACAATGTAAATACGTTCATTCCAGTCTCCATATCTTTATCTACATAAAGCTTTAGTGCCTGTCTCTCGAGCTACACTTTCATTTCTTAAAAATTGGTCAACGCTCGTCGAAAGCAATCTAAGTATTACACTCCATTTTGGCAATTCCTTTAAAACTTTCTACCTGACATCAAACAGTTTGTTCAAGATTAGGAGAAACGCACCGAAAGGATGACAAGACATTCTTTTCCCCGTTTGTTAATAACGGTTTAGACACAGTATCATTTGCACAGTATAGTATATTTAATACATATTTATGTGCGTGTGAGTAAATTATTTTCTGATTATATCTGTAAAAGAACAAAATGAATAAGACAAGAGGAAAAACCACAATTGGCCAACAGGTTTCGTTCTCTGAGAGACTTTATCAAAGTAGTATTTATTTTGTTATACATGTTTATATATAAGAGCAAGTATGTCAGTGGTTTAGCAATTTGAGAACATACATGAATATTCATCAGGTGAAAAGTTTTTAAATTTGAGAACATACATGAATATTCATCAGGTGAAAGATTAGTCAAAATCTGTGGAAGACACAAATTGCTATAATTCAAAGTATTGTAAAAAGTGAATAATAATCAAAAATATATATTTTTAGTGAATATTGTTTAAATTGTGATCAGATTGTTATGCTTTAAGATAGACGTACGTGTTGTACATCTTCAAATGTAATTGCTTGTAGTAAAATATAATAATATAATATTGCATGTGGAGAAAATGTAATCCTAAGTTTAGTACGACGGAGCGAATAAATTATTACTAGTGGTGTTATTAATTCTGCAGATTATTGGAAATCTATGAATAGAGGAAACAAGCCAAATAGATGATAAAATCGTTTTTGCAATATGAGTTGAGTTGAAAAAAATATATATTACAAAAGTCAAAATATTACAGACTGAAAATATTGCTGAGAAGAAAATAGGAAGATATAATCTGCGTGTGTGTAGATGCATTGTTTATACAGAAGTTGATCAGCCGGGGTCAGACGAGGTCATCATTGGCAGCCATTGTTTGACAAGCGGAAATAACATGGCGAAAAACAGTCAACTTATGTTTTCATCACACAGAGAATTTTATTAAGAGGTGGGTTTTTTATTATTGAAAAGAGATTATCACAGTTCTTTTGATAAGTGCACAAAGGTTAAATTCTGGTTATGGGAATAAAGTGAAATGTAAATCTCACTGGGAAAGGATTTGTAAATTTAAAATCTTGAAAAAAATAAATGATGTAATCGGGAAGAAGAAGAAGAAAAGAAATTATATCAATAGAAATATTGCTATTTCATTGGTTAAACCAAGAGAATAAAATCACTCCACCTCATGATGCAAGCTGTGAGTAATCTCATTAGTTAAAGATTTGATAGAGTCCTGGCTGAAGATGTATGGAAACAGAAAGAGCCGAGAAAGAGTTAAAGTCAGATTAGTTGCCGTGCCGAGCTAAGGAGACAAGACGAATTTACCGCCGCTGTCACAATGACCCCACTTCGGCTGTTTCCGTAAGACTTCGGTGAAAAGCCCTGATAAGACTTTTGATCCGTCAAAACTTGAGAAAAAAAAACTACGATTGGAGTGAACAAACATTATTCTCAAACAAAATCTTTCGCTCCGTTGTAAGAATAAGAATTCGACGACTCTTATATTCTATTTCTGTTCGCTGTTTTTTTTTGTTTGTTTTTTTTTTTGTTTTTGTTTTTTTTTTTTGATATAAAGACATTTCCGCAACTTATCCAGGAATCATCGAATTTACGTTTTTTTTCTTGGTGCCGTTTTTTTTATTAACCCACATGTGCACACGTGTTCGGTGTAATTTAAAGTGGTAGAGAAAAGGCTAGTGGAATTTTAACGTGTCTTCCTTGAGATCAAAATTCAAAGCGTGGGCAAGGAGGAAAACTCTTGTAATAGACGACTCAAAGGCCAGCTACTGTGACGAGGCCATCACGACTAGCAACAAGAGAGCGTCGTCACAAACACGAGGTGATGAATTTGACAGTTTTATATTGATTTTTCAAC
The DNA here is from genome assembly GCA_037127315.1 of Ascarosepion bandense. NCBI lineage: Eukaryota > Metazoa > Mollusca > Cephalopoda > Sepiida > Sepiidae > Ascarosepion > Ascarosepion bandense. The sequence goes on from JBBBDQ010001696.1 coordinate 275,052, forward strand.
CTTTTTGTGGTTGTATATGTTGACTTGGAAAAGTGGTAATAAAGTGAGATTGGAAAGAAACCTGGGTGTAGATGGATATTTTAATAATAATCAATGGTGGCATTCTCTAGAATTTTCCTTCTGGAAAATTACTTTCTTTTTTGGAGCGTGTAACCTTGTTTAGATAAAATTGTGGTCAAATTTATTTCTGTGTATGACTAGTACATTTGTCAAATTTTTATTTAAGAGATCCTTTTTTGTGTTCATAGATACGTTTTTTTCCTTTCTGCATGTTTCCCCAAAGTATTGTGGGGAACACGTTTTTCAATTTATATATGCCTGCTTCTGAAACATTATTATGGATATTTAGACGCAGTGGAAACAGATGGAGCAATAATTGAGCAGAATTAAATAAGAACAATAAAAACATAAAATCTAAACTTATTTATAAATGGAACTTTGTCTGTGTGTGTGTCTGTGTGTGTGTGTGTGTGTGTGTGTGTGTGTGTTAACTTTAGACTCCGAAACGGCTGAACCGATTTTCTTGAAAATTTGCACATTTGTACTATAAGCGTCTGCGAGTGTTCTTAGCTAGGTTTTGTGTCGAGGTACCCCCGATAAATATCGAAAATCGATAATCGAAAAAATCGAGTTATAGAAGAAGTGGTCTGATTTAAATCAAGTTTGATACATTCGTAGACAAAGACATAAGAAACGATATTCAGAAGTTTCAAGGTTGCAGTTCTTACAATAGTGCAGAACATCGATAATATATATATATATATATATATATATAAAAGGCAAGGTGTGTGTGTGTGTGTGTGTGTGTGTGTGTGTGTGTGTGTGTGTGTGTGTGTGTGTCTTTTTATCTGCCTGTATGTCTGTATTTTTTTCAGCCCTTTTATTTTAGTTTTTGCTTCGGGTTTGGCTCTAAGTAGGTATAATTGTAGTTCTTAGTCTCAGCCATGATACCATTTACTCAGAGGACTCATTTAGCCTTCAATATTCAGTTTACGACGAAAAACACTTATTTGATATCGATACCAGGAAATCAAAATTTGCCTTATATCCATTCATTTTTCTTTCAGTCTACGGTTTTAACTGGAAACAACTATTGCTTTTTAGTCTTTCGTGCCAACGTCCAAAGAGTCTAAGCTCCAGGACCATGGTTTAGTTTTAAAACTTTCATTACACACGAGTAACGCCGGGCTATACTGCTAGTAGAACATAAAAAGAAACATTTCTGAAAGCGAATCAAGAAAAGTTTCAGTAAAGAAATATTCGGCCTACATATTCAGATAAATATTCTTCCAGCACAGGGCAAAAAATTATCTGATTTTTAAACTGATTTCTTCCCATCTTTCTTGGCTAGCAAAATTTGCACCTATTTCTTTAATATCCCACGTTTTATAGTAAATGATATCCACAGTGTTTTTTGGGTTTTTTTTTTTTTTTTTTTTTTTTTTGCATCGATAGAAAACTCTGCTTTAAAAGCAACAAGCAAGGAGGGGATGAAAAGTAAGAATTCGACTGGAATTACAAGAAAAGCGACTTTGTTTACTATGAGATAAAAAGTAACCTTGTTACCTTAAAAGACTTAGATTAGTGCTGAAGCCTTCGAAATCGTAAGAACGAATTTTTTTAATGTTTTTACTGTCATTACTTGCAACAAAGAAAATATTTCCAATTCTAAGCGGGTTTCCCATTCTGTTCTATTTTACTGGGTGTTACTGAAAGCCTGCCATCATGAATGTAATAAAAACCTCTTTCAGGTTATTGGTAATATTCACACCAAACCAATACCTTCAGCTATGTTGGTTTTATCATAACATTTCGGCTGTCGTTCTTTCTCACGTTTTGCAGGTGTTTGTCATTGCTGATAACCTCGAGGAATTTCAAACAAAACACCTTTTTTAATCTAAGTTTCTATATGGTTCTCATTGCACTCTCTACTAATAATTGATCTTGTTCTTATTTAATACCGCTTTGTTTAAGTTAGTACTACCCAACGTAGGGATTGAACTGACTGTCGTGGACCCGGTTAAGAGTCCAGCAAGAAATGATACAACAAAAATAGGAAAAAACGATATATATTAAACACAGCAAAATACATATACTTGGAACTCTGTTAGTAGAACGATAAATACGAGTTAGGTAGTGATACTAGAATCGGGACTCGCAATGGTCGAACGGTAACAGTCTTCTCTCTCTCTCTCTCTCTCACACACACACACACACACACACACACACACACACTCTGCTCCTCTTCCGTTCTTCTGTTATTCTCTAGTGAGAGGAAGTATATGTAATAGAAGGAAAAGTTCAATCCGTTGAATGGCTGATGCCACCATGACACTTACTATTTCACTAAATTCACGATCAAACGCTTAAATCTACTAGGATATCGTCCAGACAGAAAAAGAATAGTTTAGGTTATTTTAAGCCTGAAAAGTATGTGAAAATTTATATTTCCAAAGTTCAAACACACACACACACACACACACACACACACACACACACACACACACACACACATTCACACACATAATGTATCGAGGCAATAGATAATTTTCTAAACATATACTGTTAAATAGAGCAGACAATTAATGTCTACAATGTTTAATCATGAGCCGTTCCAAACATCGTATTTTGGCTTTAGTTTCAGGGGGAAATAAACACAAAAATTGTCCAATATTTGGATATTTTTCATTATGCTGGTTCTAAGCTTTCTGCTCACTGTAACCTCTCTGAAGATGGCTCATGTGAGCCGAAAGCTTAGAACCAGCATAATGAAAAATATCCAAATATTGGACAATTTTTGTCTTTATTTTCACCTGAAATTAAAGCCAAAATAAGATTTTTAGAACAGCTCATGATAAAACATAATAGACATACATTGTCTGTTATATATATATATATATATATATATATATATATATATATATATATATGTATGTATATACAGCAGGTTCTGACGTCTGCGTTTACCTGTGCTGACGTCTGCGCGCGGACAGCTGACACGGTAAATCATGAGATTTATGTTATGTGTCAATCATGGCTTATAAAAGTTTCTTTGCACGTATTTGAAATCACAATTGTCTTCCTACAAACCGTTAGAAGACCAATGGCTTTTCGGTGCATCAAATTTGCTGTCTTTTAACAAACAAACGAGAATTAGTAACAACAAGAGCAGTTGTTAAAGGGAGCTTTCATCCTGTTGATTTGCTTTTCATCAAAAATATCAAATCAATGGCGACTGTTGGATGATAATACTGGTCACAAATCTGTAATTTGCATAATTATACATCTGTCAAATGTGACGACTTTCATTCTACAGTTAATTATTTCACTTAATTTAACATCAGCTGCAACGGAAACTTTATAATGAACTTCTAAGAATGGCGGCGAAGATATTTCCATTAAACAATTAACTTTCGGTGAAAATTTACGATATTTTTCAGATAAATTTCATTGCTATTGTTTTCTCTTAGACATTTTAAATAAGCTTGTGAGAACCGGCAATACATACATATATATATATATATATATATATATATATATATATATATATAGCAAGAAGCAAGTGGATGTGTCTAGCCACACTGATGCGCTGTAATACAGCAAAACAGGCTTGTATGTGGATGACTAATATATATATATATATATATTAATTTTGTGGGAAATAGAGAGAAACATTTTATACTTATGCCTGACTTATTGTCACTAGTTTCCAGTAATTCTTTCGTAAAATTCGGATTAGGATGTATTTTATTTTCATCTATTTTTTATATATATATATCTTTTCTATCAAATACTAAAAGAAAATTTACACATTTCTTTTTACTTTTTACTGAAAATTTTCTCCTTCATTTTGTTTCAATATAAAGTTTTTTTTCGAAAAGAGTGCTTCCATATTAAAAGCGATGAAATAAATTCCAATCAAAAGTATTTTCTGATAGTTAAATACGATCATCAAAGATCGATTAGATTCTTTACCGTTTTAATTGTCAAATACTAAATTTAAAATTTCTATCTATTCTTTTCTCAGTACTGACCAATAACTAGAATAATGTGAAGATCATTTAGTTCAACAAGACTAAAATATCTTCCTGATTTTACCAAAATGTTAAGATGTTACCTACCTATCCAAGCCACGTGGTTGGCCTCAATAATGTTGGTTGGTTGGTTGGTTGTTTTGGTTTCATCAAATCAGCAAATCAACACTCTCCTCCCCAGCGGACAAGGCTGAATGCTTTGCTCGTAGATTCTCCACCAATTCGAGACTGGACTCGTCAGGAGTACCTACACCCGACTTCCCACCTAGAACTAAGGCTCAACTGAATAACGTCCACATTACACCCTCGCTGGTCTCTAAGATAATCTCAAAACTTGACCCTCAAAAATCGAGCGGTGGGGACGGAATCCCAATCATAGTCCTGAAGAAATGTGTCCCAGAACTCTCCTCTCTCCTCTCTAAACTCTATAACTTCTGCCTATCTGCTTCCTGCTTCCCTGCCTGTTGGAAGTCCTCCTCTGTAGTTCCTATATTTAAGAATACTGGCGAACCCTCAGACCCCGCTAATTACCGCTCTATCAGTCTCCTTCCGATCTTCGGCAAAGTTTTCGAAGCCATTATCAACGCCGAGGTGATTCAGTATCTCACGGCCCATGGGCTTCTCTCGGACAAGCAGTACGGTTTCCGCTTCACCAAGTCTACTGTTGACATGCTAACGACCATTACCGAGTACATATACCAGGCTCCTGACAAGAATGACGAAGCCCGAACCGTTGCCTTGGATATCTCCAAAGCGTTCGACAGAGTCTGCTATGCTGTCCTTTTATGCAAACTATGGAGCTACGGTATAACTGGATATTTGTTTGACGTAATCCAGTCATTCCTCTCTAACCGCACATTGAAGGTATTATTAAATGGACATGCCTCCCAAAACTACCATACGAACACGGGCGTCCCTCAAGGCTCTATCCTAGGTCCGACGCTCTTTCTGATCTACATTAATGATCTCCCTGATGCCATTAGATCCAAAGTAGGTATGTACGCCGATGACACCACAATTTACTCTCGCCTCGATCATAAACCCGGTGTGGACGACAAAGCGAACCTCGCTGTCGAGCTTGAAAAGGACCTCCAATCTGTAGTGGACTGGGGTAGGAAATGGCTCGTAAATTTCAATGCTTCTAAAACGAAGCTGCTATCAATTAACCACCATAGACAATCGCATCTACCTCCCATTAGCATTGAACAGGCTTGCCTCATAGTGAGTAAACACTACGCCTCCTTGGAACCTCAAATGGAATGACTATATCGAATCCATTGCTAAATCCGCCGCTATGAAAGTTGGTTCTCTGTGCAGGGGCCGGAAGTTTTTCCCGTCTGAATCTATCCTGCACATATATAAATCTACCATCCGCCCGTGTATTGAATACTGCTGCCACATCTGGTCGGGTGCGCCTGCTACTCTCCCTTGGGCTTCTTGACAAAATACAACAGAAAATCTGTAACGTGATCGATACTGACTTGGCAGACCGGCTGCAATCACTCTCTCACCGGCGTGACGTGGCTTCCCGGTGCATCTTCTATAAATACTTTCATGGCTTCTGCTCCGATGAACTTAGATAATTGGTACCGCCTATGTACGAATTTACACGAAATACTAGATTAGCAACTAGGTCTCACCCTTTTACAGTGAAACAGATAAGATGTAACCGTAATTTCTACTCCAACAGCTTCTTTTCTCGCGCTTCCCGCCTGTGGAATTCCCTTACACATGTCTGCTTTCCCGACAGCTACAATTTTTGTGTCTAGTAATACATTTTTCTTTTCGAGTATCAAGATTCATTGGGATTTGTTTTTAAGGGCAGGGTCCCCAAGTTCTACCCTTGTTATTTAACCCATAACTGGAGGGAAAGGACGGATTAATACCTTTCCCAAGGGTACCAGTGCTTAAGTGAATGCAGGGTATTCAACTGGAATTCGAACTCGGCTCACCGATTTCTCTTTCTCGAGCCGATATCCATCGCACCACTAAACGCTTACAGCACAAGCGGTCACCCATCTAAGTACTGATCAGGCTCAACTTTGGTGATCGAGCGAGAACCAGTGTATTCAACGTGATATGGCCGTAAACCCCCTCAATAATGTAATTCATAAAGTCATTTCTTTATGCTTATATATTTTCAAAGCTTAGTTTCGAGTGCTGCACTTAGAATATTCTTACAATGATTCGCTAGACTGTTTTGCTAACCATTAGTCTGTAGCTAGGCACCTAAATAGATATATACGAATTTGACAACATTTAGTCACTTTTTTATTAGAAATTTAATTAGATCACTTACCCGCCTCCGTAATTGACCTTGACTATTCAATTAGCCTGATATATATTTATGAGTATCATTAAGTATAAATAGTGCAAAAAATTAACGATTTTTTTTTTTTACTTTTGTTTATAAATATCTTTTGTCAAATAAAAACCTTGCATTTGCTTTGAAAAATCCACCGGAAGACGAAACGCGTCGGTTAAGACAAGATTGTCAGTATTCATACACACACTCACGTATATGTGGATAATTTTATTGGACAACGGATATATATATATATATTTCATTTGTAAACATGTTATTACGCGACCTAGGTTTCTACAATGTGGTGTCTTCAGACGATTTAATTATTGCAAATCGTCTGAAGACACCACATGGTAGAAAACTATGTTGCGTAATAACTCGTTTACAAATGAAGAATATTCAAAAGTTCTACAATATACTTGTATTGAACTCTTTTTAATACAGATGTGTACTGGTCTGATTTTTTCATAATGAAAAACTATGTAAATAAACAATCAATCAATCAATATATATATAGTCATCCCCAGACAGAGCTGTTTTGCTGTATCACAGCTATGGGCGCTCGGTAGAGAAAGGCGAACTTTAACTTGTTATATACAACGTAAACACACAGCATACATATTTATATATATATATATATATATATATATATATATATAGATAGATAGATAGATAGATAGATACTATAAATATGCTTTTAAGGTATGTATATTTGTGGTAAAATATTTGTGGATAAACTGTACAATATCAGAGATAGACAGTATCTAAATACAGAAATATACCCTATGTTACACTATATATATGTATAAACAGTAAACACTATATATATTTTCCACGTTTATATATGTTTATACACAGATATGTTTTATTGAATTATATTTCGGCCGTATTTACCAGATATTGCATTTTCGGATTATGATTTTTAGTGCCATCTATGGAACATTAATGTATTTCCTTAAATAACTGGAGAAAACAAATACAGCAGTCGTTTGAAAAGGAATGTAAACAATCGTGAGCGCATAAATCAAAAACAAAGCTGCAAAGATGGCAGACGACAATGGAACAAAAGGGTTCATTTATTTTCTAATAATTTTCATATCAATATTTCTTTTTTATTTTTACTTAACAAACTGAATGTTTCAAATTCATCTCGAACCACAGTTGGATTCTTACGATTTCTATTATTTCGTAAAATGGGACACAAACACGTTCACAAATACAGAAGTTGAATCATTGATCGAGTTCCAAATTTTGTCGAACAGGATCACAACATCATTGAATTTTCTCGCCGAAAATAACGATTGCCAGTAGCATCTGATGAATACTTACCAGTCAGTGCGCTGATCGGAATCTAATCAATATTTGGTAGACAAATAATGGAAATTTTGTAGATTAAATTCATTCTGATCTTAAGGAGACCCTTGATTCACAGAAAAATATTGAATGCGACAGGGGTCCGAGGAAATCTGAACGAATGAGCTGGTAACACTGATATCACGATACTTACTAAGTTTACAATAGCAATGTTTAATTAGATGAAAAGAATGACATTGGTCGATTGCCAAAGCATATCAGCAAATATATAACAAACAAATCAATAATTAAGGGAAACTTATCAGGCAACTGATAGCACAAAATTTAACAATGAAGAGAGGGCAAAAATTACACAAATTTTAAAACGTCCAATGACATAATCTTTACTACAAATTATAACTGAAATTGCCAGAGCTTTTGTGATTAAATACCATTCAATAAGTTATCTTGTGATTATCTTCATTTTTGTGTTCGTTTTCAAGCTCAGACAGTGCGCATTTGTATTAAAAAGTGTTCAATTCAATTATATTGTAGAACTTTCGAATATTCTTTATTTGTAAATGAGTTATTACGCGACCTAGGTTTCTAGCATGTGGTGTCTTCAGGTGATTTGCAAATATTTTCGTTTATGAAATTCCAGCAAGTTATATCTTCGGCTGAATTAGAGATAAATTCAGTAGAGATAAATTCAGAGTAGCACTCGTTTCAGGCAGATAAATGAAATTCTTGAGAAAGGAATTCACATTTGCTGAAGTCATTGAATTAAAATTGATTTGTTCTTTGTGTCTTAACGAGATCCAAGATAATAATATTTGTGAAACTCGAAAGACAGAGTCCTAATCGATCTTGATAACATGGATGAAAAACAGCAGCCCTCCCCACCTAACACAATAATTTATTCCTGCAAATAAAATGTAACCAATCATATCGTTTTTTGAACGTTTCAATGGTTTCAAAAATTTCAAAAATGTTACAAGTGTCCACTAAAATAGATATCATTATATTTTTCTACGAAAAAATATTCCGCTCTCAAAAAGCTATTTTCTTTCTCATTTACGTTGATTCGTGAGTTGACAGTTGGGTACAAAGCTAGTCTTAGCTGGGCATAGTTAGTCACAACTGGTCCAAAGTTAGTCTTAGCTGGTCATTTCTTCCACGCCGGCGAGCAGGCAGTGAGTATCTGAGAAGAGGTACTACACTTGATATTTACCCTACTACCCCACTGGAGCGAGTTATGACACAAGGTCAGTTTTTAACGTGGGAAACCTGAGCGCGTACGCTTAGACCATTGGTCAAAGATTACCTAGCCCCCGCTTATGCGGTAACTGGGTACAAAACTGGTCTTAGCTGGTCAAAAGCTAGTCTTAGTTGGTCATTGCTTTTTTTTTTATTGGAAGTCATGAGTTATCTCCCCCTAAACCTGTAAGCTAATTTAGCATAAGGACAAGAACAACTGAATTTTTGGAAATTACAAACCAGCAACCATTTTTTTTTTACCAGAGTTCATATTGCAATTTTTTTATGTAAATGGTTTTCTCTAGTAGTTTTTACTAGAAATCATATTGCGATTTTTGACACTAATGATTTTCGCTGGAACTTTGTATTACTATTTACCGTATTGTATTCATCTCTTTGCTTGGTCGTCTTGTTGATTTTTGCAGCCTAGTCTTTAAAAACACATGGCCCGGTAGATATAGATGTTGGTTAGTTCCTGTAACTTGACCCAAAGAATTGTGAGTTCAATACCAGGCTACAGCAGTAGTGAACAAGTAACTTGCAGGATTAGAGTGAAATCACTCATGACTTCCAAAAGAGACATTACTACGCAAGGGATAAGAATAATATACCCCAGTGACTGTAATAAAGGGTTCAGTTCGAAATTCCTACCGTTTGAAGAAGGACGGATCGTACAACGGCCGAAACGTCGTATAAATGCAACAAAGATGAGGACTATAGTTCAACTAATGTAAATACTGTAAATACCACCTCATCTCAGAAATATAAACAAAATCATGCTTTTTTCAACGTTCACTTATATGTTTGCTATTGAAAAGAGGTTAGCACACGCGTATCATACAAATAAATGACCTTTATTCCAACAGAATGACTTAATAATGTCATTGGTTACACGCTATAATGTCCAACTTTGTAACAATAAAAAGTAAAGAACGACATTCATCGTCTGCAACACTGAGTAATTAATAAAAAGAAAAGGCAGCATCCCAAGACAGAATTAAATGAGAAGATTCTATTATGTCTTTGAATAAAAAACAGAATGAGAATAGTTTTTACATGAATTAAGTAATCTTTAATTACAAATTTCAAGATTACTGGATGTCAGACACCAGAATATGGTCGAAAACGTTGCGACTTTAATAATCAAGATGAGGATACTAGTTTAAATACATGAATGTGTAATTTTCCACTGTTTATTCATATTTTGGTGGCTAAATATTTATAACTCTGTAAAATTGCGATTCTCTACTTAGTACCAATTTTTGCTGTTCAGTTGTAAAATTCTGTTGATTTCAGATTGTTTTTTTTAGGTCATTTCATTTTATTAAGTTATTTGCTATCTTTAAACTTAAAACTATCAATGATTTCTTGGAAGATTTTGTTAATTTTGTTTTTTAATGTCTCTAAATTCACATCTACTGCCAGCAATTTTTAACAGTTAATAAAACACACACGCACACATATATATATGTGTGTGTGTGTGTGTGTGTGTGTCTGTGTGTGTGCTCACGCGTATGTGTGTGTAAATTTAGATATAAATAAAATAACTTTATAAAAAGACAATATGAATAAAAGCAAGAAAAACTTTTCTTTACCAACACGTTTCGTCATCTGATCAACTTTATCAAAACAAATGTAAGGATTTCTTTTTTCCACATAAACAGATGTAAACTATCGTTAGGTTTTCAAAATTAACGCTCGAAAATATTCTTCAGGCTTTGAAAGTCAAGGTAAACTATGAAGGTTGTTAAGTGATGTAATTTAATGCCTAATAAACGAAAGTTTAAATAACGAAACGTTATTGTTTTGGTTGTTGAATGTCCTATATATATATATATATATATATATATATATATATATATATATATAGGACATTCAACCAAAACAATAACGAATAACGTTTACAGACTTTCGTTTATTAGGCATTAAATTTTTGTGTAGTGATACTATGAATTTATAAACCGTTGTAACAAATATTACAATATAACGCTCTACGTTGTATCGAGCACTCTTTATAAAAGTAAATGCATGAACAACAGGTTAAAAAACCTGCGAGTTCCACAACTTTGTTACAATATATATATATATATATATATATATATATATATATATGTATGTATGTATGTATGTATGTATGTATGTATTAATTTAAAAATGAGCAATTGAATAAATAAATAAATAGATTTAAACAAATAAGAAAATTTAATGAATTCCTGTAAGAATCATGAAAACGTCTCTGAATTTAATTTTTACCTGAACAGAATTGTCTCTATATTTTACTACATTATGCATGAAGATATTCAGAAAAAAATACTTTTGCATTAATAACATTTGGTGACGCCTTTCGTCTTCCTTGCGAAGGCCATTTTTTAATAAACGCAAGCAAACCATATTTTTATGCGCAGTCTTAGAATATTAGAAGCAGTTATGTTTATGATGTGAGTGAGAAGGAAAAAGTCACTAAATTTTTTATTAAGCTGAATATTTTTCTAAACAGAAGCATCTGAGGAGAAAATATACTTAGCATCTAAACATCATATTTTTCATGTCTTGATATTTCTTAATATAATTAAGATTTCGTTGTTGCAAATGTGGAGCAGATAGATAGATAGATAGATAGATAGATAGATAGATAGATAGATAGATAGATAGATAGATAATGAACAGATCTGAAAAATGCAATTTTTTTTTTTTGCTCTTCTTGGGTTGTGTTCATTGTAGTCATTTACCGATGACACCCTAACCCTGCATAACCGATGTACACTTCTACAGTTACTGGGAAATAATGTGTCAGTAATTGACATATTCGTCGTATACGCTTGCTAGTTCCATTGAGAAAAATCACAGGTAGTTATTATCTCAAAGATAGAATGGGCACATGATGCTGCCACCAAAAATTATTTTCCGGTCAGAAAAAACAGATATATATTTAGTGTATCGAGGCAGCAAATAATTTTCTAAACATATACTGTTAAATATAAGAGACAATGAATGTCTATTATGTTTAATCATCAGCCGTCCTAAACAACATATTTTGGCTTTAATTTCAGTTGAAAATAAAGACAAAAATTCTCCAACATTTAGATAACTAAACATTTAGATAAGTTGGTTCTAAGCTTTCGGCTCACATGAGCCATCTTCAGAGAGGTTATAAGGACAAATTTGCAAATTTGCGAACTGCGTTTGTTATTTTTGGTAACTATTGCCGTTGCTTAGCGGAGTTTTATGTCAACACAAGTTAAAATCGTCGCTGATGGTGGATGTTTTTGCTTTACCATCCTTATAACCTCTCTGAAGATGACTCATGTGAGCCGAAAGCTTAGAACCAACTTCATAAAAAATTATCCAAATGTTGGAGAATTTTTGTCTTTATTTTCAACTGATAGGATCGCCCAAGCGTGTATCACGTATGAATGACTGGATAATATCTATTTTCTATCATATTTTGTGGGAACACTAGTATGTCATAAGTATATCTGAGTAGCACATTTAGCTCATTGTGAATTTATCTAATGATCAGTATTTTAGATGGTGCATTGCTATATGTGGTGTTGTATGTTGGGAGAAGCTCTGGCGATTATGTCTGCTAGTGTCGAAGCTGCCCCTTTCTGTATTCATCACGTAATACGCACCAATACTTCCGTTTTTAAGATACTCCATAATTAGTAAACTGAGTTTTTCAGTTTCTTTTCACTGTCTTGTAACGAAGGCCTGCATCAAACATCATGATTAAAATGAATTATCTGAGTAGATGTTGCCTATAAGAAAGATCTCAGTAACGCCAGTTTGAGCCGGTTACATATTATCTGTCTATGTTTTTCTATACTTGGATGTCATGAGGCCTTAATGTTACAATAAACAAATAAGAAATTAACTATATGAAATACAAGGAGCTACCAAGGAGAAATAGTAGACTGCATGGAAAGTTTTTCAAATGTTTCCATGACAAGAGTTTCTTAATCCCAGCACTTTTTTGTTCGCTGTACTTTGTTTTAAAAATGTAGTTTATTGAGAAAACAACTCGATTCCCAAGCGTCAGGGTTCGATGCCTAATCGAAAGTTGAAATCTTAGAATGGTCATTTTTTTCCATTAGCCATTTTTATTCTTTCCAGTGTATTGCCTTTCTATCTTTCGCATCTACCAAACAGAAATATCTTCCATTTCTTGTTCGTAAACACTCAAAATATTTCCATCTCCATCAACAATTTGACAGAAACTCTTTCGGTCAATCTTAAAAGCCGATATCATTGTTGTTACTATTCGTAGCTGCTTCTAAACAATCAAGCTTTTTAAGGTTTCCAATTCTTACATAATATTTATCATGGTACCCTCATAATTTTTCATGTATTTTATAGCCATCAAAATAACTCTATATACGGAGGAGGCTTTTTGGCTGAGGTAGTCGTATTTTCTAACCTGTGTCGGTGATTGACGTACGTTCTAAATATAATTCAAAATTTCGAAAAAAATTTAAACGTGTTTTTCTATTAATACTTTAAACAGAATTTCCCTAGACTTTCAATATATTAAGATTAGGTTAGCTACGAAAGTTTTCTAATGGAAAAAAACCTGAAAGCTTTGAAACTAAACATTCAAAAGCCTCATGATTTCGCTCCTCATCTCGATATCTGCTTTAGTAATTTGTTTCGGATATTTTCAAATGTAATTTCGTCAGTAAGTTAATCGAAACTTCTATTTTTCTGCTCGATTACTATTTAATGAACGAAATCCTAGTTAGTCAATCACGGAACAACGTTAGAAAGCAAATGGAGACAACAGTTCGTTAACCAGAAAAAGAATATTTGATGAATTACATTTCATTATAATTGCAATATGTCTCCAAGTGTCTTCTTTCTGTTTCAAAGGTGTTCCGTATCTTATTCCAGAGCGTAGCTTCGCTCCAACAGCGTGGGTTGAAATTCAGTGTTTGTCGCTCAACCTAACTGTACCACACCATTTATAATATTAGCATACTGTCTAAGAGGGAGGAGGTTACGTCACGATATTAGGGAGTATATTGAACAAAATGTGTTTATTGTCAGATCTTGTATCAATTGTATTGAAGATAAAATTACAGACATCCTAACGGTTGATGTCTTGGCAAAAAATTCTGAATTTCCCGCATGAATTTTTGTTGAATATTTTTGATCGTGTTTTTGTTACTATTCTGAGCTATCGTGCAACATTTGAGTCAAGCACTTTCTTCCAGGCAAATTAAGCAGGCGACACGAACCGGCAAAAATAAATGTAAAGCTTTTTTTAGAGTATTGCACTGTCACGTTTGTTCCCTCATTTCTCTTTTCCTCTCTTCTTCTCTTTTCTCTCTCTCTTCCTCTCTTCCTTTCTCTCTCTCTCTCTCCCTCTCTCTCTCTTATCTGACGATCATCTTGTTGCTAAACTTAACTAAAGAATAAACCATATTAATTCTTTAAGTTTACATTTCGGATCAATGTCATCGAATGTATTCAGCATCAGTATAAAGAAGTGAATTACGGATCTCTATAAGAAGATTCCTTCAAGTGCAATAGAAGGAAAACAAACATCTAAAATTTTTATTCATTTTTTTCTTTACAACAGTTATGGAGAAATTTAATGTTAGTTCTTGGATTGATTACTTTTTTTTTTACTATTTTGGTTTATTTTATTATTCACTTAAGACTAGAAATTTAATTTTATTTCAGTCATTTTATATTTAGTCAACTGTTTGAGCGTTTATACCGAGACAAAAAGAAAGATGGTAGCTGTAAAAAAAAGTAAGAAAAATAAGATCGAAAAATCGCAAATATTTCGAAATAACTTTGATAGGACTAAAAAGAAGGGTTATTCGAATTTACACTACATAATAACTTAATATTTACAATCTCTCGATCCACTTCTCTACTAATTCAGATCTTCATTTACAACAAAGTGGTACTAACTTCACGCCACCACCCTCCGAAGGACACAGGTACGTATATAATAAAAATCTGAAAATAATTATTTCAATGTGTATATACTATATTGTTATGGGGACTTATCCATATGACACATGAACTCGTCCAAGCCATATATAAGTAACAATTTTGCTTTGTAGAAATAAAGAGTAAAATTAAGAGTAGCGGAGAGAGAAAAAGCTGAATCTATTCCAGCAGATAACTCTGACAGCCAGACTAATATTCATGCTAACAATTGCTCATTGGTATGTGTTTGTACTACTGTCTTTGTAATATTTTTTAACACTGTTCCGTCGTTGTGTCTTTATTTCTGGCCCCAACAGACCACAACAACATATATAAAATAAATTCTTTGTCGGACAACCAGCGACTAAATGAATATATTTGAGTAAGGCGGGATGTTAGTAACCCGGTAGGACGAAAAATTAAACCTACAAAAATGATGAAAGATTTCTCGAGGAGTCAATTACCATCTAATTAGAAGCAGTGTCTCGATAACAAATCCTGGAGAAGGCAAAAGGAAACCTCTTCACTATTGACCACAAGAATAATCACGGACATGTACAAATTGTCACCTGACCGTCATTCAGAAACTGTTAGCACAAACGACATAAAGGGAAATAAATTTCTTTAGAACTGATTCCTCGTTCGTAATGGATCTACATGAGCAACACGTGTCTCCGAACAGTTCTCCTGCGACTAAAAAATTAAACTCTCACTACATGGAACGTCAAAACCTTGAACAGCTTTAGAGAGTTAGAAAATGTAAAGAAGAAGACGGTTAGATCAACATTTTACGTATATGCGAAACGTGGTGAGCGAACAGATAAGACTGTCAGCGACAACCACAGAATTATATACGTAGGCGGTGAAAATAACGAAATGGGAGTCAGCTTGATATTGGATCAATACATGATGAAATGCTTTCTGAGATACTATCAGCTATCTGAAAGAATTCTTGTGGTTAAAGTGAAATGGAAGCCCCTCAATATATCTATTATAAGGGTATATGCACTGACACCCCAAAGTACAGAAGAAGAAATCAAATCTTTCTACTCAATGCTGGACAACGTCAAGGCTAGTTCTGTACAAGTCACAAAATATTAGAATTATCATGAGAGACTAAATTTGGCAAAGAGAGGGAAAGGGAAACGGTTGGCAATTTTGGACTAGGAAACCGCAATGACCGAAGAGAGAAACAGGTCTAAAGGTGCACAGCGAATGACCAGCTTATAACCAACACCTAGAGTCAAGAACACCGAAGACGATTATGGTCATGTTATCCATGATTACTACAGATCGGGGACACTAAAATCAACTGCAGAAATGTAAATAACTGGGAAGTGTTCTGACAGAGGATGGAAAGTGTAACACGGAGATTCCAAGGCGCATTGGCATGGCCAAGGACGAATTTCAAAAGCTAAACAGAGTATTGAGAGACAGGAGGATTTCGTTGGAAGCAAAGAAAACAGTTCTTGACTCTTATTTGATATCTATCCTCCTGTATGGCAACAAATGCTGGACGATCTCCTCAAAAATGAAGAGAGACTCGAAGAAACAGAAATGTGGTGCTACAGAAGGATGCTGAGTATACCATTGACCAAACATGTGAGCAACGACGAAGAGGATGCAAACGAAAAAGGATATTTATACTTAGCACCAGAAAGATACAACTGAGTTTTCTGCGACTCTTAGAGAATCTAGTACTCACATGTTAGATAGAGGAAAAGAAAGAGAAAGAAATGCAGTGTGAGTCATACTTGATGGGCTTGAGCAAGTGGATGGCGGAGCGGAGTTTGGGAGAGATACGAAGAGGAAAAACGTTAAGAGCGACGAGGGAGAGGGGCAAGTGAAAGTCCATAATTCCCTACGTCCTGAAGGGACATAGCACATAAACAAGAAGATTCAGACGCTTATTTCGTCGTCACGTTTATTTAAATATGTAAGAGATCTTGCGCAGTTTGTTGGTTCTTCAATACGGCAATTGTGATTCCATCTTATCGAACGAATCTTTGATTTTTTTTATTTGCGCATAGCTATAGGTATTCTTCTCGGTGGATGTATGTGGGAAGGCGCATTGCGGTTAACGGCGATCATGTGAGTTCCCCGGAATACGATTGAATCTTTCATGGTAGAGGCACATTAGTTCAACTAGATTGTTGATGGATTGTAGCTGGACTGATATATTGTCACGACCTTAAGTGCTACTGATGTTGGCAGACTCAGTGTGGCTAGCCTGGAACATCTACAGAGTAGAATTGAGTATCGAGACATGAAGAGTTCTTATATTTGCACTTAATATTTGTGATGGGGTGACAGTTTATCCTGGTGTTGTTGCAGGCTGTTAATAGACATTGTATTGAAAAGATAGATCTAGGCACTTGTGCTCCAGTATCTAACTTCAGGTTGAAATTATGAGTGCATAAGATGGTGTCTGTCAAGAAATGCTGCCTTTCATATTTGGTGGTTTTCCACGGTTTCGATGGATCTGAAAGTCAGATCTTCTATCTTTGCTTTTATGTCGGCCATTGTCTGGTCGTAATGTTTGACAACGCTGTCGACTTTCCTCCCAAGCTCATGTTGTCTGTGTCTGGATTGGGTTACGGCCGTTAGACCAGGATTTCCCTTGCCGTCATTTCGCTGAGATGCAGACTGTAGATTGTGGCCAATTTCACTACGTATGTTGCACATGTCGTTCTTGGTAGAACAACGTTCTATACAAAAATGCTCGTCATGTCCTAATTTTATGAATGCCTGTCTGTATTTTCATCACTTCCTTGACGTTGGTGAGTATCATGATTTATGGTGCTAACTGTGATGATGATGATGATGATGATGATGATGATGATCCCTGTACTTGGTGAAGTTTCCTGATGTGTCTTGTTGATGCTACAAACGTACCGGCTAATTTAACAGCCTCTTTGATTTTGTAGCCATTTCGTTCGTTCAAAACTTCTTTTTGTAGTTTATGTATAGGTGTGTTAGCGATTAGTAACTAAACCAAGCGTTCGTTTACTTCATCGCCTGTGAATTCGCATTTCTTCATTAACTATGGACATCTGTTAATAAAGATATTCATTGTTTGTGTTGGCTTTTGTAGATATTTGCTAAGTTCAAGCCTACAGACTCGGTGGTTGAACACCAGTTTTAGTTGCTCCATGAAGCCAGAGAATATGAGATTATGAGTCCTTCCAGTCATCGTTTGTCATCGACCAATTTTTGTATCGACGTAGGTTCTATACGCCGGTTGAAAAGAGAATTAACGTCAATTTCTTTTCGCGTTTTGTTGCATTAATAGTGACGTAGAACTCTATACGTAGTCGAAATAATTTGAACGACTCTGGAGAATTGATGCGCATGCTCACTCTTAAAAATGGATTGACGTTTTGTGATTCTATAACGAAATAATAAGCAATATTATTACATTAGTGAGTTGTTTTTATTTTAAAATTGCTTTTAATCCTGGCTCGTGCGTATACGAAGGCTGTACTAAAAAGTTCTAAAAAGAATTCTCGTCTTTAGCTATTTGTTGGATTTTGAGAAATGGACCAGATTTAGAATATTTTAATACTAATAAATCGTTGATAAAATTATATTCGAGTCTTTTACGCTGTTTTTTTAATGGAACAGATGTGTTAATTTTTCTTTCTTCTGAGTCACTTTTACATTGTCTGCTTATTGCATTGCTTGCTTATTGCATTGCTACCACTGTTTTGTCTGCTACGGTAGAGTTTGCATTTACTCTCTTTCTGTCTATTATTAATGCAAGCATTAACAGGTTATTAAAATTTCGTTTTAAATTTTTGTTTATATCTCGAAATATTCATTTATTTGTTTGATTTCCCATTTTTTTACTTCTTGTTCTGGAATGTTCTAGTCAGACATTCGTTGTTTTATTTGTTTTATACTTAATTTTACTTTCTCTGACGTTTTTAGTTTCTAAAACTATTTCATTACAGGAATTTTGCCATTTTCTATACTAATAAATCTAATACGCAGAATTTTTTTTACGGAGAATCTATTTACGTTATCGCATTGAACTAAATTTCTCAATTTTTCATGTGTTTGATTTATATTTCTTCGTTTAGAATTACTTATATTTTGATTATACACTTATTGTTTGTTCGTATTGTTGTTATGTAGTGTCACGCGAGAATCATCTTTTGATCACAGCTTGCTTCAAATATTTAATCTATTGTCGACCTTCTCAGTGTAGAAGTAAGAATCATTTTACTTCTCACCCAGACCATAAATTCTAAGAAACTATTTATCATGTAATTTTGCATCAATTCTATATCTCACATGATTCTAGACGCGGTCGTTTCTTTTACATTCTCTGTGTTTCGAAGTTCGTAGGCAAGATATTCTTGTGTCGCGGTTCGTACAAGTTTAGTCTTAATATCGGTACTCAGGAAATCCCAAAATGTTCGAGACTTCCGCCGATTGCAAAATTACGTGTTTGAGATCGTGATCGAGATAAAAATAAAAACAGCTGTCAATGAGACTATTTTCAACAAATAAACACTTACTTTTAAAAGTATTCTGTTCGTTTATTTGGAAAAAGAAAATAGCCACATTTCTTTCGCATCGTTGAGTCGTTTTCTTCTTAATCTGCTTAACATTTCAATTCTACACTCCTCTCTCTTTTTCCCATATGTATAGGCACACACATTATATATATATATATATATATATATATATATATATATATATATATATATATATATTCGTCATCCACGTACAAACCTGTTTCGCTGTATCACAGCTCATCTGTGTGACTAGACATCCACTTGCTTCTGGCCGGGAACAAAACTCGGTCGAGTGTCAGTCGGAATCATAGGCGTATGGAATGAGAGAAGGGAAATTTTAACGTGTTGTATATAAGCGGGGTATACGCACGCCAGTCACTGAAAGAACTCAAGTCATTGTTGAAGAGTAATGCATAAATTGCGAAAGTGGTAATTGTTTTGTTTTTTATTTTCGTCTCTAGAGGGCTTAATCGTAATGAGAGCATAGTGTATTCGTCATCCACATAGAAGTATGTTTCGCTATATCACAGTTCATCAGTGTGACTAGATACCCACTTGCTTCCGGCCGGCATCAAAACTCAACCGATTTGGTGTCAGTCGGAGTCGATACCCTCTCCTCTAAGCCATAGGCGTATGGAATCAGAGAAGGGAAATTTTAAAGTTTCTACAGTTTCATCATATCACCTATTGAATTATTCCCTCTTGCCGCTAATTGTTGATGCATTTCTTAAAATCTGACATATTACCCAGTAAATAATAATTTCTAAAAACATTTCTGATATTTTTCGTATCTAGTGTCACTCAATCAATATTTATTCATAATGTTATCTTTCTTCAAATTTTCGAAGACAAAACGTAATTTATTCCAACCTCCTCTTCGTTTTATCTACCTAAGCTTTTGGTATTCTATTTCGTTGAATCATTGTTTTAGCCAAATAATCCCCGAGATATTTTATTTGGAAATGTATTTTATTCCGATTCTTATGATTGAATGAAAATTAAGTAACTTTATAAATTTTAATTCTTTTTTAATTATTTAGCATCCTTAGAAATTTTGGAGGGGAATAATTCAAAATCAGATTTCATTTTGCAAATTTCATGTTGTATTTATTTTTATTGATTATGTTAAAAACATAAAAAGGCATAACATTAAATCATCAATATGAACTTAACGCCTTTGCAACTAATAAAACAAATGCAACGTAGAATTTCAAAACGGAAATAAAGCCCCGAGTTATTTCACTCCAAAATCTAAACTTATTTATAAATGGAACAGTGTGTGTGTGTGTGTGTGTGTGTGTGTGTGTGTGTGTGTGTGTGTGTGTGTGTGTGTGTGTGTCCGTCACCTACAGAATCCGAAACGGCTGAACCGATTTTCTTGAAAATTTACACAGTTGTACTATAAGTGTCTGCGAGTGTTCTTAGCTAGGTTTTGTGTCGAGGTACCCCCGATAAATATCGAAAATCGATAATCGAAAAAAATCGTGTTATAGAAGGAGTGGTCCGATTTTAATCAAATTTGATACATTTATAGACAAAGACATAAGAAACGATATTCAGAAGTTTCAAGGTTGCAGTTCTTACAATAGTGCAGAAAATCGATAATATATATATATATATATATATATATATATATAAAAGGCAATATGTTTGTGTGTGTGTCTGTTTATCTGTCTGTATGTCCTTTATACATATTCACAATTTTTATCCGATACTCACCAAACTTCACACAAATATTCTTTAGGCTGAGTCTGAGCTTCAGGACCATGGATTAGTTTTAAAGCTTTTATTACACCCGAGCAACGCCGGGCTATACTGCTAATTTCTGAATAAATAAGCAGCAAAACTGTCAAATTTTAAATATTTCCTTATTCAATCATTCATATTTCCAATTAGTTCGATTCTTTTGTAAATTTCGATTCCAATTTAGATTGAATTCGATTCAAATTTGAATGAATTTCTGAAACCACGAAATCGATCACAAATCAACTATTAAAACAAAATGTCGAATAATTGAAAAGGAAATGACGTATTTGCAGTTATCTTTTTCCCAGTCAAAATCAAAAACGAATATCCAAGTATTTTTATTTGCAACATTATCTTGTTCTCAGACTCAAAATACATAGTCATTTAATAAATGAATTCGTAGATTTGAAATGTAACTATAAACCTAAAAGCAATAACATATATATTTATATGAAATCAATCAAACTGTTAATTACATATTCTCTTTCGCATACCCAACTTATAGTAAATAATATGAGTGGAAAATTAATTTTAAGGTAATTTTCAAAATTGCTAATAAATTTCTGAGCATATAATTCTACGAAAGACATTTAAAAATAATAAACAATTTATCTTTAATAATTAGTTTCCAATTTTAATATTACACGCAAGGCTGAAATTGTGCTGTGAAATGAAACTTCTCTCGTCCTGGATCTCCCAAATTTTTCATATCTGCACAGTTTCTTATCTACGAACGTTAACAAAACAATTTTTCTAAAAAAAAAATAATGGATTTTAATTTTTTTTTAAACCCGACAGGTATTTTATCACTTTAAACGGTAAAACCCTCTTCCCAGTAGGACGTGGATTCAAATCCTGTCGGAGAACTTAAATTTCTCTTTAAAAAAAGGCAAAAACCCTGAAGAGTCTTTTCTGCAGGAACGAAATTAATTTATTTGAAATAAAGTATCTATAAACAAGAAATGTTCTTCGCCACTAGAAAATTATAAAATACTAATACATATTCATTAGGTCAACTGAAAAATAATATTTAAGACCGTTTATTATTTTCTAGTAACCCACTACATTTTTTTAAGTTACTTTACTTCAAATAAATTAATTCCGTTTTCTGCCTTGATAAAGTCCATCAGTGAAAGAGACGCGTCGGCTAAAGCTAAAAACAGATTTCCTTTTGTCTTTTTTTTTTTTTTAGTCTTTTGTCTTTTTTTTTTTTTGTTTAGTGATCTTTTCTACTGATTATGTCTGAGAATATTTACATACACACCCACACACATTATATATATATATATATATATATATATATATATATATATATATATACAGAGAGAGTGTGAAAGAGAGGGAGAAAGAGAGAATAAAAATAAATGAACAAATTAACAAATTCATTGGTGATAATTTATTATTCAAATTTATATAAAGAATATTCATCTCCTCAGACCGAATTTTTTTACAAAAATGAATGATTAGATTTATCCAGACGAAAGAAGTTGTGTGGGGGGATGGAGAAGAAGAAAAATATTTTATAGATGGGAAAGGGGATTAGATTATCAGTGTTAATCTTTAAACGCAGACGTCATACATAGAATACCGCATTTCTATCCCAGGCGATAAGATGACCTTGGATTGAACTTTTAGTTGGCCATTTTCAAATAAACGACAGTATATTTAGGGGCCGTATTTTCACTAGATGCTGATTTTAACAGTGAGTCATCTATGGCACGTTTGGAGGCTGATATAAGAAACAATTCTCACTTATGTCTTTCGAGAGACCATTTTTTCACGACTTAACGTTTATATATGCACATATATACACATATATACACAGACACATTCACACACAAGCATTCACACGCACGCACACACAACACACTCACGCATATATATACATATATGTATTTATATGTGTGGCTGGCCATTCATATTAAAGGATGCCTGTCTAGAAAGGCGGATAGTGAATTCCAATTGCAGACGCTTGCTCGGGCAATATTTTACTTGTTCAACATCCATAGAGGCCACTTGCAAACGTTAGATACAGTTTCTGGGTGAGTGCTCGTTATCCTTCGTGGACCACAGTCTGAACAAGGCCAGCAACCCTAAACTCTTGGTCACAAAGACGTGTGACTTCGAAGTAACACAGCCAAAGGAAACCGTCTATTCAATTTCACTCACAAAACTTTCATCAAAACGTAGTATGGTTTTCAGGCAGTTTTCAAAGGTGCTACATGCTGGGGTTGCCTTCTCTAGACAGGTAACATCAGAAATCACCTTCCTGAAAAATGACAAATCGAACATATATATATATATATATATATGTGTGTGTGTGTGTGTGTGTGTGTGTGTGTGTGTGTGCGTGTGTGTGTGTGTGTGTGCTTTCATTATGATTGAGCTCTCTACAGAAGGAAATTTTAAAAACAGTTTCCACTTCTGAAATATATGCGTGACTTCAAAAATGAATTGAGTTCTTTCGGTGACTGGCGTGTGTATACACTGCTTATATACAACACGTTAAAATTTCTCTTCTCTGTATCCATGCGCCTATGGCTAAGGAGGTAGCGACTCCGGCTAACACCAAATCGGTCGAATTTCGATCCCGGCCAGAAACAAGTGGGTGTGTCTAGCCACACTGATGAGCTGCGAGACAGGCTTGTATGTGGATGACTAATAGATATATATATAATTTTTATAAACGAGTTATATAACGCAACCCAGAATTCTACCATCTGGTGTCTTCAGGCGACTTGCAATAACTGCTATTGTAAATTGCCTGAAGACACCAGATGGTAGAAACCTGGGTGCGTAATATAACTCGTTTAAAAATGAAATACATAAAATATTCAAAGGTTCAACAATACTAACAGTATTGCCCGGCGTTGCTCGGGTGCAATGAAAGCTTTAAAACTAATCCATGGTTCTGGAGCTCAGACTCTTTGGACGTTGGCACGAAAGACTAAAAAGCAATAGTTGTTTCCAGTTTAAGCGAAGCCTTAGACTGAAAGAAAAATGAATGGATGTAAGTCAAATTTTGATTTCCTGGTATCGATATCAAATAAAGTTCTTCGTCGTAAACTTAATTTTGAAGGCTAAATAAGTCTTTTGAGTAAATGGTATCATGGCTGAAACTAAGAACTACAATTGTACCTACTCAGAGCCAAACTCGAAGCAAAAACTAAAATAAAAAGGCTGAAAAAATACAGACATACAGGCAGATAAACAGACACACACACAAGCATCTTGCCTTTTATATATATTATCAATTTTCTGCACTATTGTAAGAACTGCAACCTTGCAACTTCTGAATAGCGTTTCTTATGTCTTTGTCTATGAGTGTATCAAATTTGATTAAAATCGGGCCACTCCTTCTATAACGCGATTTTTTCGATTATAGATTTTCGATATTTATCGAGGGTACCTAGCGAAAAAACACTAGCAGACGCATATAGTACAACTGTGTAAATTTTCAAGAAAATCGGCTCAGCCGTTTCAGAGTCTATAGGTAACGGACACACACACACACACATAAACACACACACACGCACATACACACACACAAAGTTCCATTTATAAATAAGTTTAGATTAGATCACCGTATTTAACACGTTTTAATGCAACTGTGTACTGGTCTAATTGAAATATGACCAAAACTCTGCTGGACAGTTGCAGGGTTAAAGGCTGGAGGCCTAGCTGCACTCCTATAGAAGTGGGGACTAGAGGATTTGCAGCAAGGTCCTTATGCAAAGCGTTAACATATATTGGGATAGTGGGAGTAAAATAAAAGGAAAGTACTCAGGTCCATAACCGAAACAGCGGAAAGAACAGCTAATTAGTTATGGATCAAAAGAGAGAGTGCCTGGATTCCAAATTGTTAGCTAAAATTCCCCGAAATTCTGCGTCTCAGTTAATGTTTTCGACGAGCTCATGTACGGTTCACCTCTAAATGGAATGTGGCTCTGACTGTCACC
The DNA here is from genome assembly GCA_037127315.1 of Ascarosepion bandense. NCBI lineage: Eukaryota > Metazoa > Mollusca > Cephalopoda > Sepiida > Sepiidae > Ascarosepion > Ascarosepion bandense. The sequence continues at coordinate 300,109 of JBBBDQ010001696.1, forward strand.
AATCAGAAGCATTTGCAAGGTTTCGTACCGGGCTTAAACGTAATTTTCCAGTGTCTGAAAGCGCTTATCGAGAGTGGGCCAGAAACTGATCATCTCTGGTCGGGTCGGCGCGGTGAGGGAGGTATGATGTTGAAAGACCCGAAACCCCCTAGTGATCCTCGCGATGACATCACTGAAGACACCCTCTAGCGCCCCTATTACGGTGCGTGTGTTTGGAAATATATATATATATATAATGCAAATATACTAAGTACGAAGAGAATTAAAAATACCAAAAACAAGCCTAACCAATACAAAGCCTGCAATGATAGTAATAAACCAAAGAAACATTGAATCTATCTTAACAAAATCAGCTGTGCCCAATGCCCATAGAAGAAGAAAAGGAGCCTCGTTGTAACTGCAGGATAAAACGCTTGTCTCATGAAGACAAAATGTTTGAAATGTTTGCCAGACTAAAACCGAATTGATAAGAAAAAATGGTCAAGAAGAAAACTGCAATGTTTGAAAATTAATAAAAAATGGTAATTATAATAACAAATGATTTTGAATAATAGAAGTACTATGAATTTTTTCTCGGAAAACTGGAGACGAGTTAGGAGAAAAAACTTGATGTAGGCACATAAACACACATCTAACGTGTTATCTACCACCAGATTGACCTCTTTCTATCCATACTCTACCCTTTTTCGTTAGAGTTGACGTAACCTGATTAGTCCGTCCATTCATTCTTTTGCTTATTTTCTTTTTCTGCATGTAGTTTGATGACGAAATAGATAGCTTTCTGAGCAGTAAATATCACATTCCTTGCTCCGGTATCTTTAACAAAGCGACACTGTTCTTGTCCTATCTCTGGGCCGATTCCACTGCGTGCTCTGCTCATCAGAATCCGAATGATGAGTGTTGTTAAGTTGCTCATTAAGCTGATTGTTTGGTATAGTTCCCATTCCTTTGCACCAGGCTTCTTAGGTAGTTCTATGAAAATTGATCTTCTTAGGTCCTCTGATATATTGCTGCTGTTGTAGATTTCATTTATTTCTGTGAACCTAAGGACATCAACATATCTATTACAATCCTATCGGGTCCTGCTGCTTTATTTCTGTTTACTTTGGCCTTAGCAGATTCCACTTTGATTTTTAATATTTCTGGTCTATCCGTATGTGTGTATATTGTTGGTTGCTCTCGTGGAAGAGATCAGCAATATACTCATCCCATCTTTGAAGTATTTTTTCTTTTTCTAACATGAATGTACCGTCCTTTGCTTTTATAGATCCTGTTGCTGAGCAGGTTTTTATTCTGTTTGTTCCTTTATTTTTTTATGCATATAACCATTATTAGTCGTGCTCAGTCTCTCTATTACGGTACATTAGTCGTTGAGTCATCTTTCTTTAGCCTGTCTGCATTTTCTCATTTTTTGTGTGGTTTCTTGTATTCCGTTCCATATCTTGGCATCGTTTTTGTCTCTTTCGCGTCAGGTCAAAAATCTCTTCAGTGGCCCACTCATTTTTCTTCCGACGGGCTTTTTCCTTTGGGATGATGTCATTCGTCGATGTCATTAGAGCCAACTCTTAACAATTTGGCCTTCGTATTTAGTTTTCACACTGTCCGTATACATTTCCTGCAGGTTCGGGTTATTCACAAGTTTATTATACTGCAGTCTTAGAGTCATGTTAGGTTTCTTTAATCGCCTTAGTTTTATCCTTAGTTTGAATAAAACTGGTATGTGGTCACTTCCGCAGTCAGCGCGTTGTGGTACAGTGGATATCGGCTCGGAACGAGAAACCGGGGAGTCGAGTTCGAATTCCAGTTGAATCCATTGTATTCACTTACGCGCAAATACCCTTGGGAAAGGTATTGATCCGTCTCTTCCTTCCAGTTATGGGTTAAATAGCAGGACAGATTGGGTTCTATAGCCTTGGTCGGCAACCAGTCTACCGAGAGAAAGCAATGGCAACCTACTGCGGGATAATCTTCTGCCCAGTCAGTCATGTCTCTTTCGAGACATGATCGCCCAAGCGTGTATCACGTATGGCACTTAACTGACTGAATGAAGGACTGCGTTTCCGAATATTTTGTTCATAGTCCTAGTCCGAAATGCCGACCGTCTCACCTCTCCCTTAGCCAATTTTGGCATTGAGATTTCCCATGATGTTTCTGATGTCTTGTGATTTGCACTGTGCCCTGGCATAATCAAGCATGGAGTAGAATGACTCGATTTCTTCTTCCGTACTTTATGTTGTCGGTGCATATACCACTATTACCAATATACTGAGAGGCCTTCCTTTTAGTTTAACAACTAGAATTCTGGCAGCATCCCATAATGCATTTTTTGTATCTTTATTCAGTATAATGCCGCCTTCTTTTTCATTATTTTCACCTCCTACGTATTTAATTCTGTGGTCGTCACTGATGAATTCTTCGTTGTTTGGCCATCTAGTTTCATACAGGCCGAAAATGTTTGTGTTTATTCTAGCCATCTTCAGATTCACGTCTTCAACAGGCAGCCCCCTACAAATGACGATCAAATCAAGACATTCATTGTCAGAAACACTAAATTTATCAAAATCCACCATCCACGAGTACTAAGTGAAACTTGGGTATTCAAATCACTCCGATACTTGGGTACCACAAAATCTGAGTGATAAGAAAGTTTTGGGTCGTATGTTTATCTGTGATCTGCTGTATAAAAGCAACGAATATGCACTTTTTTCGAAGCAGATTGTGAAGGGTGATAAAAATGAATCGTTTACAACTATATTCAGCAAATAATGATTCTGGGGTAAGTGACATGAACCAAATTTAGCCACCCAAAAAACAGGTCTTCATCTCAAGAATCTCATGCTGTACATATGGTGGTAATGGGAAGAAATCCTGTACTACGAGCTTTTCTCAAGTAACACATAAATTAAAACGGATAAGTACTGCTCACAACTGAATGAATTAAAGTCAACAGTTAAAAAACACTCAGAATTCCCTATCCTCTTTACCTTGTACGAATTTTTTCCATTCATAAAAGAAAGTGAATTTTCATAAGTTTTCTTTTCAAAAATAACGTTTATTACCATCATCATTAACTATGTGATGAGACATTGGTCTCTCAATGTCGAAACAAAATGTAGAATTTTGTATTAGATTGCAGTGTGTACATGTTCTCAAGTACAATTTATAATAAATATTCATTTGTCTATTTTTATATTGAGCACTGTTTCAAATTAATGTTTTAAATGTTGCATATATTTTCTTCATTCCTTATTCATTTGGATATATATATATATATATATATATATATATATATATATATATATATATGTAAACATGTGACGGAAATTAACGAATTTTAACGAAACTTGGTTAGAAGCAACCGACAATTTGTAATTAATTATTTTGAACATTATTTTTACCGATACTCGTATTTAAGTAGATATTCTGTTTTTAATTAAACAGTATTTTATATTTATATCTACCGGCCTGATTATTTTACGATAAATTTTATTGCGAAAATGTGTGCTGTCCAGCACACAGGTTTGTTTACGGTAGATCGAAAATTGTGTTATATAAGCATGATAAAAACCTCGTCTGATCAAGAGGCTATTCATGGTCGAGTGGTTAAGACAGTACCAGATCAAATGGCAGCTTCCCCTATGTAAATAGGGGTCGCAGGTTCGAATCCTGCTGGATAGCACACATTTTCGCAATAACATTTTCGCAATAAAATTTATCGTAAAATAATCAGGCCGGTAGATATAAATATAAAATACTGTTTAATTAAAAACAGAATATCTGCTTAAATACGAGTATCGGTAAAAATAATGTGTATATATATAAAACTTATTTATAAATGGAACTTTGTATGTGTGTATTTGTCTGTGTTACCTATAGAATCCGAAACGACTGAACCGATTTTCTTGAAAATTTACACTGTTGTACTATAAGTGTATGCGAGTTTTTTTTAGCGAGGATTTGTGTCGAGGTACCTTGATAAATATCAAAAATCGATAATCGAAAAAATCGGGTTGTAGAAGAAGTGGTCCGATTTTAATCAAATTTGATACACTCATAGACAAAGATATAAGAAACGATATTCAGAAGTATCAATGTTGCAGTTATTACAATAGAACAGAAAATCGATAACATATGTATATAAAAGGTAAGATGTTTGTGTGTGTGTGTCTGTTTATCTGCCTGTATGTCTGTATTTTTTTAGCCTTTTTATTTTGGTTTTTGCTTCGGGTTTGGCTCTAAGTAGGTATAATTGTAGTTCTTAGTCTCAGCCATGATACCATTTACTCAGAGGACTTATTTAGCCTTCAAAATTAAGTTTACAACGAAAACTTTTATTTGATATCGATACCAGGAAATCAAAATTTGACTTACATCCATTCATTTTTCTTTCAATCTACGGTTTCGCTTTAACTGGAAACAACTATTGCATTTTAGTCTTTCTGAGCTCCAGGATCATGGATTTGTTTATTTATGGTGATATGATGTTTAAGTGAATGTGGGGTGGGAGCTTATTCAGATTTAATCGGCCGTATTGTAGCCTTAGAGATGTAGCTTTGTGTTAGGAGAGGTAGCTTAGTTTAAGACAGGTTCCTTATTTATTTTGTCTGGGTAGTTCTTATATTGGGATTTATGAATTTTTTAAGGAAGGGTAGATATTTTTTGTTACTGCTAGCTAACTGTGATTGGAGTGGCGCCAGTGTTAATGAAAACGATGTAAGTAGATGTGGGCTGGAAGTTTTATATATACATGTGTATATATATATATATATATATATATATATAGGTTTGATGATCAACTTGTCGGTGGTTAAGATGGTTAAGTATCCATGACTGAGAGGCAACTTACATTTATTTAACCCATATATTTTATCTTTCTCTTTCCTTTTAGTTAAAATCTATCACGGACATATCTAGAATGAAAGAATGATAGTCAACTTAACATATTTTTCAATACCGACATATCATCTTTCTCTTTCCCTTCTCTTTCTCTTTCCTTTCGGTTAAAATCTATCACGGACATATTTCGAATGAATGAGTGATAGTCAAATTCACACATTCAAGGCTTCTTCCTCCCTAATTAGATTTCTTGTTATCCAGTTAAAATTCATTTAAATTTTCTTGTTTCCAGTTTCTAAAGTTTTTCCAAATATTTTCTAGATATTATGCATTCGTGCAAAGCTCTTTAAGAATTTTCTTACTAAATCTTGTTTACTAACGATTTTCTGTTGACGATAAAATGCACATATTCTGAAATATTTAGATCGGCAAAAATCTGCCGATAATAGAATCTATCATTTTACAGTTTCCTATCCAATACAATTGTTATACCACAGAAATAAATTCTTCTACGTTTATTTAAAACAAAAAGAGAAAGAAAATCGGATAAAAATAGACATTTTTCACGTTAATACCTGAGGTGCAAAGAAGCAAAGAAATAAATGAAAAACGTCAATAAGATCTATCTTGAAAGAACATCAGTGACAAGGTTACATTCGCCACGTTCATTGGTTCTCATCGATTTGGCAGTCACTTTAGGGAAACATGTTTACGATGCATACGTTTACGATGATAACCCAGAGGATCAAAACATTTGTTGAAAACCAGTTAGGTACAAACTTGCATTGATTTTGTTTCTTCAAAAGAAGAAGTTGTTTAAACCTGTATCAAATAACAGTTTAACATTTGCCAAATTAAAGTAATCATATTTGTACTTTTTAATACTGAGTTGGATAATTTCAACATTGAGCAGATATATTTTCCAAAATAACACAGAAATATTTCGAAATACTAAAGAGTAAATTTATTAAAATCGTCATTGGCTTCAAGACGACTTAGGAATCTGCTGCACCTTTCCTGAACAGTTTCCTTGTTTACGTTCGTTATTTCTGCCATGTATATATTCGAATTACTTTGTATTGAACACTTTTTAAGAATGGTGTTTTTGGATACAGAATTTTATTCCATTCATACCTACCCTATATATATATATATATATATATATATATATATATATATATATATATATATAGGTTTGAATATATATGTATGAATATATATATATATATATATATATATATATATATATATAATAAAATAAAATAAGTTTTCAATGTTCAAAATTGTTGTTGTATGATTATTTCAACATGAAATCCCTAAGAGAGATTTCACATATCGTCAGCAACTAACACTTTTTCAAAATGAAAAAATAATAAAAAGACGGTTAAGAACTAAGAAATTTACGTCACAAAAAAAATTGATTTGCTATTAACGTCTATTTTTACTTTTAGATAGAGATGTAAGGGAAAATTTTTTAATTTAGTTTCGTCTAGCTTTACAGGAGGAAGGGGTTAAACGATGGAATAGAAAGTGTTGTTAAATTGAGAATTGGGTTAAACAAAAGAGAAGGGAATAGAGCGCGGGGAGGGGTAAGAAGTATAAAGAAAAGGAAAGAATAGAAAAGAAAAGAAAAAAGAAAAGATTCGTGTATTAGAGACGCTCAATACGTGTCAAACAAAACTAGCATTTATACATGGGTTAAAGTATTAGAAAACAGATTTTTCTATTATTAAAATATATATTTAGGGGAAAAAGTAGATATAAGATTTTAAAAAATTAAGTTAATCTAATTAAAGATAAATATAGATATAGATAAACTAAAATAAGAAAATACAAAAAGAAATAAAAATTAAAAATTGAAAAATAACCGTCATTTTTTTAATTTTTTTTTTTCATTTTGAAAAAGTGTTAGTTGCTGACCATATGTGAAATCTCTCTTAGGGATTTCATGTTGAAATGATCATACAACAACAATTTTGAACATTGAAAACTTATTTTATTTTATATTAGCTCTGTAATTTTAATTACATTCAGCTTTCTACCTGTATCATTTTTTAATATTAAAATTTTAATATTAATTAGGATCAGATTTTTGGGATTTACCTTCCTACTTTTACATTTTGGATTAAAGTTATTTTAATATATATATTAAAAATGTTAAATGTAAATCATCTGCACAACTACACCAACATTGCCTGATGATGAGAATTAATCTCGAAACATAGAAATTTCCATGACGCAATGTAAAATTGACATAGCCATATAATTATATTATATTATATTATATTAAGCTCTATAATACCCATTATATTGAGCACTGTTTATAATAAAATAAATGCCAGAGCACTCAAAATGTAAAAAAAAACCTTGAGTCCTCTTCACTTGGAATTATATATATATATAATATAAAAAAAGATCAATAAGAAATTTAAGGTTTCTTAATGGTTATTTCCAATTTTACAGTACTCAATATAAAAGTAGACCTAAATATTATTGAAATATAATTTAACATTTTCGTGACACGTTCCAGAATTATATTAACATTTTCCATGTTCCGGAATCATATTTTTATTATGAGTCTATCTTCAAGCAATCAGTTTTGGCATTACTAATTTTCAGGAAAAATTTTTGTGTAAGTCATATCAAAATGATTGCGTGAAGATGGATAGTAAAATATGATTTCGAAACATGCGAAATTCTGTGTCGCGAAAATGTAAAAGTAATTATATTACAATAATATATATATATATATATATATATATATATATATATGATTGTGTGTGACTGTCTAAGCTTCAGTTAGAAAACAGTCTTTTGCAATATACCAAGTGATAACTATAAACTAACAATTATCTTAACCTGAAAGTAAAGCTTAATGATTTTCCTCTATTTTTGCTCACCTGTTTCTTTTCTAAACAAAAAGATTGCCTGAAGAGAAATGCTTTAGTAGTTCCTCACGACAAACATTTTTAAAAATTCAATTAATTATCCATTTAAATCTTCGAAGTCACAAAAATAATGTCGCAGAAAAGAAACTGAATTGTTGGCCAAATCATTACACAAATGAAACTCGTTTCTATAGAATTTTTGTCATTTTAATTTTATGACAAGTGTGAAATAAACACATTTCTTTTCACTTTTACAGATTTTACACACATTTACTTGTACTACGAAAGATTTGGTACTTTTTAATTTCATTATATTCAGTTTCAATAAAGTTCATTTTTATTTTCGATTTACGTCTTTTCTTTCCATCTTTTATCATTTTCTTCAGAAATCAATTGTCGTGTCTGTATTTCCTATAGGTTTTGAACAAACGTTACTTTCTTTATTTATAAGCGATTTGATTTGTTCTAATCTGTTACCCTTTACTTTCTGCTTGTTTCTAAAAACTGGATTTACATCTCTTCGAAAATCTTTATTGTCCTCTTTATTAATTTCTTTTCATAATCTTCAGACATTTTCGCACCAAATTTGACTTCATATTTCTGTTGATTTTCAGAGACATTTATTTTATTTACTTTTGCTTGAAATGTATTAACACGAAACATTTTCCGTTTCTTTTCTTCAGACATTTCATTTTGTTCCTTCATTCTACTTGTAAAGACTTTTCTGAATTTTGCTTTGATCTTTGCCCGATATTTTTGTCTTTTATTTCATCAGTATGCGATAACATTAGTCTTATTTTCGATTTGTTTTATACAAACAAAGAAAGAAAGAAACATTTGTTTATTATCATTAATAAACAAGCCAGTTTATTTTTTCATTTGTTTCAATTATTCATTTTCATTAGGTCGATTGTCTCCTTTTTTGTTTTTTGTTTTTTGTTTTGTATTCTTAGTCAGTTCAAAAGCTAAATGAACCAACTTTCAAACTGAAATCGTACAGTCGACCTGACTCATCAGAAAAGTATTTTTACGCAACGATATCATTTTTAGCAGCAGAATAATGAACCGTGTCATCAAGCTCAACTTACCCAGGATTTGCTTGAGAAAGATTTTGATTAAACCTTTGACAAATGATGTGTCTAGAACATTCGCTCAACATTAACACAATCACGTATTTATTGGGCGCGATCATGTGCTACATTCACATGCAATTTTCTACGCCTATGAATATTAGAAAGCTATGGAGAGATACCTAGACAACATGGCTCGACACATCTCAAAAGATATTGTAACAACTTGAGAAATCAGTGCTATATTTTCAATTTACATGAATAAGTTCTAAGGGAAAAGAGTTCTATATCATGTAAAATGCTTGAGAAACCCAAAACCTATAAATTTATCATTGTAGTCAAGTTGAATACATATTCTATTAAACCTACCTGAGGTCATTTTTAGTTACGAAATAAAGATAAATTGGACTGAATTCAAGTTTTCTTCATATAGCTTAGATATCTTAGAGGAGAAAATAGTAAATTCTTTCCTTGTATATAAAATTAAAATTTTGAAAATCTACATCTGGTAAATATATTACGTTGCGATTTTTATTCTTCAATTCTTGGGATATTTATAACAAGAAATATTAGGATCCGGAATAAATTCTTGCTGTTTTCCAACAGATGACATTACCAGAACTACGTGCGTGTAATTTCCGATGGTGACATGTATAAGAAAGTACTATAAACAATCTTTAATTTTAGTGTATGTCATTTCGCCGAAGTGTAAACAATTTTGCTTTTCATAGCGTTAAACATGTCAGATTTCGTGCCAAAGAAAGTGTATTTGCAAGAATTTTACTGTACTTCTACTTTTTCTATGTGTCATGTCTCTTCAGGACGTATACGATCATGGCATTCCACCTCTCCCTATATCTGGTGGCTCTTACAACACATTCTCCTGTTACCCCACCCAAACCCCGCTCTGCCATCCACCTACTTCAAATGTTATCCACTGCTTTCTATCTATTTTTCCTTTTATCTTACCTGTGAGTATCAAATTCTCCAAGCCTTCCTTTCTCATCACATGTCCCAAGAACTTCAGCTGTCTTTTCTTGATGCTCAGTATTAATTTCCTATTCGTTCCCACCCTTTCTAAAATCTCATCATTGCGCACATGCTCGATCCATAATATTCGCAGCATCCTTCTATAGAACAACATTTCAGTTGCTTTAAGGTTTTCCTTCATCTTTGATGATATTGTCCAACATTCACTGCTATATTGAAGGACAGGCATCACACAGCAATCTAGTACTCTCTTCTTTGTTTCTAGCAAAATTTTCCTGTCTCTTAATACTCTGCTCAGCTTCTGGAATGCGTCCTTGGCTATTCCAATTCGCCTTCGGATCTCAGTTTCGCACTTTCCATCTTCCGTTAGAACACTTCCCAAGTACTTAAATGTTTGTACCTGCTTGATTTTAGTATCCCCAACTTGTAATTGACATTTTTGGCTCCTCTATTTGCTGATGACTATACATTCGGTTTTCTTGTAATTTATTTGTAGTCCTTTCTTATGAATTTCTTCGGCTACCTTTTGTAGGAGGTCTTGTAGTTTTCTTTCCGTGTCAGCTATCAGCACAGTATCATCTGCGCAGCTCATGTTTTTCAGATTGTGACCGCCAATATTAAAAAAAATCTGCCGCTGAAGTACACAGAATTCTTGTCGAAACTTACGGCAACCATTGCTCTGTCGAAAACAACATGCAGAGTTTGGTTCAGACGCTTCAAGAACACATAGTTTTGATATTAAATAGAAAGAACGACCTGGCGCCCCGAAAAAGCTTGAAGACAAAGAATTGGAGGCATTACTTCATGAACACTCATGTCAGGCCCAAATTGAACTTGCAGAATCATTAGGAATTAATCACACAACAGTTTCGATACGTCTGAAAACATTAAGAATGATTCAAAGGAAGGAAATTTACGATTTGAAGCCTAGAGACTTTGAATGGCGTCTTGTCACATCTAAATAACTGCTCCAACAGCAGAAAATAAAGTTTTTTGCAGTGTATCGTAACGGTAATAAAAATGGATACACTAGAATAATCCTTACGCGTAGAAGATCGTGTTGTAAGCCCGGCAATGTATCAGCATTGGTGGCAAAGCCGAAGATCCATGTTTCGAAGCTTCTGCTCTAAATTTGGTGGGATCAGCTATATGTAGCTTATTATGAACTGCTCAAACACAAATCAAATCACAGGAGATTGTTATCGACTAAAATTGATGCGTTAGGGCCGAGTATTGATGAAAAACAGTCGCGAGCAGAGACATGACAGAGTTATTTTGCAACATGACAACGCTAGGCTACATATTGCAAAACGGGATAAAACTTACTTGGAAACGATTAAATGGGAAGTCCTACCCCACTCGCCGTATTCACCGGACATTGCCCCATCCGATTATCACTTGCTCTGATCAATGGCACATGGTCTGCCTGAGCAGCATTTTAATTTTTATGAAGAAGTTAAAAAATGGGATGAGTCGTATTTAGCCTCAAAAGACGTGTCGTTTTTCCGATGTGGAATTCAAATGGGAAAAGTAGTGGCTTGCGATGGACAATACTTTCCGTGAAATGTTTCTTACAATTTTTCGAAAATAAAACATTACTTTTATTTGATAAATCAGCAAGAACCTATTCAATGTCTTAATAAGTCTGTTGTTTTAAAATAAATGTGACAATTTACTATGATATAATCATTACAGCGATGTGAAGTCTAATTCTTTATACTTGAAGTTTACTATTAAATGCAAAACCAACAGGAAAATAATCTTCCATCACTTGTCAAAAACGGATATCATTACTCGACTTCTATATTGGAGAATGTATTCAGAAGGAGATAGCAAAGCTATTGCAAACATTTTATGCATGAAATTCTTGATATTGTTTCTGACCTGATTAAACATGTAATTATAGTGAGTGACATGTTCGACCAGAAACAGGTTCCTGTTCACAAATATCACTTTCGTATTGCATAATCTTATGATCATATCTAGATAGGTTTTGTTTTTATCATTCTTATATTTAATTAGTGTTCTACACAACCACGCTTACATTACTTTAATAAAATTTGTACAATGCGCGTAGTTCTGGTTAATAAAATACTGTAAAGAAACACTGGAACAAAAGGTTGGGTGTAGAACAGGATTAATTCCATGAAAGACATGGAAAGAAAAATATAGTAATAGAGAATACCATAGTTTTGTGCCACAATGCGTACGACTTAAACGCTACGTCTTGCGACCCACGTTGCGACAATATGTATTTTCGTAAATACAAAAAATCTAACATAAAATCCAAAATTTGGGCATAGTAGAAGGCCGGTCCTTATCTGTCTAAAAATAACTTAGCTAGCCTCGATCGCTTAGCAAAGCAATCTATACAATATTCCTTGCACTAAGACACCACATTCTTAACATATTCAAATATGAAAACCCCGATAACTACTTACGCAAAGAATAATACTATTTACAAGGAACTAAACAAAATGGAGTCAATAATAAAAAAAACACAATCATCACAATTGTGATAAAAATATCAGTCGAATTAACGAAATTTATGAAGGACGTGAATAAATTAAACAGTCATTCGCGCAAACATACACTATAAAATTACACACTGATCCAGACACAACAAACTGCCCCACATCCACAAAGGAACTACCATTTCCGGTCACCTATTGGTGGAGAGATAAGTAATTAAACTAAAGAAAGTGGGAATAAAAATAAAAGGCCGTGCAATGACTATACATACTCTAGCTAAATTTAACTTGACATAAGAAAAAACTTTAAAAAAATACCTAAACTAACCTATTTTAGGTGGGATTGACAATGTTTGAATACAGTGTCCTGAATATCCTGATTCCTAACCGGCATCAAAATGCCACTCCAAGTCGACTCTTTTCACTTGACAGATGGCAAAAGACTCACTCACCTTTTGCCAAATTCTAACGGGTGAGTCATCGTCTTTCCGTCCTTAGTAAAGCATTTCAGTCCAAGCGCCTAAGGACACATAGACCGACCCTTCCACTTCGTCAAACCAAGCTCGTCAATTATATGATCTTGAATAGACCCCTTCACTAGTACCCGATATAATGTCTTACGAGACAACGTCTGAACGTCGGAGAGGCCATACGTCGAACGTTAGAAGAAGTTGAAGGTTAACCGACATTCACGGTAGAAGGAGAACTCGCCTCGCATGTATTTACATATGTTGCTAGTGGCCCATCGCCTGCCCTCATATTCGATTTGGATTATAAAATCTTTTCCGGTTAAAGCCTAAATCGGGGCGTCCTCGCAGTCGGTAGGCGTTGGTAACAGTACATCTCACATAAAATATCCTTTCCTTTTTATTTCTCTTTGGGGATTAACCCTCACAGACGACAAAACTTTGATAACAGTTTCTTTATTAGAGTAACAATTTTTGCGAGATTGCTTGTCGACCAAAAATACGGACGCAACTCTTTTGTTAACCCTCTTTAATTCCTGGAAGTATATCATAAGCTCATCTTCTTTGATAAGATGTGCGTAACTTTTGGCCCTTTCCAGGAAATCCGTTATGTTGATTATACACTTCGGGAAGGGGGCTTTCAGCAAGAGAGCGATTCCCCGGTCGCTACATCAACATTGCTGCTTTCACTGGTTTGCTTACTGTTGGTCTTTTATTGAGATGTTAGTGTTTTCTCGGTTTCTGAGGTTTTGCTATTATAGGCCACAATATTTATCCTTTATTTTTGTTGTCATTGATGGTCTTTTTCCTTGGCGATTTTCTTTGTCGGGTGGTTCTTTTTAGAATCAAAGAGATTTATACGTACAACAGACCATCTTTTGTCAGTTATTTTTTAAATAATGTTGCCACTATTTTAGTGTTTTTAAGTAGTATTTAACTAAAAAATAAGTAAGAAATGTCAGATAACTGAAATTACTCTTACACAGAAAATGGCTTATAGCAAATGCGTCACGGTATTCCAAATTAAACGAAGGTGAGACACTTTGCAAAGACCGTTCCTATGAGCAAAAGTTCTACTCATAGAGGATTAACAAGTCTATGTCCGGCAATTAATGTAGAGAAGATCAGTGGTTTTTCTACGCACCCCCATCCATTTTTTTTTTTAAGATTGACATTTTCTTTGAATCCGTATGTTCTTCTTTTGAGGTTTACTTCCAACATTTGGATTTCTTTTTCTTTCACAAACACACTAATAATTAGAGTTGGCAAGTCAAAATATAATACAGCCCTTTCTTAGGTAAATCTAATTCTTAGGGTTTTATTTCCTTAACATATCTTGGTTTTAATTGCCTTTTATGTCGCCAATTCTGACCGTGTACCAAAAACAACGTTCTGTGATTTACTGTTCTATCTAACTTTCCTTTCATGCCATGTGAGGCTTGAAGAAAACTTTGTCTCCAGTTTTTAAAGATTTTATAGTTAGTTTCGTACTATGTCAATTTTTTTATTTTTCTTCCAGGTAATAACTTGTGTAACACTGATTTAATTTTCCTGGCAAGCATTCGTTCCTTTGGTAACATCTTCACTGCAGTATTATGGTTAGGGTTTGGGCATTATTTCTTTCGTCTTCTTTCCGTTTGAACGTATCAACAAAATGTCCAGCCAGACCACTTGAATTTCGGCTGGTATGGCAGTGTTGTGATATGTTAAACTGCATAATATTTGCAACATTTTTGAAAGTCATTATTAGACACTATAGTGTCTGAAACTCCAAATCTTGAAACCCGTTCATGAAAAAAATTTACAGTTAGTGAAATTTGTCTTCTATACTAAAATATATTAAGCCATTTGAAAAACTGTGGTCCTTCATCAAGTAATACGTACCACCCAAAGATTCTACGTAATCAACATTCATCCTAGATCAAAAGGTTTGTCAGTATTAAGACAGATTTTATAATTTATAGATGGTAATTTTGCCGCTAGAGCACAACCTCTGCATGATTTAATCAAACTTTGAATATCCTGCTCTATTTAGTTTCTCATAAAGATTTCATTCTTGACATTATCGCATGTCAAACACGAAATTGCTGCTTTAGAATTTTTTTTTTTTTTTTTTTGTAAAGAAACGGGAATTACTACTCTTTCATCGTACATTTCAGAGATGGAAAAAACATTATTTTCAGTAATATTTGGTTGTTCTTTCTTTTCATCACCCTTTTACGTCATTCATTTAAAATGTAACCAAAATTTTTGGAATGTATTCGAATTTGTTCAAGGTAGTCGTCTTATTGTGTTGCACAAAACACTTTTATCTCATTTTCAAAAATTAAAAAACAATTACCGTCTCCTTAAAGTTTGATGCTAAATACTAAATCTTAAAATAATAGGTTAGCAAAATCGTTCCCTAACATTTCAACCTGTTGGCAGTGTATGTCGGAATACCTCTTTTAGAAACAAAATAATCAATTATTGGTCGGTGGTCTGTTTACAGAATAATATTTCCGACCTTGTATCATTGTGTGATGTTTTCATGTACAAAAATAACTTTTTTATTTTTTTAATAATTTTTCTGTTGACGATAAAATGCACATATTTTGAAATATTTAGATAATCGAAACTCTATCAGAAGTTTTGATTTTATGGTTTCCTGTCCAATCCAATTTTAATATCACAGAAATAAGTTCTTCAAAGTTTACTGAAGATAAAAGAGAAAGAAAACCGGATAAAAATAGATATTTTTCACGTTAATACCTGAGGTGCAAAGAAGCAAGGAAATAAATGAAAAACGTCAATAAGATCTATCTTGAAAGAACATCAGTGACAAGGTTACATTAACCACGTTCATTGGTTCTCATCAATTTAGCAGTAACTGATGATTTATTTAGATTTTTATTCGCTCTATCTTTATTCACTTGATTTTTATTTCACTTGACTTTTATTTTAATCATATATATATATATATATATATGTGTGTGTGTGTGTGTGTGTGTGTGTGTGTGTGTGTGTGTGTGTGTGTGTGATATATTTATATGATATATATATATTATTCTCCCGCTCTAATAAAACCAAAGAATAAAAGCTAGCCTGGCGGTCATAAAACACACTTTCATGAATCAACTATATCCCCTACCTACCCCACTTTCTTCGGACAATTTGCAAGACTTATTCCCTTATCGCTAACTCCCGCCAACATCCCACACACAACTCCCACATATAAGAAAAGAGGTCTTCCATTCTTTTCTACACCACCTGATGAGACATTGGAAGTCCAATGTCGAAACAAAATGTACAATTTGTAGTGGATATATAAAAAAAATTGTACATGTTCTAAAATATAATTTATAATATATATATATATATATATATATATATATTATTTTCCTTCTGTCAGTTTAGCCAGTCGCATTTCTAATGTTTATTTTCGACCATCGATGTCACCTTCACATTACGCAAAACTGTTCTGCGTTACTTTCATGCATATATAAATTGACAGACAGACAGATCCAATACTTTACTTTAGAGTTTTTGCCGTGTTTGTTAAATATAAGAGACAAATATGACAATTATATTTTTGTAATTCTGCAAAGAAGCTTCAACAACTAGAATCAGCAATGTTGAGACCTGATGTACGATATTTTGCCAGGATCAGTGCAAAGGAAGTCAATTCAATGACACTAAGTAAAATCACTTTACAGTTGGTTTTCAGTTGAATGTCATCAGCTAAAACAGCGGGTAGAATAAGAAGAAATATTCCCTGATTCTATACAAAATTCCTCTTTTTCACTTTGCGAAATAATTAACATTGTTTATATTTGGGGTCAACCAGTACATCGAAACTCATCTCAACCTGAAGGATTGGATTTTACGCTATTACCGATAATATTTGCCACAAGAAATTCACCGGAGAAATCTCAAGGAATTTAAATTTAGATAAAAATTATTTTAACAGAAAATGGAAATTTTACAAACCAACAGATTATATATATTAGTTGCTCACTGTAACGTGACTGACCACAATTTTGATTTAAAAAGATGTTACGCTGATTAGAAGAAAAAAATACAGTTCGGACAAAAATGTCTAGAAAGTGTTATAGTCGCTTGATCTTTCACAGTAAATTTGCTTCCAGGTTCTTACAACGTTTCACCTTTCTTGACAATCTGTTAATACAATATATTTAATAACAAAAGTGATGGAAACACAAGCAAAAACATGAATGTAAATGGCATCGGATAGATTATATTGAAGCGTAAAGTGCTTTTTAATGTTTCTTTGATTCAGCCTTGTGTCAGACTTAACCGAACTCCCTACAGCTTACAAGTTTTATGCAGAGTTATAATCATCAGAATGTTTTTCATCATCAGAAGGTTAGTTGTCGGCAGGTTGGAATGTGTGGAATTGTGCGGAATAGCGTAAGAAGAATAAAATATACATTTTGCATTTTAAAATAGAAATTTATTAATGAGAGAAATAACATAATTTGTAGGAGTAAATGTACAATTAAAAACATTAATAAGTTAAGATTAGAGTTCGTGTTCAATGATGAAGTTGAGTTAAGGGTATCGAGAGTTGAAGAAACTGCCATAGAACGCAATCTGTTCTGCTATTTAACTCATAACTGAATGGAAGAGACGGATTAAAACCTTTCTCAAGGGTATTTGCGCGTAAGTGAACGCAAGAAATTCAGCTGGAATTTGAACTCGGCTCTCCAATTTCTCGTTCGGAGCCGATACAAGAAATCGAGGAGCCGAGTTCGAATTCTACAAAAGAATAAAGAAAAAAATCGCACAATGAAATATATATAGAACAAATACGGCGTCAATAACAAATATAACCAAATGTGATCTTTTTTGTTCTTGGGATCTACACTGCAAGTCGAGGTGAAAGCGTGCAGCGTTTATTTCTTTTCTTCTTTCTATTTCTTTCTCCTTCCTTCTCAAAAGAAAGCTAAATCAAACATTTTCACGCGTGCAGATCAACTTTTAACTATATGTTTTTAGACAGCTATTTTTAAAGCTAAATATATTTCTAATAAACTCAATTTATTTCAATCAGTTTTCATAAAAATTCTAAGAAATAATGAAATCAATTTAGAGTAATATACCTTCCTTTTATACTCTGCGCTGTGATTCGAGAACTTATGCTAGCAGCATTTCAAGAATTAATTCCCTTTCTTTTGAATGCGTGCCTTCTTGGAAGTTTCATATCGTTTAAATTGAAACATAAGTAAACGGTTTTATAAATAAATATACATTTATGCATACGTTTTGCACTGAATATTTTAAGACGCACCTTTGTATAGTAAGATTTATTTTTCCGAAAGCAAATAACTCGTCAGATATTAATAGTGACTGCGCTATAGATCGTAATTAGAAGCTCAATATTGATAAAGGAGTTGTATTTCTTTAAAATACCTTGAAAATGAATCGTGTGCATTGAAACCGTATATTACATGGCTGGTAGATCTACGCTTAATTCTATGTGTGCATATGATCCCCAAAATGAAGTTATTAGATATGATCACATATCATATATAAATTAATAAAAATCTTCATAAAAACTTATCAGTATTCAGTAATGTCGCCCGGTTGACACTCCACCCACGTCTATTGAACAGGTTAAGAAGCTCATCCCTTGTTCCCTGTTTAGGATGTGGTTTTCGGCTTTCTCTTTTCCACTCTTTTCACTATTACGTAGCCTCCTGCACATCAGTGGCGTTACCGCCTTGCTCGGGGTGATACGATTAAAAAAAAATGTAAGCAGTAATATGTCAACACTGGAGATGCAAACAATTTATTCAGCACCTCTTGATTTTTAAAATTTACGTTTCAGTATAAAGAAAAACTCAAATATTTAACGAAATATGCTAAACCTGGAAAGGAGCACTGACAGCCGCCATTTTCACAATATCACTATGGAGGGGGGGGGCCTTGGTTATTTGGATTTAAGGAATTATCCTGATTTAATTTCTCGAGGAAATATAAATATTCCATCTTTTTTTGAGAATTCTGCCTTCATGTTAAAGTAATGTTATTTTTCTCTTGTACTCTTTTTCAAATAAAATATTATTTTTCGGCAACTATGCCTTCCTTTATACGCTTCTGTATCTAATATGGCAAGATATAAGAGTCGCCTACATTAAGATTTTGCATGCAAGTAGGAATTGTGCAGTAGTTTTGAACAGATTGAAAAATAAAAGTGAAATCATCACTTAAAAAAAATTTAGTTAAGCAAATAAATAATATAAACAGACAAATAAAATAAGTAAATAAATAATATAAAATTCTTGGTAGGCTTTGTCAATGAACTTTTTTACAGTAATGTTCATACAATGTTATACAAAGCCCAAAAACCACTCGAGCTAGAGGGTTTCAGAGAGAAACACATTTTATGCTGATATATAAAAAAAGATAGCAGTTAAGCCTAGTCTTCAACAGTTTAAGACTGTATTTTTCAAGGAAGCATTCTTTTGGGAGTTGGTTCCATAGAACATTGGTTTGGAGAAAGAAGCTGATTGAGTAAAACTTACCTATGAAATACGACAGGGATGGGAGTACAATGTGCATAGCATATCGGGCCTTCCTCATGAAGGTTAGAACTGGTGCAAGTAGGGAATCTAGTTTATCTGGATATTTTCGATGGAAATAACGATAAATTAGCGAGAGGCTTGTAAATTTTCGCCTATAGAAAGAGGATGTATGGTGGAAAATAATTCGTTGCTCACAAGGACACCGAGACGCTTTTCGACTTTGTCGAAACTGGAAATTGAAGACTGTGCAGTTCCTTTCCATATGCGGTTTCAAGTAATTACTGGAGCTGTATAGGGAACTGGCCATTTTCCCAGCATGTTTTACGATTTATCGAAAGTACGTGTCCCACTTGAGATCTGGGTCGAGCTTCACAACCAATAGGCGTTCAAGCCACGAGACTTCGCTGAGAAAACACCTGTTGCGAAAGACAAAAATTCAAGCTCTACTCAGTGAAGATAGAACCCCACTAGTTTGATTTTGAGGTATTGAATATGGCCAGCCAGTTTTTCTTCCACTAAGCTGTTAGAGCTAGGCCAGAGAGATTAGCTACCATCTGCCAGATTCTGGTCGTCTAGAATTTGGGAGTTTTCTTTTCAAATATGTGGGCGGACAGCTGAAGTGCACCATGTTTAGAACAGTTAAAATAACCACCTATATCATATATTGTTTGAGCTATCTGTAAATGAGGTGATGTATTTGAGGACCGAAAGAAATTTTGACAAGCCAAATGATCGTAGTTAATAAGAACATTTTAGAATAGGAATTTGTTGCCTTCATAGCCAATTTAATACGTAGATGTCATCGGGTGCAATGCTTCATAATTTTTTCTAAAATTTAAGCAAACAAAATAACGATTTATCTTTAAAGCTAAAACACTTTTCTTCAAGTGTATTTGATGTTTCATTGGATTTTTTAATATAAAAACAATATTTTCATTAAATCGACATTTATAAATTAAAAATCCGATAAACGCTTGTGAAATAGCAAGAAGTAATTAATGTATTTCAGTGAAAATGAATCAGGTATTTCATTTCCCCACAAAAATATACAAAATCTTCATTAAAAAGACAAAAGCTGAAAACTTTCCTCTCTTATATCAAAATAGTGTTTATGCTTAAAAAAATTATATAGTTCCACGATAATTCAAGATTTTATTTTTACAAACTTATGTGTTGAAACTATTTTGTACAAAGTAGAATTTTAACATTTTGAATGTTGCTCTTTCGAATTTGAAATTTATAATGGCATTTATAAATTTTTGTATGAACTGTTTTTATTGCGAAACTATTCCTAAAGATGCTTTACTGCGCCTTTTCAATCACTGTTGACTTAGAAATAAAAGTCTATTCTATTTATTTCACGTTGGTACATTTTTTTTAATCATTTCACCCCAAGCAAATCAAATGTTGTGTTGAGAATCTGGGAGCAAAGCATTGAGCCTTGTCCGCTGAAGATTTGAAGACCTCAAATTCATTTATTAAAGCGGGGACTGAGAGCTTGCTGTTATGTAGCACATTTTTAGAGACCCGCCAATAGACTTTGGAGCCGAACGCGAAAGATGCTATACCTGTTTCATTCTTTCAGCAAACAACAGTTAGCATCATTTAGGATCCTCTAAGCACTTATTACGAGCAGAAGCAAAAAGGCACCTGTTATGGTCAGACGTGTGTCTCCGATAAAGCCGGAAGAAGTGATTTGGTAGCAGTAAGATATTCTGCTGGTCTGGGGTTCCTACGAGGAGGGGATGTGAAAAGAGATAATAACGGAAACCATGATCAGAGTTTCCAAGAGGGCAAAGCTGCATAACATGACAAGGGGCAGGGAAAGAAGTGAGACATTGATTTAGTAGCAAGTCAGTTCCATTAGTTTTATTTGAGAAACAAGTGAGGGAATCAACTACTTGCATAAGGAATTGAGTGATTGAAAAGTACATGGTATGGACATCAGCAAGATATGTGACAGAGTTTTCTAGCCACTTGGTGTGGTAAGATTTGAATTCTCCAAACACGAACATATGGTCAAATGGATGAGAGAAAATGACCTTATCTATATTTTCAGAGATGCTGTCAAATACGCAACAGTCATGAGATAGAGGGAAGGGGAGCAGTAGAGAAAGAAATGATAGTTAACCGAGTTTAGAAGAGAGAGACGGAGACACATGTAGGAATGATCAAGAGATTCAAAAGAAATCACCCTAGCACCAATTCCATGCACATGGACTTTGGAGTCCTTCTTAAAGAACAGAAGGTAACCAGGGATATAGAAATCAGAGGAAGACATAGAGGGGTCAAGTTTAGTTTCACAGAGGGGTAAGATGTCAGGTGAGTTTACTTTGATGAAGGATTCAACGCTGCAAAAGTTGGTACAAATACCACAGACGTTCGAGAAAGAGATGTTAATGGGTTTAGGTGATTTATGTTTAGCTGGTTTAGTTTTAGTCCTTACTTTGTGTGATGTCATAATTAATGATTTTTTCTGTAAAGAGAGACTTAGAATAGTGTAGGAAGGAATCTGGCGTAGACTGCAATATAATGTGACCTCAGGGTTGCTCACCAGAAGCACTTGCAGGGACACTCATTCATGCGCAACATGGAACTACAAAACACCCCGATATTATTTATCAGTTGATCAGAACAGTCTCTCAAGATGATACGCAACTACCAGTCGGAAGCAGAAACCAGGAAACTGCCAACCCGGTACACTTAGAATGAAGAGACGTCGCAACCATCTGCAAACATTGAAAAAGCTTACAATATCACTACTATTAAGACCAAATGAGAGAAAAGAAATCGGAAACCCCCTTCTAAAGAGAAAACAAGACATGAACCTCCAGTTATGTTCAAAAGAAGAGGGGGAGTATGAACCGGGTGATAATAGGGTCTATCTTCTCCTATTAAAAAAATTATTTTAAAAAAACTTTTAAATAAAAATGAAAATAAATAAATAAATATAAAATTTAAAATTCCCTAAGTTTTAACTCAGTTAATCACTGTAAAAAACTATTAAACTTTTCTTAGAAATTCAACCAAAAATAAAAAAGAACCCTTCCTGTCCATATGCCTAACTGAAATCTTAACTGACAAAAATTTATTTTCAAATTTATACAACGCTATATGCGACAAAACACAGAAAAATAAATAAA